>CM031616.1:27991070-28043570 GCA_018398815.1 Conus ventricosus | reverse complement strand
TACCTAGTAGCATAGCTCCATCCACGCATGCATATACTGTTTCTAAATTGCATACCTAGTAGCATAGCTCCATCCATGCATGCATATACTGTTTCTAAATTGCATACCTAGTAGCATAGCTCCATCCATCCATGCATATACTGTTTCTAAATTGCATACCTAGTAGCATATCTTCATCCATGCATATACTGTTTCTAAATTGCATACCTAGTAGCATAGCTCCATCCATGCATATACTGTTTCTAAATTGCATACCTAGTAGCATTGCTCCATCCATGCATGCATATACTGTTTCTAAATTGCATACCTAGTAGCATAGCTCCATGCATGCATATACTGTTTCTAAATTGCATACCTAGTAGCATTTCTCCATCCATGCATGTATATACTGTTTCTAAATTGCATACCTAGTAGCATAGCTCCATGCATGCATATACTGTTTCTAAATTGCATACCTAGTAGCATAGCTCCATCCATGCATATACTGTTTCTAAATTGCATACCTAGTAGCATTGCTCCATCCATGCATGCATATACTGTTTCTAAATTGCATACCTAGTAGCATAGCTCCATGCATGCATATACTGTTTCTAAATTGCATACCTAGTAGCATTTCTCCATCCATGCATGTATATACTGTTTCTAAATTGCATACCTAGTAGCATAGCTCCATGCATGCATATACTGTTTCTAAATTGCATACCTAGTAGCATAGCTCCATCCATGCATATACTGTTTCTAAATTGCATACCTAGTAGCATAGCTCCATCCATGCATATACTGTTTCTAAATTGCATACCTAGTAGCATAGGTCCATCCCTACATACTGTTTCTACGTTGCATGCTTAGCGGCACAGCTCCATCCCTACGTACACTGTTTCTAAGTTGTATGCCTAGTAGCATAACTCCATACATACATATGCTGTTTCTAAGTTGTATGCCTAGTAGCATAGCTCCATCAACACATACGCTGTTTCTAAGTTGCACGCTTAGTAGCATAACTCCATACATACATATGCTGTTTCTAAGCTGCATGCTTAGTGGCATAGCTCCATCCATGCATACGCTGTTTCTAAGTTGTATGCTTAGTAGCATAGCTTCGTCCATATATACGCTGTTTCTAAGTTGTATGCTTAGTAGCATAGCTTCGTCCATATATACGCTGTTTCTAAGTTGTATGCTTAGTAGCATAGCTTCGTCCATATATCCGCTGTGTCTAGGTTGCATACTTTGTAGCATAGCTCCATCCCCACAAACGCTGTTTCCAAGTTGCATGCTTTGTAGCATAGCTCCATCCATACATATGCTGTTTCTAAGTTGTATGCTTAGTAGCATAGCTCCATCCACACATACGCTGTTTCTATGTTGCATGCTTATTAGCATAGCTCCATCCACACATACGCTGTTTCTAAGTTGCTTGCTTTGTAGCATAGCTCCATCCATCCATACGCTGTTTCTAAGTTGCATGCTTATTAGTATAGCTCCATCCATACATACGCTGTTTCTATGTTGCATGCTTATTAGCATAGCTCCATCCACACATACGCTGTTTCTTTGTTGCATGCTTATTAGCATAGCTCCATACATACATACGCTGTTTCTAAGTTGCACGCTTAGCAGTATAGCTCCGTCCATACATGCACTGTTTCTAAGTTGTATGCTTAGTAGCATAGCTCCATCCACACGTACGCTGTTTCTAACCTGCATGCTAAGTAGCATGGCCCCATCCACACATATCCTGTGTCTAAGACGCATAGTAGCGCGTTTAAATACACACGTACGCTGTCTCTGCCATGCTTGACAGCATGGCTTTATCCATACATAAACAATTTGTAACGGGTATGCCTGGTGCCATGGCTCCATCCATACACGCAGTGTCTTTAGGTGTCACGTTTGTCAGTGTGGCTCAATCCATACACCCACTGTATGAGTCATGATTGTCAGTGTGGCCCCCATCTATACATACACCGTCTGTGTCATGCTTGTCAGTGTGCCTTCATCCGTATACACACTGTTGTAAAGTGACCGATTTGTCCGTGTGACCTCATGCATACACGTACTGTCTGTAAGTGACATGTTTGGCCTTGTGGCTCTATCTACACACACGCACGCACGCACGCACGCACGCACGCACGCACGCGCGCGCGCACGCGCACACGCACACACACACATACACACACGCACGCACGCACACACACACACACACACACACACACACACACACACACACACACACACACACACACACACACACACACATACACTCACGCACATACACACACACACACACACACACACACACACACACACACACACACACACACACACACACACACACACATTTTCTGTGTCGCGCTTGTCAGTGTGGCTTCATCCATACACACACCGTTGTAAGTGGCAGGTTTGTCAGTGTGACTCCATACATACACACACTGTCTGTAAGTAACATACTGGGCTCTGTGGCTCTATCTGTACACATTCTATCTGTATTTGAGCAACAGGTTTGTCCGTGTGACTCCATCCACAAACACAGCTGTCTTTAAGTGGCATGTTTGTCAGTGTGGCTCCATCCATACACACACTGTCTGTAACTGACATGACTGTGGCTCCATCCATACACACACTGTCTGTAACTGACATGACTGTGGCTCCATCCATACACACACTGTCTGTAACTGACATGTATCTGACTGTGGCTCCATCCATACACACACTGTCTGTAACTGACATGTATCTGACTGTGGCTCCATCCATACACACACTGTCTGTAACTGACATGTGTGTGACTGTGGCTCCATCCATACACACACTGTCTGTAACTGACATGTATCTGACTGTGGCTCCATCCATACACACACTGTCTGTAACTGACATGACTGTGGCTCCATCCATACACACACTGTCTGCAACTAACATGTGTGCCGGTGTGGCTCCGTCAATTCACACACTCTCTGTGTCCTAACTGTCAGATTGACTCAACACACACACACACACACACACACACACACACACACGCACACTGTGTCTAAGTGTCGTGTTTGTCTGTGTAGTTCCTTCCAGACACACATTGTCTGTACGTGACGTGTTTGTCTGTGTCGCTCTATCTATGCACACACTCTCTGTGTCACGTCATGCCTGTCAACGAGACTCCATCCACATACCTTCTGTCTCTAAGTGTCATGCTTGTCTGTATGGTTCCTTCTGTGTTAGTGGCATGCTTGTGGTCCCATATATGAACGCCGTAAATGGCATGCTTGTCAGTGTCGCTGCATCCACACACGCGCTCTGTCTCTAGATGGCATGCTTGCCAGTGTGATTCTATACGTCATCACTGAGCAGCTAGAAGGATACAGCGACTTTTGGCTTTTCCTGTTCAGGCTTAGGACTCATTAGCACCTAAACTAGTCAGGATGTAGGATTGCTTTCCTTGTATATCATTTCTATTTGGGAGAATGTCTAGAAAACCTTCCGCATTTGGTGACTCTGCCCCACCCTCCCCATCTTTCCCTTGGAACCGGCTCGTTACTCCCCGGCTCGTTACTCCCCCGGCTCTAAAACGAACTGTAGGAATTCCGGGAAAGTCTGAAATAAGGACGAAGAGGGGATTGGGATGGGAAACAGGTGGGGAGTATTGGATGGAAACGTTGCGCTCATGCTCCCTCATTTCTCACTGATCTGTGAGTCCACTTATCTGTGAGTCCACTTATCTGTGAGTCCACTTATCTGTGAGTCTGATTGCTGCCTTATAAGCGTATCCACAAAGTAAGACTCAATTATCTCACAGATTTATGAACAATTAACCGAAAGGCGCGCGCGTGCATGCACTCACACAATCATCCTTCGTTTCTCGGCACAAACACAAACTCAGCGGTCAAAGAGATTGAAATATAGACCTTAGGTCTGGAGATACTAATTGGAGGCCCACCCACAGAACAACAATGCCAAAGGGTGTTATTTTTCTTTCTGAACCAAAGTTTCAACAAGAACGAAGATAATGCACTTACAATTGTGCTCACGGTTTCCGGTTCCCAAATTTAAACATTCGATTGAAAATATACATTGAAAATATACATTGAAAATATACATTGAAAATATACATTGAAAATATACATTCAGATCAGCATCATTCTTGGAAGAACGTGCACAAAATGGTCTGATCTTGACATAACATGACTTAACATTTGGAAGACATACAGTCAAGTGCTACAACAGCAACAACAATGACAACAGGAGGAAACAAAGAGACAAATTCAACAACAAACAAGGACTGTACAATAAGAACATGATGGTACGAAGGAAAATGTGGAGAAATGCAGGCAAGCGTGAAAATTGACGATTCAGGAAGCGTAATCCTTTTTTTTTTACCAATTTGGGATGAGGAGAATACGGTATATATGTATAGACTAACACGCAATGAACCAGCGCAATATCAAACACGGGGAAATAAAAACAATTGAGAAGACATACAGTCTTTATCGGCGAATGGGGTGACAACTTCATGCATGTTATGTCTAGAAAAATTGTTTTCAATATTTATTATACTGCAAAGTTTCGTTACGCTTGCAGTTGTAATCGATGACAAATAGTCAACGTTAAAGTTCACACCGCGCGCGCACACGCACGCACGCACGCACACGCACACGCGCGGGCACACACACACACAACCGAAAGAGAGTGACTACATACTCATTTTATTGTACCGATAATCAAAAGTATGTGAATCCACATAATTCTAACAGAGAAAACTATGTACAGGAGAAAACAAAACCGAATATACTGGCGTACATTTTTTTAACAACAGTTCAATGCATCGATTACAACATGTGTTAGAGAATCGAGAAAAAGAGCAAAAAGCGTGTAAGGAAAATGCAGGGCAAACTGAACATGTACATTAGGACTGCTTTAAAAAAAATAAAAATTCAATGCAAACACTCTATTCGCATCAGGCGCTGAGTTTTCACACTAATTACCATTAAATAACACATGAACGATTATGTGTAAAATAGTCCATTTTGACGTTAATTGTCATCCATCTTTCCGGAAACAAAACCTTTGTACACTCCACCGTTGTCGCTGATGTTGTTTACATGCATAGCAAATTCAGGGATAGAAAAACAGATGGAGACAAGAAACAAATGGGGAATGTGTGTTGGGGGGGGGGGGGTGAGGAAGGGTACTAGGATCCTTTTTTTTAATTTTCTGTACTTCTTTCATTCCTAAACAAGAACCCCACACAAAAACTACAACAGCAATAACGATTACAACAGGAGGATAACAAAGAGACAAATTCAAACACAAACAACGATTTTACAACAAGACCTCTTAAGTACCAAGAAAAATGTGGATAAATGTAGCCAAACGTCAGATTGAAGATTCAGGATGTTTAATCCTTTTACTTTTTTCTTTTCTTTTTTCTTCCTTTTTTTCCCAGTTTGGGATGAGAGGATACGGTATGTACGGAATAGATTCGCTACGAACCAGTGCAACATCAAGCACTAGGAGATGCGAACAATAGAGCGACAATCACAATAAAACAGACAATGGTGAATACAAGTGAAACAGTGTGGGATGAAACAAAATGTTTCATGTGTGAAATATAAAAGCAAAGAATAGTGCCACAGGGCTAGTTCAATCGTAAATCCTGATCGTTTAACATTATTATAGGAAACAACTTCGTATCCGAGGTGTTCAAACCTGATTCGCGCGCACGGCGCGCGCGTGCGTGTGTGTGTGTGTGTGTGTGTGCGTGCGTGCGTGCGTGCGTGCGTGCGTGCGTGCGTGCGTGCGTGTGTGTGTGTGTGTGTGTGTGTGTGTGTGTGTGTCTGTCTGTCTGTCTGTCTGTCTGTTTGTGTATGTGGGGGGGGGGGGGGGAGCCTGTGTGCGTGCGTGTGTGTTCGCCTTTTATTATTCATCAAGTGACAATAAAGACGAGAAAGATAAAAATTAAAGAACTGGGAGTGAGTGTGGGTGGGCAAGACGATTTGACTGGAGGTTGAGAGAGAGAGAGAGAGAGAGAGAGAGAGAGAGAGAGAGAGAGAGAGAGAGAGAGAGAGCAGAAGGGAACAGAACAGAACAATTTCTTTTTAAAAGGCCAAAGCCCCATTTGAAAGGGTGTGAACAATAATAATGAATATAATATACAAATGTGGATTACACTGCCATCCCAGTGTAAACATGAGAACAGATCAAATGCAAGACTGAAAGTAGTTTACCAATTAAATAAGGAAAACTAATGGAAATTGGAGAAATGAAAATAATTATTTTCGCACATTTACAGACTCATTTCAGTAAATCATATTCATACAACAACAAACTTTTAATATCACGAACGAGAGAAGTCGTTAAATTTTTTGCTGTATATACAAAGCCTGTAAGAAAAGGGAAACCGTTGTATCTTGAATTATCAAAATTACTTGGTGTGTAAGAGAGAGAGAGAGAGAGAGAGAGAGAGAGAGAGAGAGAGAGAGAGAGAGAGAGATCGATCACAACACAAACAGACAATCACAAAAAAACATGATGAGTGGAAAACGAACAATTTGATGTTAACACGTAAGGTTGATGCAATGTACCCAAGGACACGGGATAGAAAAAGAAACATAGGCCTGAGTGACTACTACGTATAACTGTCATCTCAATTATCTGAAGCGTGGTAATATAGTGTGCTTACAAAATAGAGAGAGAGAGAGAGAGAGAGGAGAGAGAGAGAGAGAGAGAGAGAGAGAGAGAACACAAGCCCGTTAACTAACAAAAACAACGACAACAACATCTGACAAAAAATAAAAAATAAATAAGACGGTTAATCCAACGTTATACAGCGCAAACAAACTGTTCATCTATAGGATTATAAACAGACACAAAACTTCCTGTGAGTGAAAGCGCTGTTGGCAAACATGAAAAAAAAAAAAAAAAAACCCAACTTACCAAGACCAAGAACGAAGAGAAAAATTGGATCGAGCGACGTCATTGTTAGATTTGAACTGGAGTCAAAACTAGCCTAATACAGCCTCTAAAACAATCCTTCGCAGAAATTTCTCGACAAATGGATTGCGACGCACACTCTAACATAGACCTAATCTCTCTCAGCCTACGAAACTTGAAGATTATTGAAGTCAGCGCATCAAGAAGGGAGGTTCAACGTTTATGGCCTGCAGAAACAATGGGTTTTGTTCATAAATACTGCCCGCCGTCCTGTCTGTATACTTTTGTTTCCTGTACAAAGGTTAACTGAAACTGGTGGAACAGAAACTCTCTCTCTCTCTCTCTCTCTCCTCTCTCTCTCTCTCTCTGGTCATTTTTGTTTAATTGGATGACTTCATTTTTCCTGATGAATGATTTGTTCCTTACTTATAATGCGAATGATTGCGCTCATTTCCCTTCAAATGGGCCAAAGGCCTTACTGAATAAAAATCCGTATGTTTGACAACTCTTAACTTTTTTCTTTTTACTGGGTTTCATTTTTTTTTCACCACTGTCATATTTACTTTCTTTTTCGGGGTGTAATTGTCCTTTTGTGTGTAATTGTCATTTTGTCCAATTCGCGATTAGAATACGGCAAGATCTCAATTCAGACTGTTGAACAGCACACAAACCATGCACGCACCAGTACGACGAGAGTTTCTCTTTATTCGGTCCTCCACTATCATCAGTCTGACCAATGGTTATTCTGAACTCCATGAACGTGTATCAGAATCACTAAATCGATGTTACCATTTGAAAGAAGAAAGAAAAAAAGATGTGAGGCAAGATCAGAATTTGCATGACAAAAAACACGCTAGAAGAAAAAGAAATGCAGGCGATATAAGTCTTGAAAAAGAAAGCATCAAATGGAGCAACAGTTCTGTGTCTTTCTTTCTTTCTGCAGGAATTCAACTGATGTAAGCTGAGAAAGACATGCGTGTGGTCAAACGTAGTGTCATTGTGTACACAGTGCGCCCATTGACGGTGTGTGTGTGTGTGTGTGGTGTGTGTGTGTGTGTGTGTGTGCGCGAGCGCTTTTGCTTTTCTTTAAAAGTGTTTCATATAGTTTAGTTATTTTATTCTATTTTATTTCTCGTTTTTCAGTGCACAGACCACAACAGATGAGACCGAGGCGCGAGTTTATCCCCACGCATGAGCGTTTGGTGCAGTGTTAATTAAGTAGAACTTTTTGTAGTGGGGCGAGTTCTGTCGGCAATATATCATAGGACGTGACTGAAACTGAGTGAAACAGGGAAGAAAACCGTAGCGGACGACAAATCGGAAGCATGAACAATGTCGAGTGACATTGAATAAGCGCACATTTACCACACTTCCTGTCAACGCCTTACTTGCCACGTATGGAGGGAAACAAAGGACAAACTATCACGGGTCCTGAATCATACGAAGAAGACAATGAAGAACAATTCAACAGTCCATATCAGGGCTGTTGCATAGTCAGTGGCGCTTCCATTCGTCCACGAAAAGCAAACCGTTATCACAACCTTGAACAGCTGGAAAAAAAAGAAGAAAGAAGAAGAAGAAGACGCACCTGCCACGAATTCTGTTATACGCAGCCACTATGCTGAAGAGGTGAGCAGGTTCTCCCTCCCCCACACCATCCGAAATCCAAACCCCAGGCTAACGACAAAGACCCTGGCAAGAGAACTGGAACACGCAGACTAATAACAAGCCCTTTCAAATCCATCCGAACCTTAAGAAGCTTTTAACTGTCTCTCTCTGGTGGCCGGACCGAAGAAACCGCTTGTACTGTTTACACACAGGCGCCACTCTTTTTAACTCACATTCACATCTTTTCAGAGGTGAAGAAGCTCCGTAGTGCATTCCATGCGATGCCCCACTCACTATAAAACATGTTCTTATAGACTGTGGGGATTCACATGATGTCAGACAGAAACACCACACGGCAGAATCGACAAGAAATCCTGTTCAGCGATGTTCCTCCTGATGCCAGTTTTTTGAGTTTCTGAAAGAGATAATTAAATTATCTTTCATAATTACCTTTCATCTGATCCAAGTCTTTACGGGAGGAAAGATTTTTCAAGCAATTTCTGCGTGTTTGAGACAGTGGCGAATTTTTTTAACATCTGCGTAGGAAAGTGACTTCGAAGAAATAAAAGCCGTGATACGGCCCTGTAAGGTCGGCAAGGTTTTGATATTTGTTGAATATCCTATCTGATATTTGTTGAATATCCTATCTCCCATGCGAGGTCTTCAGATGATTTTCAGCTGTATGATTTAGCGAAGTCTGGACTGCCCATTCCGCTGAATGTAAGACTAGAGAAATCCATCCCAGATGTCAAACCCTGGAGGACACAAGGTAGGCTGCAGTTCAATGACAGGAAAACAGGGACATTTCATCTCAGCTAAAAATAATAATAATAATAATAATAATAATAATAAAATAAATTTTAAAAGATCATCCATTTCAATTTTAGTACCAGTTTCACTCCCTTTTTCTCGCTCACTTCATAAACAAGATGTTTACTTCTGACTCCAAGCTATCTGTGTACAAACAACTTAAGAAAATCTATCAACACGAGTATATCGAATTTCGCAATTGTGGACAGATTTGATACAAATGCACTGTTTATCTGTCGTTCTTTTCTTATCTTGAACGCTGCAATATTTTGTAGGTTAGCCTTCCTGATAAGCAAACTGAGAAACTTCAATTAGTTCAAAACGATGAGCCAGGTTGATTTCAAAGGATATCAAAGCAGACTCACGTCACTCCTGTTCCGATAACAATCCACTAGCTTCCGACTTCCCAGTGAATAGAATACAGGTTAGCCTCCCCTTTCGACAACCGTAATAACATCATCCACTCTACACCGACTCTCTGAGATACTTTGAACCTACATCCCGGCCTGGTTGTAGGCTGAAGGCTCAGCAAATACCGCACTTTGTCCGTCCAGCTGCAGCACCAAACTTTTGAGGACAACGAGCAGCACAAAA
Organism: Conus ventricosus; assembly: GCA_018398815.1. Lineage (NCBI taxonomy): Eukaryota > Metazoa > Mollusca > Gastropoda > Neogastropoda > Conidae > Conus > Conus ventricosus. The sequence continues at coordinate 28,033,640 of CM031616.1, read as the reverse complement.
CCTTTGAGGACAACGAGCAACACAAAACTTTTGAGGACAACGGGCAACACAAAACTTTTGAGGACAACGAGCAGCACAAAACTTTTGAGGACAACGAGCAGCACAAAACTTTTGAGGACAACGAGCAGCACAAAACCTTTGAGGACAACGAGCAGCACAAAACCTTTGAGGACAACGAGCAACACAAAACTTTTGAGGACAACCAGCAACAAAACCTTTGAGGACAACGAGCAACACAAAACTTTTGAGGACAACGAGCAGCACAAAACCTTTGAGGACAACGGGCAACACAAAACTTTTGAGGACAACCAGCAACAAAACCTTTGAGGACAACGAGCAGCAGGAAACAAGCGCTTTTCTTCACGAGACCTGTCACATTGGACAACATTACTGACTCTGTTCGCCATCCGCCAAACTGCTTCAGATTCAGACATCACGCAAGAAACACCCTTTTTTTTCTTTTTGTCAGACACTAGCATAATCTAAGTGAGTTCCATCTTCATGATACCAAACTGCGAGCCCTATGTCCGTGCATAGAATTCCCTCTGTCTGAACATGATGTGTATGTGTGCTGGGGGGAGAAGGGAGGGAGGGAGGGAGATGTGGGAGCGTGTGTGTGTGTGTGTGTGTGTGGTGCGTTTCCTGTTTAGGTAGAGGAAAAGTCCAGAAACAAAACAAGGGATTTTTTTCTCCCCCCCCCCCCCTCCCCCCCCCTGTAATACCTCTAAATTAAGATAATAGACATCCACAGCCGCAGAAATGACAAAGATTGCTGTGTGTGTGCGTTGTTGTTGTCGTTGTTGTTGTTTCTTATGTCTTTTTTGTTGTTGTTGTTGTTTTCTTTTCCCCCAGCAGGAGAGAAGACGTACATGTGTCCCGACAATTTTTTTGTGGGCTGGTGCAGCAGGTGCGTGAGCCACCCAGTCCTGATGTGATGACCTCACGGACTGCAGAATCTGTTATCAGAAGAGACGACGGCCAAGGACAAACATGCGCGTGCGTCAAGATTACAATCATAATTACCCACCACCACCCCTTTCCCTCCTTGAATACATGCACAGCTGTCATCCCCTTTCCTTTTCCGATTCGATTTTTCCTGAGCTGCCTGTTCTCGATTCGCTTTTACCCGATTCGCCTATTCCTGATTCGCCTATTCCTGACGTACGGAGAGGGCTGAACTCTTAACCTTTACCGAAGTTCCTGGGTCTTCCATGACCCAGTGACTCCACAAAAAACGTCATATCTTATGAACGGATGGAGCTATGCTCACAAAATCCTAGGAGTTTGTCAACGATCTTAACAGCCGTTGGTCACAGAAATTTCATGTACGGGCACAATCAATTATCAGCGTGATTAGTCGCGGTTCCCCAGGACCTATACATTTTTATGGGTCGCACATGACCCACACCATCGGGTGAGGAATAAGTTGCTGAACCGCACTTTATCAGGTGTGGGTCTTAAACAAGACCCACGCGATCTGAATAGGGATAAGCAGAAGGAAAAGCCTCTGCAAAATTATGGGTCTTGGGCAACCCGCACGATCGAGTCTGTGTTGTCAAAAACGTCATCCGGCAAAGGTTAATTACTTGTAAAATTTAGAGAGAATTGGAATCTGTGAACCCAGACCGATGTGCTATTGGTGTTAGTCGAATTGGTCGTCTGCATAACCTGAAAAGAACAAGATAAATTTGTAAAATGGGCGAATGGATTGAAGTCAGTGTGACTTTGATATGTGTTGTTGTTGTTCTTGTTTTGTGAACTACGGTATAAAAGGGATGTCTTGTTGAATAATGGATTGGCAAACAAAGAGGAAATATTAAAACGCCATCGCTCCAAAAAAGTGAGGCTCAAAGAGAAATTTTTTTTTTTTTTTTTTAACCGGGAGAGAAATTTGAAATTGTGTTCTGGTGTTTTATATTGCTAAAGTGTTTCTGGTTTGAATCAGAAGGTTGAGTTTTTATGACAGACATATTCCACATGAAATGAAATCCATCCTTAAACCAGAAGAGTTTGCTTGTAGGAGAGGAAGAGACACAGAGAGAAGGGGGAGAGAGGGAGAGAGAGAGAAGAGAGAGAGAGAGAGAGAGAGAGAGAGAGAGAGAGAAAGAGACAGATGGAGAGAAGACTATGAAATTTACCAAGGCAGAGAAAAAGTCATTTTTACATTTCTAAAAATCTTTCCCATTAAAAAAAAAATCACTTTTGAAGAATTGAGAACTTATCATCAGCAGACAATGTGTGCCTGGATAACTTGGTCTCTCTCTCTCTCTCTCACCCCTCTTTTCTCCTCTCTCTCTTTTCTTCTCCCTCTCTCTCTCTCTGGAGTAGTATGAAGGACAAGTCAAATGCAAGAAATTCATACTTTGATTGCTTTAAATTGTAAATCACAAGAAGGAAAAAACAAAGATGAAAGAAACTGACTGGAAAAAAAAAAGAGAAAAAAAACACTGATGTGACACATTCAATGATAAAGAGTGATATGTGCTAAACAAACATAAACCATGCACCACAAACAGACAGTCATACAACTTTGGTTCACAATTTAATCTAAAAAACATACAAAAGTTCCATGTAAATTGAAAAAAAAAAAAAACATAATGCATACTTATCTTTATCATAGAAATAAAAAAAATAGATATTTCAAGCACACTGAAACAATTAGCTGGCTATTGATCAAATGTAACCAATCAGCTGATCAAATAATTATGTAAACCAATCATATTGATTAGCACATTAAAACAGTTGGATTTGTTCAAAATTTGATCACAAAAGCCAATCATATATTGATGAGGTGGTTGATTTTGCTGAAATCAAAATATATATATATAATAATATATATATATATAAAATTTTTTATATTATTTTATAATATAATAATTAGTGTGTGTGTGTGGTGTGGGTGGTGCGTGCCCCCCGTTGCGTGCGTGCGTGTGCGGCGTGCGGTGTGTGTGCGTTTGCGAGAGAGTTGGGGGGGGGGGGGGGGGGGGGGGGGGGGGGGGGGGGGGGGGGAGAAAACAAACAGACAGTGAGAGAGAGAGAGAGAGAGAGAGAGAGAGAGAGAGAGAGAGGGGGGTGGGGTGTGTGTGTGTTGTGTGTGTGTGTGTGTGTGTGCGTAAAACAATGCAGAAAGAAAAGAAAAGCTCTGCGTATGATGACACAAGTTATTAAAGCATCAATAATATAAAGCAAGACACAAATCATGTGGACTGCAGTGTCATGGCATAAAAAATAGTAAATCTTTGCAGAACATAATGAAGCAAGCTTTAAACAAATATGGGGTAAAACGTACAAATCTAGCATGCATCCAGCATATACCTTTGCCATCGATTGGCACTTCCTAGAATCTTGTAGACAGTCCAGACTCAAGATGCACACAATTTGAATGCTGATAATCACAATTTGAGCTCTAGTTTCGATTTTTGTTTTTTGTTTTTTATGTTGCGTGTAAGATAAGATAATGTTGCTTATAGCCCAGCCGACCGAAAAGGGGCCACATCAGTTGCGTGTAATATAATATATACTTGTTTTTCAGTTGCAGGTAAATTATATTTTTTTTTTTTTTTTCAGTCGCAGTAATTTTGCACACTCCCCCATGTCGTTTACCCTCCTGAACTTTCCCTGTCTCCAGCCTTTCAGGGAAACAGTCTTCCTCAGTGCCCCTACCTCAGCCGTCCCTTTCGTTCTTGAGGCTTGGCTGCAACGGGTCAGTTGCTTCCCTTGGAAAGCCCAAACCCTGCAATGCTGCAAAAGTTGATGTCAGACCTGTGGACTAGTCTTTTCGATCACGTCATAATGCTAAATGTTCTGATGTTGAGGCATATTTACATGCACGAGGTCACCACATGTCTACAAATTCCAAGGCAAGAAGGCACATGAACCCAAACAAACATAATGATCCGGTAAAAATGGGAAACTTAATGTAAGGACAACATACACACATGAACACACACGCAATATAATATATATGTGTGGTTGTGTGGTGTGTGTGTGTGTGGTGTGTGTGTGTGTTTTGTGTGTGTGAAAACTGAAAAATAGTAAGACTTACAATCAATGTTTTGTTAAAGCATCGCATGACTGCTTCAAATGGCTTCATCTCAAACAGGATGCTCAAATAGCCCCTTTGCCTATAATAAACTGATAAATAACTTAAAAAGTAAGTAGCGAAAAAAGAAAGAAAAGAAAACACACACACTACATGAACTTTAGTTAAAATTTTGTGGCTAGTGAATTTTGCATTTTAAAGCCATTCTCTTTGATGCTTGTGATGTACAAAATAATTGTTGCTTTAAATACCTTCATGGTTCTTTTTAAAAGAAAAGAAAAGAGAGAAAAAAAAAAAGTCACCAGCCTGATAATATACCAAAAGCATCTACCTTTGGTCTCTGTGTGTGTGTGTTGTGTGGGGTGTGTGTGTGTGTGTGGGTGTGTGTGTGGTGTGTGTGTGTGTGTGTGTGTGTGACTTCATTTGCTTTTCAAGATTTTCAAATTCCCCTGTGGTTATAAATTATTTCACAGTGATAGACAAATTAGTCTGTGGCAGTCCATAGCTATTAGTTTCAGTTCTGACCCTAGTAACATTAAGTAAATTTACATTCTTTTTGTTTGGGAATTAGTTTTTTAAAGACAAGCATCGGGCAGTCAATAAGCAATGTCCATGGCAATGATAATGCACCGCAAGTAAATTCTTTTACAAAATCAAAATAACCAATACATAGTTGAAATCATTGGTAACGACAGTTGAGCGACATCAACTAATACATAGTTGAAATCATTGGTAACGAAAGTTCAGGGACATCAACCAATACATAGTTGAAATCATTGGTAAAAGAAAGTTTTAGGGGCATCAACCAATACATAGTTGAAATCATGGTAACGAAAGTTTAGGGGGCATCAATAATTGATTAAACTCGCTTTCAAATTTCGACACAGGGCTCTTGTAACAAAATCTCGTTCTGAGGGGGAAAAAAAACTGCTTTCGTTAAAGAAAGATGGCACTACGACAGCTTCGATACAAACTAACTCTAGACTTTACAAAGCATGTAGTCATACACCACACATACACACAAACATAATCAATGTGGGCATTTAAGGGGAAAAAAGCTGAGAGGAGTTCAGACAAACTGTAACTTGTACAAGTAAGCATTGAAACAATATTATACACAAGACCCCTTCCCCTTCTGCCTGTCCCCTCCTTTTTCCACCAAAAAACACCCCCCCCACCCCCACCTCCAAAAACACAGAGACTGTCATTCGTATACTAACTAAAGTGTGAGAGAGAGACAGAGACAGGATGGAGGGGAGTGGGGGGGGGGGGGGGGGGGGGGGGGGGGGGGGGAAACAGACCCTAAGGGCTGGTATCACCGTGTAGATACTCCACTTTTAAGAAAAAAAAAGTCAGGAAAAAAAAAAAACTGCACCGAAACCCCAAATAAGACTTTGTAGCGAAGCAATATGAAAAAGAATTTACAAGTAATACAAGTACATTAAGTGAATATTCACAAGCAATGCAAATTGTTTAATTAAATCACTGCAAACAACTGACTCTATTTTCCCTTTTTTTTTTAAAACCAAAATTAATGCTGTTAAGAGTCAAATTCTGTGGGGGTGAATACAAACAGATAAAATGAAATACAATAAAAAGTTTTGGTAGTCCTTCGGATCCGAAGATGACGTTAGCGTTTCTGCAGCTCATCGATGTACGCGGAGGGGGCTCTGCAGCCGATAATTTTGCATTCTATGAAATACAAGAAAAAAACCATACTATTCAAAAAAAAAACTCTCTACAAAAACGATAACTTTTGCACCCTTCCCCTCCACCTCCAATCCCCTTCCTCCTCCCCACCGGACACATTCATCTCATACTAGCAGAACTGAAAATTTCCCTCAAAAAAACACTTTTGTAGTCTCTGCTCTGTATTAAAGGTACTCTGTATCTGTCATTATTTCATTTCCTTTCAAACAGTCTGTGATTTTACTTTTCCATTTCTTTTTCACAAGGGAATTTTTCAGCCGATCTAAAGATTCCATCACATGTAGCAGGGACAGTGTCGTCGTAAGTTTCAGGAAAATCCTCTGAGAGAAGTTTGAAAAAATTCAAACCCCAAAAAAAAATGAGACATGACCAAAGCATTCTGTAAAAATCAAGCGATGGGGTAAGAGAGAGGAGGTCCAGAGTAATGAGAGGAGAGCAAAGTGCACAGGAGTTAAGGGTGAGAATTTTTAGTGAAAGGGGAGGTAAGAGGCAAAACAGAAAGAAGAAAACAAGCCCTCATGAATGAAGCATAGACACACTGAAAGACCTGGCTGAAAGACAGAATATTCCACCACACCAATCCCCTCACCCCACACCCACCCAAATCCTCCAACCCTTCCACCACACCCACCACCGAACCCCCTTCCCCAACTCCATCTGTCCCTCTCTCTCTCTCTCTCACACACACAGATTCATACATACACACACAAAACACACACACACACCACAACACACACACACACACACACGATTACTACCACACACATACCCTTAACATAAATCATGAATTCTGCCTAGAAAAAAAAAAAAAAAAAAGGGGAACGAACTATATTTACAACAGCACCATTTTCACACACTAACACAAGGCACCCAAATTTGCCAAATCTGACTTTTAAGGACATCAGATGTCACGGATGGTAGCAGTTACAGTTGTGAAAGGCACGTGTATGGCACTCCAAGCTGCCATTAATATCTGTATCTGATATTGATATATAATATATATATATTATATCTAAACTATGGCTGGCGACAAACAATTGTAGACATGATGCGGACAGCTTGCCGAGGGACAAACTGTGGGAGAAGGCTCGGGTTCTTCTGTCAGACAACTTGCAGAGTATATAATGCACCAAAACACAGATTTACATTTACTGTATGTGGGAAAGTGATTTCACACTATTCATTTTTTTTTTTCAAATGACCACTGGTCCTTCATGCCCTACCCTCATCCACACTAAAATAACAGTGCCTATGCGGACTCAGTTCTTTTCTTTTTTCTTTTATTTTTAAAAATGCCCACTGGTCCTTCATGCCCTACCCTCATCCATCACTAAAATAACGTCCCTATGCGGACTCAGTTCTTTTTTTTTTTCATTTATTTTTCAAATGACCACTGGTTCCTTCATGCCCTACCCTCATCCATCACTAAAATAAACAGTGCCTATGCAACTCAGTTCTTTTTTTTTTTTTTTCTTTTTCCTTTTTCTTAACATCTTCATCTCTTAAGCAGGCCCATGCCGATCTCCCTAGAGATTTTTTTTAAAGAAGCCCAAACAAACAAAAAATCCAGAAAACTGCGGTGGGGAGGACTGAAAGATGCAAAGGAAGGTGGGTAAAACCAACAGGCAGTGCTTCTAGAGCACCTGTTTCACATTAAAAAAAATAACAGATTTGCTTTTTCAAATACATTTAACATGTTTAAAATTTAAAAAAAGATAAACAGTTTTGCCTTTTTCAAACATATTTACAAGGTTTTAAATTCAGATTTCACATTACTGGCAGAGAGAAATCATATCAGGGAACGGGGGAGACAGTTCAAGGACTCCCAGCATCAAAAGAACAGGAAACCAGGTCAAAAGCAGGCAGTTGGCATGACCGCTAAATGTAATCAACTTCAATCACTCCGAGTTCACAAATGTTGTGTGGGTGTGTCTACAGTTGTTTGGTGTGGGTTTCTTCTTTTTTTTTCACTCCCTCAAAGAATGAGAAATACTGTAAATTGATCTATGGGATGAACAGTCAAGCACGGTTAGCAGAGGGAAAGGGGACTGGGGGGAGAGCGAATACATGAGGGAGGGGGAAAATGGCAAGACAAAATATTATATGCAAAACAAAACAAACAAACAAAAACAGTCCAAAGCCTAAGCTCACAATTATAGCATGAACTTCTTGTCTGCGTAGATGTATGTATACTACATGTCACAACCAGTCTGGAATTCACTCCTGATCTATTATGCCATTAAAAAGAATCCACTCTACACACCATCCAAAGGTTAAAAAGAAAAAAAATGAAGAAAACGAGAAAAGAAAAATGAAAAAAAGAACAGGAAAGTTCACCCAAATCTTTGTATTCTGTACTCGCAAACATCGTGTTTGGCACCTTGCTTATTCTTTTTCTGTGCTTAGCCGTCCGTAAAGTCCCACCTTGCTCATTCCGACACTACTTCCCATTTTCCATCATGTACAGTATATCTTCCATTCGAACTCTGTTCATAAAATCATCTTTGGCCCCGTTTTGCTCTTTCGTATTCCGGCATATAACTAACATGTTTGGGCCAACTTCTCATTCCAACACAATAGAAGTTTACACCAAACAGAGAGACAGTAGTCTGACGCATGGCCCAATTCACCCTGGAAAGGTCCAAGAGAACATCCAGCTTAAAGCTGCACACAGGCTTCTCCTTCCCAGCCCAGTCTTTCTCCGCGCTTTACAAAGATCAAGGCTTCCTCATTTTCAGACCCACATAAAGTGAAATAACAGTGCAAATTCTGTTCATCCTAATTCTTTCTGTATGCAAATCCTAGGAAACAACAAGCAGGGAAGGTACATCATCAATCGGCCCCGAGGCTTGACATCTGGTTAAAAGCCGGCCAAGGACATACACTGTGGAGACTTCGGACAGCTAAAACATTATATATCAAAACAAGCCACAAAAACTTCTGTTCAATATTTCCTTGGAGTTCAGGAAGTTTTTGGGATAGTAATCTTCCTTTGGAGATTCCAGCAGCTAGCCAAACGCGAGTAAGTGGAAGTGAAACAAAAATCCAAGCCAACTTCTGGGCACATACCTTCCTCGCTGGGAACAGATCATTTTCCCAAAAAGGGTGACTGGCTGGTGGCTGAACGTGTTTCTAAAGCTATTTCAGTAACCACCTATTAATCACACAAGTCTTCAAATTATATTTGCTTCAGTTGCCTGACATTTCCAGGAGTTTCTCTGCTGGAAAATATAACGAGTGACTGTAAATTGGTACAAAATTTAATAAAGGTGAGATAATATTTTGAAAACAGTAAAGCTGACACCTCCGACTGGAAAACGGGAACAGTTGAGGGGGATAACCTTTCAGAAGAGATGCTATGTCGATATGATTAGTGTCCACATCATGCCATGAGAACATGCCAGGGGACACTGATAAAGGAAGTGTTGTCCCTGGCAGAAAGTTTCATACCAAAAATCAATGATTGGTGGAGAAGTATAAGTATGTTCTTGCAGATTAAAAACAAAAAAAAAAAAAAAAGGGTTTATGGCATAAGGCTTTAGAAACAACGATTTTCATGTCAATACAATGCAAAGATACATATGAAATTATTTTTAACATGCAAATATGTAAATGGCACAAGACGAACACCATGAACACACTGAAACACTCTGTGGTAGTCTTGTATATGCAGTCATTCTGTAATGGCTTTTTCCCCCTAAATGTGCCCACAAGCCTTTTAAATTACTGTTATGTGACAAGTTCAGTATTATGCAATTAAGAAAAAAAATCATAACACCAATATTTGAAATGCATATACATCAATCTGGTGAATAGTCATCTAAACCAAACTGATTTCATTTTTTTTATATCAACATGTATGTATTTATATCATAAATCTAAAAAATGCATCACTAACACACACTGCTCTTTTTAACAGAATTTCATTCCAAGATACAGCACATAACCCGTTTATTTCTCTCTAACATCATTCTCAACTCAAACATTCTTCTCATCTGCGGGACCAAACTCAATCAAATAATTTACCTGAATGCTCTGGATTTCATGTTTCATTGCTGCACTCTTGTCCTTGAGATGTGATCTCTACACCGTTAAAGCTATTATGAATTTCCTTTCCCAGTGCTTTGGAAAAAGGTGTACAAATAGTACGATGGAATCCCTCAATAACTTCCACAAATCCTGAAAATCAGGTCTTTAGATGGACGGATGAAGTCTAAACTGTGAGGTAAATCTAGCATGACAAAGGCTAAAGTATCCCAGAAGAGCAAGTCTATCACTCTTACCAGTACAGACACTTTGATGTTAATCTTTTTCACAGAACTGGGCTATGACTGTAGCATCGATGATTCAATAAAAACCCATGCATGAAACTGAAAATGTGTCGTATTGTGTGCTGTAAGCAAATGTCTTTCAAGATTCGAATTTGTATAGAAATCTGTGGAGTCTGACTTCAGACAACGTTTGTGACAGCTGAAACAGTAGAAATGGAAACAGTCCACAGACATGGTATTGAATGCAGGCATTCAGAATCAAGGGAGAAAACTGGTAGGAGTTAAAGGGAGGGAGTCTTTCCGGACAGCTGAATTTCATCTAGACAATCTTTTTTTCAAATACGAAAAAAGAACTCTTTGCGAGGAGGAGAGTTGGGGGGTTTTTTCTGAAAAGGGGGACAACTGCACATAAAACACAAAAATATTTAGAAGAAAAAGTTTTTAAAAAGGGAGGAAAATTATAAAAAGACAAATACAAAAAAGTTACAAAAAAAAAAGTTTTTAACAAAAAACAAGCGAGCATTCTAAAAGGGGTTGATCAGTCAAACTGCAGTGGGGGAACGACATGTGGGGCAAGAAAATTTTCACCGGGATTTTTTGTGAATATGTGGGGCGGGCCGTTAGACCGTCAAGAAATTCAAACGGTCATAAACCTCACAGTTAGTTTTACATCGAAGGTCTTGCTGGGGAAAAATTTAAATTTTTCATAGATGGGGCAAAAAAAATTGTTTTCAAAAACAGCCCCACGGTAAAATGTCAGTAGATATGCCCTTTTTTAAGGGCCCTTTTTCGTATGATTTTTACAACGGTTTGTGAGCAATGACGGGTGACAAAACCTGCACTAAATTACTTAATTGTGGTGCAAACTTTTTAAAGACTAAACCGAATCTATACAAAGCTTCTTTCGACGGGCTGGAAAAGTAAAGAATCTATTCAAATTTGGGCTAATAATATGACTGTACAACGATGAGCTTCTTTTGTAAATGACATTTTTCCATGATCTTCAAAGAGTGTCTGTTCATTCATCATTTTTTCCCCTTGCTTTGTTTTCAACAGGGAAACTTTTTCCTTTTTCCCTTCAGAGGTCCCCAAGACTGCACAGAAAGACCCCCTGTGGATGTCGAAAGTAATCACAACAGGTTTTCTTTTTTTTTATTACTTGAAAAAAATTTATGTTCTAAAAAACCAGAATAAGTTTTCCTTACACATGCGAACCCATGGCGTCTTAAACATTTTGAATGGGTGGGCAAAAGGCATGACCCTTCAACTACCACCCCAAATATAGAAAAAATGTTCCTGGGGAAAAAGATTTAAAAGAACGGGTTTTTGGAGAAGTAAATCCAATTAAAAACGACATAAATATTCTAGACCTTTTGTGAAAGGGAGGGGAAAAAGGTAAACCGGGTACAGAAAATGAAAAAAATATTCCAGATAAAAACAACAAAAAAATTCCAATGAAAGGGCCTTATTAAAGGGAGGAAAATCCATAAAGACAAACAAAAAAAAGTTGCAGATAAACAAGTACTTAAAAAATAGGGGGCTTTCGGGAGGTATTCTATTTACTGACAAAGCCAAAAAATACCTGGGGAATACAGAAAAGAAAATTTAAAGGAACAACTTGTTTTGACACAAATGTTCAAGAGAAAATCTTTTTTTTAAAGGGTAGGCCGAAGAAGCTCTCACCCTTTTAATTGTTCCTAATTTTTCACCATGAGCTGTCTCCCCTGCCTGGGCCCGTTTGGGGTCACACAATGAAGGGAGTTTCCTTCAGTTTAAAATAAAGTCTACAAAAATAGTTTTTCGAGAGATTTAAAAATTTCATATGGTTACTGCAAGCCATGTTTTTAAATACATCAAAAATTTTATTATGAGCTATTTTTTTTTTTTATTTTGATGCTTTTACAATCTCAAAAGTTTATTCTTTGCATATCCTGTTTTAAACATGTAACATTTAAAAAAAAAAGAACAAATAAACACTAACTTTTGATTTAGCCAAATTTAATCGTCAGAGGATGGAAGTTCAAGCAAGTTATCTCCCTTTTTTTGCTGTTTACGCTATTCATGGGGAAGGTGGTTTTTAGCAAACGGCTTCTTTGCCTGAAAGCTGTTCAGCGCAGGCTGAATATGCTTTCAGTGGCGCCTCAGAAAGCGTTTTAAAGTACGGCGAATGAGGATGGGATAAAGGTCCTATTTACAAAGTCTTTTCTGAAAGGGTTCCACTGTTCTGATTACAATACCCGTGACTTGGTAACAAAACAACATTGAAGTACAAATTAAAAAGCTTCAGATTTCAAAAAAAAGGTTCCCCCTTTCCCTCCCGTTTAAATGACTCAATGACTTGGTAACAGAAGCTTGAATGTGACAAAGCTTTTATGACTAAAAAAAAAAATAAAAAAGGGTTTCCCCTGTCCTCTTTTATTGATCAATGACTTGGCAACAAAAAAAAAACACTGAACGGAAAAATAAGCTTCAAGATCAGAAATTAAAAAAAAATAATAATAACGGTTCAACTCTCCTGCTTATAATGAATGACCATAGCCTGCCAAAATAAAGCGCTGAAAGTGGCGTAAAACTTCAAGTCAGGGGAAAAATTACTCTACTAATGATAAAAGAAAGTAAAGTACGTGGCGAAAGTTTGTCCCTGTTTTATTTTTTTTTTTGTTCAGATAAACCCCCTTGAATCCTGTCATTGGGGAAACCCTACGTCCCCTCTCAATAAAAAAAAAAAATCACCCGTGTTATGTTGGGAACTTACAGTTTTAAAATTTCCACCCACTGGGGATTTATTTTAAGGGTGAAGCCCCGATTGGGCCCCTTTGCGGGCGGTGGGCTATAAGCAACATTATCTTATTATCTTATCCTCAGACCAGAATGCAATCAACTTCTTGTTTACACTTGTAACATTGTTTTGTGTTTGTGTGTGTGCTGTGCTTTGAGGCTAAAATATGGTGCCTTGTGTCATGTCAATGTGATTTTAGTTGGTTCACCCATCATAGAGGTTCTTGGTGCTGCTCCAGAAATGCACATCTTTCAGTATCAAGATGTAGTGGAGCATAATACAGACATAGGCACACGCTCTAACAAGCAGAAACTGATGCCATGAAATATCTGACAAACAACATCAATGATGATCATTACATTGAGAAATCACGACTGTGATCACTATCATTATCACCGTCAATATCATCATCATTATCTTCATTATCTCCATCAGATACCTTTTTTTTCACGAATAATCAACATTAAGCTGATCAAAAAAACTGAAAAATGTATGACAACAGATTAAATTGATTAGTATATGCCTAATAAAGAGGTTTTTTGTTTGTTTATTTGTTTGATGGAGGTGGGGGGGGGGGGGGGTTGATTCGGTCTGTTTTTGTTTTTTTTATTTGTTTTTGGTTTTTTCCTCTATTCGCTTTTCTGCTTTTTTTTCTCATCATGTTCCTTTTCAAACAGAAATATAACTATAAAAAAAAAAAGAATTGACACTATAAATGCAAGGCCCCAACCGTTAAGTACGATGTTCATAACATAGCTGCATGATTTACCGTAAGTTTAGAGGATCTTATGATCGCAAAATGCATTAGTGTGCCCCGGTCATCAAATGTGATTTTTATTTTCAGTGCATCTCCTAGCATGATTAAGCTGCAGACAGAAAACACAAATCATGCAATGTCAATGAACAACATAAGACACTTGAACATCACAGATAAACGCTCTCTTTTAGAAAATGCAATACAAAGCATTTTTTCACAAGATAACCGGTAAAATATTTTCCTGACAACATTTAAAGTTATTGTCGTCAGACCTAATTACATAAAACTGGAGCAACGGTGGCAACAAGAATAACAAAGATATGATAACAATAATATCAAAAAACAGTAGAAATATCCCTGTTAATTAAAATGTTCATCAAAATACCGGATAAACATCATAAAATGTCCGTTTCCAAAGCTGAATGTTTTGATGTACAAGGTCAAATGGACAACCATTGCAGTACAGAGGCATCTAAGTAAGTAAAACAAACAAAATGATAAAAAGATTAATATAAAAGCGGGTTGTACATATATTTGCATACAATGTGACAAAACTATATACACATTTCTATCAGAATGATAGTGTTACACTTAAACTATACATCATAATTAAAACAAAATGCCACTATGTCTTTCCACCTTATGTCTTGGACAAACAGAAAAGGCAGATATAAATAAGATGCAAAGGTAACACTGAAATACAGCAGAAAAAAAAGTTTGAAGAAGTTGTGGTATCCTGTTAATTGTTGAGCAGCCCATGAGATTAACATTAGACCATCATCATTCTGTTACTTGAAAGGATTGTCCTTCCCTTTCATGTTTTTGTTGCCATAATTGAGCTCGGCGCCGCCAGACACAGGTATGTCGATGCCAGTGCAGAAACGTGGCATCCGCTGCAAGGAACAAGCACCAAGCCGCACTCTTCAATTGTCCCGAAACGTCCCAACAGCTGAAATTAAAAAGAAAGAATTTCCATGGAGTCCTTGTGCAAATCAGTTTTTTAGATCTGCGGATATTACACACACACACACACACACTCACACACACACACAAAACACACACGCACGCACCGCACACACACACACACACACACACACACACACACACACACACGCACACACGCACACACACACACACACACACGCACACAACACACACACACACACACACACACACACACACACACACGCACACACACACACACACACACACACACACACACACACACACACAAGCACAACAAGTGACAGAAAGGAAGTGAGGAGCAGGGGTGGATATGGGGGACAATAAAAAAAAAAAATCTTAATGTAATCCATAACACAGTTCCAACAGAAGATGATCAATATCAATGTCAAGTTGTACAAAAATGTCCTTTCTATATAAATTTTTTAAGTCATTGTTTTTTTTTAATTTTGAATTTTGATTTGTTCTTCACAATTCCATTAAAGAACTGGAACCAGGTATGTGACACAGCCATGACAATTGATGCTCCTTGGATCCTTCCAGTCCAGGGTTGCACATAATACATCTAAACCTCCAAAGCTGTGAATAGCTAGATAAAAAATATGTCATACTATACATCAAAATGTACGTTCTTGTTGTTCAATTTTGAACTTGTAAAGAAATATAAAGAATCTGACCACAGAAAATGTTTTTCATCGCTAAAACGGTAACAATGGAAAAAATTCTGAGGGCAACACATTAACCTTTCCCGTACGTCGCCTAAAATTTTGCACGCTGTACTTCGTGGGTGTGCAGAAAACCCATGCTTTCTAAGAAGGAATAACCCCTCGCCGTACGCCGTGGGTGTACAGTAAACCCATGGTTTTTGATAGGAGCTAATCCCTCGCCGTACGCCGTGGGTGTACAGTAACCCATGGTTTTTGTGTAGGAACTAACCCTCGCCGTACGCCGTGGGTGTACAGTAACCCATGGTTTTTGTGTAGGAACTAACCCCTCGCCGTACGCCATGGTGTACAGTAACCCATGGTTTTTCTCGAGGAAGTAAGACCTTGCCGTACGTCATGCAAATTTGACTTCTATGAGATGAGAGTCTTGCTACTTGCGTCAAACGGTTGTTTGTTGTTGTTGTTCTCGGTGAATAACTGTGCACAGGCAGCCGCATGAATGTGCGTTTATCTGTGTGTGTGCATGTGAGCATTATTGCATGTTTGTGCGAGAGAGAAAGAGAAACAGAGAGAGAGAGAGAGAGAAAGTGTGTGTGTGTGTGTGTGCATGCATGGAAAAACATATATATATATATATATATATAATATAAATATATATATATATATATATGAGCTATGCTATATAGTACACGCGCACGGGCCCCGCGGTGGTGTGTGTATTGGTAAAACATTAGAAATACTTGATCCTCTGTCAGTATGACGTTCCTAGAATGTGCAACATACCAAGGCCTACGTGGTTTTTTTTTTTTTTTTTTTTTTTTTTTTAAAATACGTAATGTACTTTGCATCATTTTGATTATGACGTACATTGCTCACACTTGGCAGTACGCGCCCTGCTCAGGAAGAAAGCCGCAAGGAATTTCTTACCAACGCAACTCTTATCTCTCTGTAGCAAGCACGCGTGACGTCACATCCATAGCGTGTGGCGCGCAAGCTTTGTAAGTATGGGTGGCCCCACACCCACGGCGTACGGCGTGCAAGGTTTATTCTTTGGTGGTATGGGTGTTCTCACACCCACGACGTACTGGGACATTAATTGTTTAATTATTTCTTTATTTATGTATAAAACAAAATAATTTTCAGTTGATATGTAGTATAATATATTAGGGACAAAGTCATGAAATTAAGTGGAAGTGGCTTCAAAATTACTAGAGTTACAGAGCCAAAAACACGTGTCTGTGTGATTTCACACCCACGGAGTACGGGAAAGGTTAAAGTGAAGACATCTGGTATCAAGGAGAGAAGTAATAAGAATCCATGCCTGAGACACTGGCTTACTTTGGGCGAAATTCAGTACCTTCTCAATGGTTTTATTCCTTCCCCCCCCCCCCCCCCCCCCCCCCAACTTTTTTTTTCTCTACCGTTTCAGGGCATGCTGCCCATCTGCTGTTTACACATTTGGTTGAAACAGTAAAGCTCATTGGTCAAAACATGCTGCACAGCATACCAAGACAACTACAGTACATTTACAATTCCACTAATGCTCTTATGACAGAAGAACATTTGCCAAGAGTTTTTTCGTAGTACTCTTTTGTATGCTCACCACATTCACTGTATTTTCGCAGAATATGCTGAAATTGTATGAGTAAATATGTCTGTATGCACGCTAACCCCTGATCATGTTCCGTGATTTGTATTCTTTTCCAGCCAAACATTGCTAAAAAAAAAAAAATTAAAAAAAAAAAGAAAACCTGACACATTCACGGCATTATTGATGCTAGCATCTATGCTTTCTGAAAATGCAAGTATACATCAAGGGACAGAACTCCTAACTTCCAACAGTGGTTCACATCCAAGAGTGTTCTTTAATTTTGCGACACATTTCTGTGTTACAAATCTTATAGTCATGTGCCACGTATGCTGAGCAACTTGTCAAATTTCTTAAAACTTTAAAGGCATTTTCCACTTTTCCTAAACTTGCAATAACCTGAACATATCAGATTTGTTTTCCTAAATTTTCTTAAAAGTCTTCACAGGCTGTAGAAACCTTGCTGTGAAACGAAATAGAAGATCACTCCAGAACATGTTCATGTTTCCTGTTCAATACAATTACAGGTCACTGAAGGATTTACTCCTAGGTCCACTTCAATCAGGTCACAGTATCAGGGGCTGCAATTATCAAATGTTTTGGCACAATGCTGTAGTAGATCTGATTGCTGCAGAGGTTTTTTTTTTCACTTTGTTTCTTTGCCAGCAGTTTTACAATACATTAAATTCGAGACTGATAGACTCCCAGAAAAAAAGTGCAAACCCCTGTTACTTCACTGCCATTTAAGGTTGCGATTCAGAGTCATGTCATTTTGTGTTTTCATGTGATAATGTCACATTACATTAACACTGGAGCACAGATTTTACAGAATGAACATTTGAATTGTGCCAAAACATCTGATATTTTACTGTGGGTTTCAAAACAACCTTTACCATCTTTTACAAATGGGTAAAAATAATCTTTAGACTTTTTACTATGAGGTCAAAATGACCTTAGAAATTTTACTATGAGATCCCATGACCTTCAGACTTTTTCAAATTGGGTTCAAAGATACCTTTAGAGTTTTTAACATGAGCTTAAAATAAAAGACTTTTCAATAACGTGGTCAAATTTACCCCTAGACTTTACAGCAGCAGAATCAAAATTACTCTTGGAGTTTCGCCATAAGTTTGTTTTCTTTTTTATAAGATACTTTTAACAATGGGGTCAAAATTACTCTTAAACTTTTTCATCTGAGGTAAAAATTACCTTTTTTGTTTGTTTCTTTGTTTGTTTGTTTTCTCTTTGTTTGCTTTTTTTTTTTTTTTTGTTTGGGTTTTTTGTTGGTTTTTTTGTTGTTGTCTTTTTCATGAGTCAGACTGATCTTCAGTTTCAAAATTCCCAAAGAACACTGTCTGAGCCACTTACTTGACAGTTCTTCCCGCCCTCCACAGCCTCGTCGTAATTGTCGGTGCTGCGTGCACCCTGGTCCCACAGTGGTGTCCACACGTTACCCGGTGAAAACCTGGCAGGCAATTCACATATCCCCAGCATGCATTTTCATCTGCATTACAACAGTTATAACCCTCTGCACGGAATGTCAAGTCAGAGAATCAAGTCAAGTTAACAAATCAGTTAAAAGAGGGGAATTAACTGCCAGGGGAATGAATTGCTGGTATGGACTTAAAAAGTTACATCCATGTACGTTTCTCTAGTCAAACAAGCAAAACATGATATTATCAAAGTTGGTGTCATTAGAAAGTGTAATAATTCATGAAGAAAATATCACTTTCCAGGTATTTATTAATTCATAATGATTGCTTAAAAATCCTGTGAGCAGCGGAAAGGTTATGATCATCTTATCAACAAAAGGAACAGACAGCACAGCTGCAAAAATCTCAAAAGCACAAAGTATAGCATTTTCACATTTTAAGCGTAACATTCCAAATTCAAGTGTAGCACTAGTACGCAATATCACGAGTCAGACTCTATAGCACTCTCAGTCACACTTCTCTTTGCACATGACATGAAAGCAGACTATGAAGATGGAAACCTCCTGAATTATCGCATGGTTTTGACTTCACTACTAAGAATTCAAAATGGTTGGTAACAAAACCAATCAATAAGGTGGAAAAATTGCAATCATTTTCTAGATGTTTCTTCTGCTCTTTCTGCCTCTCCTTACTAAACTTGGTTATCTTTTTTAAATTATAAAGTAAGTCTGTTGTTGAAAGATCTGTGTTATCTTGAAGGCATTTAAGCAGCTGAAAAGTCGCCAAGAAATCTTTTTTTTTTTTCATTTCTTTTTCCATTTTCGTTTTCAGAGCAACCTTTTGTCAGAAAGCGTAGTAGTATAACACAGTCTACGAAATTACAACATGCTTAGTCAAAGGCATAGCACTTAGCAGCTCTCAGACTTTGTGTCTGAGTTCAGGAAAGTGATTGGTTAAAACTAGTTCAGAAGTATTTGCTAATCCTACCAGCACAACCAACCAGCTAACAAACTGAGATGAAGTATGATTTCTTGAGCACAGATATAAACCTTGAAAAGAAAGATATATGTATATATACACATTTAAATGCAAACATATTATGCATTTGCATACACATACGCATGAGTGCACACACACAATTACACATATGCATGAAGTCTGTGCAATAGTTTTCCAAAAAAAATCACAGAAAAATGGGACGTGGATATGTAATAAATCTGCCCATTGCAAACATTCATAACATGTAGAAACAAAGAATGGCCACACACACAAAAAATAGATGCGACAGAAAGGCTACACACATAAAAATAAAACAGATGATACTTACGAATTGACACGCACGTTGTATCTGGCCTCGTCAACAGCCAAAGCTCTCGTCATGGATGCGATGGCCCCCTGCACGTAGCAATGCCATTATCATCATCATCATTTTCATCATTCATATTATTGCAAGGCTTGTCACATTCATTACCAGCATTATCAACCCTATCACTCACTGCCATCATAGCCATCACCAATGTTATAGTAATATACCGAACAGCAAAAGAAACGTGAATTTGTTTGGTTTCGTTTCATGGGTATTTCTTCCAGTTTAATTTATGTTTAGTTATTTTTTGCACTGAGTATAAGACGACTAATGGCTGAGGGAAGACCATGGGAATTTTCTGGTTGTTAGCGCTCTTGCTTCCAGCGTGAGGCTTGTGTTTCTGACCGCGCTTTTCGTGCGGCCTGTGGCTGTACGTGCAAGCGCTGCAGCAAATCTAAATAGTCAGTAGTGTTCACTAGTGACAGGGGATAAAAATGACATGACTGATCAGGTTTTAGCAATCGCGTTTTGGACGCCAACACAATGCCAAGACTGACACCTGCACAACGCGAGAGGGCTGTTGGACGTTTGGAGGCCGGAGACACTCCCGAGGCTGTGGCTATGACCTTCAACTGTCACATCGCCACTGTTTACCGCCTGCAGCACCGATTCCTGGCCACGGGCACCACTGCTGATAGACACAGGAGCGGCAGACCCCTCGTGACCACTCCAAGGCAAGATCGCTACATCTGCCGCCACCACGTCCAGGACCGCTTCAGGACAGCCGCGGAAACAGCCCGGAATGTCATTGGGGGCCACCAGGCACCCATCAGTGCCGACACAGTCCGGCGCCGACTGGCCAACAGAGGGCTACGGAACCATCGGCCAGCCAGGGGCCCCATGCTTACTGTGCGCCACAGACAGGCGCGCCTTCAGTGGGCACAGAACCACGTCAACTGGACTAATGCACAGTGGCTGCGTGTGTTGTTCAGTGATGAGAGCCGCTTCTGTGTTGACCACCTGGATGGGTGTGCGCGAGTGTGGAGGAGACATGGAGAACGGTATGCAGACTGCTGCGTCCAAGAGCACAACACCTGGGGCGGACCTAGCACGATCCTGTGGGGCGCCATAGGACGTAACCAGGTGCTAGGCCCTGTCTTCTTTCAAGGCCTGGCCCCAGGCCGTGGTGGGGGCATCACAGCGCAGCGATACATCGATCAGGTGCTGCGTCCCCATGTGGTGCCCTTTTTCCACGGGCATGCAAACTTTGAATTCCAGCAGGACAATGCCCGTCCACACTCTGCCAGGGCTACACAGGACTTCCTGCAGCAGTCAGGGATCCCTGTCATGGCCTGGCCCACGTTGAGCCCGGATATGAACCCCATTGAACACTTTTGGGACATGTTGCAAAGGGAGCTGAACACGATCCGCCCAAGACCCACCACCGCCGCAGAACTGCAGCAGGCCATCCAGCAGGCCTGGGCCAACGTTCCTATGGCTTCCATCAACCGATTGGTGCGCTCCATGCACCACAGATGCCAGGCTGTTATTGGTGCCAATGGGGGACATACGCCATATTGATTGTCAAATTCGTCACAAAACGCGCACTGTCAAAATGAACTTTTTGTTTTCACGACATGTCACCACAGAACTTTTGTGCCACTTTTCATTTCTTTTTGTTGAAAACTGTTGATTTAATTACATTCTACATTATGAATAAAATACAGTCAAAGTCAAATTTTCGCGTTTCTTTTGCTGTTCGGTATATTTGTCAAAACGTTATCAGCACTATTAACCTCTTACTGTCAACACTTTCAGGTCAAACATCACCATTATCTATTGTTATCAAAACCAATGTTATAGTAATATTTGTCTAAAGGTGATCAGCACTATCAATGTCTTACTGTCAACACTTTCAGATCAAACATCACCATTACCTATTGTTATCAAAACATAATCAAAACACTTCTTTATGAAGAACAATTACCACACTTTCATTGTGATTGTTCCAATAAACAGCTTAGATCGTAAACGTGTGGGAAGAAACACATCAACAACAATGTTGCAACTGCCAGAGTAATCATCATGACATCTCAGTGCAACAGTGAATGCCGACGCTTCCACCTTCCAATCGGAACGAAGTTAACAGAACTGGACAAATCACTTAGTCTGACATATCCAACGATTATTTTTAAGTAAAAGCAACAGAAATGAAATTTTTAAAACTACAATGTTTAAACAATCTGGAGTCTGACTCAGCTTCTGTCTGCTTAAAATCCACTTCATCTTCAATATAAAAAACATAAATGTTGTCTTGAAGAGCCACAGGTCAGAGGGAATCTGTCCAGATTATGTTCAGCCTTTGCGTGCGTGCGTGCGTGCATGTGTGTGTGTGTGTAAGTGTGTGTGTGTGTGTGTGTGTGTGTGTGTGTGTGTGTGTGTGTGTGTGTGTGTGTGTGTGTGTGTCCATCTGTGAGTGTGTGTGTGTGTGTGTGTGTGTGTGTGTGTGTGTGTGTGTGTGTGTGTGTGTGTGTGTGTTCTCTGATTGGTAGGAGGTAGCTCAGCTTTTTCATTCTCCAGACAGCCATTGAGAATGCTTTGCCATTCATCTGCGCTCTAAATATCCTGGTGTATACTGGGTATTTCTGTGTTTCCATAATCAAGAACACTGAAATGGATCACAAGATTTTCCATGTGTGTGTCTAATGTTGGTGCATATAGACATGATCTTGGTGCACATACACATGAAGGTGATCTTCCACTAGCTGATCTATACATTAGTTTACCTGGGGCCAACGCCCATGGCAAAATGGTTAGCACTGCAGACTCCCCCTGGGAGATCATGAGTTCGGATCTAATATGAGCCATTTATATGTGGGATTTTGCCCTGACCAGCTCCTACCCAGAGTTGAGTTTGCTATGGGCTCAACTGAGCAGACTGGGTCCACACAGTCAAGTTTCATCCACATTATGAATGCATCTCTGAAAATGTTGCTCTAATTTCCTGACCAACAATGCAGGTGTCCGTGTCTGTCAGGCCTGGTTGATGCTAGAATACATTATGAAAGAATGCATAGAGTGCAGCCCTGCCATTGAGTCTCAGACCAGAGCAGAAATCTGTAGCATCATCTTCATCATCCTCATTCTCATAATCATCATAAAAAAAACAAAAAAGTCTCAATTTCTGTGGCCCTCCATGCCCTGCTCTCATGGTGACCTCAGTTTTGATTTTCCCTCCATGTCTACCCTTGACAAAGTTCAGATCAAAGTCACCGGTATCAGTAAGTTCAAGGGGATTGTCACTGAATCACCAAGCTGGCACCCTCCACAGCGAGAGCTCACTCATGGTTGTTTTGACTTCGCTGCCTAGCAATCATGTTGTCAGTAGGCAGCTTGGTAGGTGGCATCCTGCAGATGTTGGATCAGAACAGGCACCACAGAACACCACTGAAGCGACTCGACAGCAGCGCAGTGTCTCCTCTGGAGGGCTGCCTCATGATGACAAGACACTGACCGATCTCTGTGGATCGCTGGTGATGGGTCTACAGTAGGACAAGGCAGGCTGTGGATGTGGACTACGTACCAGAGTGAGTGGCCTAGGTGCTACGCTGCTGGAATAGCACGGAAGATGACACAGCAAAGATTAAAAAAAAGGAAAAAGAGCTGACCTGGGAGACTAGGGGGGAGGCGGGGGGGGGGGGGGGGGGGGGGGGGGGGGGGGGGAGAATCTTGCTAAACACTTCACCAACAGAAAGGTATCTGGGCTCAAACTTGCATCCCTTCAGACTAAGAATTCTAGCCCCTTGACAATTACAGTTGTTCAGAATAAACAGCTCAATTATTCTTTCCCTCCACCTTTCTTTTTCTTTTCTTTTTTCTTTTAATTGATTTTTCAGAACAGACAAGTATAATACTGTTCCCAAACAGAAGATTTTACAGGATAGCACAAGTTTTGTTGTTGTTGTTGTTGTTGTTGTTGTTGTTGTTGTTTTGAGAGGCCAATGAACTACACAAAAGAATGAATTCCAGTAAAAATGCGATTAAACGGATGGGGCATTTTCTGGCTGGTAAATCCATTTAGACAGAAATCATGATTAAAAAAAAAAATCTGTGGATAGAGTCTGCAGGAACGCAGATCTGTTGCAGTCAAAGAGAATAGTGTTTTAAACATGCACAAACACACACACACAGCCCTTTAAAGGAAAGTGAGTCTAAATGAAGGTAAATCTAGTATAGATAAAATGAGTAATGACCACACACACACAAAAAAGAGTGGTAAGATAAGATAATGTTGCTTATAGCCCAGCCGACCGCAAAGGGAGTCTTTACGATAATAAGATAATGTTGCTTATAGCCCAGCCAACCGGAAAGGGCCACATCAGGGCTGTCACCCCGTTAAAATCAACTCACAAGTCATTAAAAAAAAAAAATTGTCACATCTCTTTAAATGACATCTTCAAGAGTCTTTACAAGGAGCTAAAGTTGGTGCAGATAAACAGAACAATGTTGGGGAAAAATCTGTAATGGGAGTTTTTATAACCAGAAGTAAATCTTATGTGGACTACAAGAGAACAGTGCTAAAGAACAACAAAGCATTAATAAAGGGAGAGAGTCTAGGCATAGTGTAAATCTAATATGTAGGAAAAGAATACACTTAAAAGCAATCGGTGAAAAAAGTATTCAAAGGGAGGTAAATCTGCTATAGACAACGAGAGAAACACAAAAACAATCTTTGAAGGGAGGAAGTCTTTAGAGTGAAGTAAATCTTGTATGAACAGAGAGTATACTGTTTAAAAAACAAGCGTAAAGGTAACTTTCCTTTAACATAATGAACGTAAGGTTTGGTCTCACTTCCTAAGAACCAAGAACAGCAGATTATGTTCACCCACAAACAGTACCTGTATTCTCCTTCCCTATCCTAAGATCTTTTTTGCTCTGCTACATAATGCAAGAAATGCATCCCACGAAAACAAATAACTACACGACACAAGAGCAAACAGAGAGACATACAAACAGACAAAGACAGAGACAGACAGACAATGAGAGTGACAGAGAGAGAGACAGTGAGAGAGACAGACAGACAGACAGACAGAGAGTGAGAGAGAGAGAGAGGGATATGGACAGACAGACAGACAGACAGAGAGGGAGACACAGAGAGAGAAAGAGAGGCAGACAGACAGACACAGACGGAGAGAAACAGAGTGAGACTGACAAACACAAAGAGAGCAAATTAACAACAAAAGAGAGGTAAACTGACACACTCCAGCACATACTTTAGTGGCGACATAGGTGACAGCCCCCATCTGTCCAATATTGGCCACAAGGCTACCATCGTTGATGATGTTCCCTTCTGTCTTCCGGAGGTGTGGCAGTGCATACTGCCCACAGCATATTCAACAACCCTCTGTCGTCCATGTTTTGGTAGTGGTAATATATAATAGCAGTGGCAGTGTGTGTATGATTGTGTGTGTGAGTGTGTGTGTGTGTGTGTATGTGTGCATGATTGTGTGTGCGTGTGTGTGTGTGTGCATGCATGCGTGCGTGCATGTGTGCATGCATGTGTGTGTGTGTGTGTGTGTGTGTGTGTGTGTGTGTGTGTGTGTGTGTGTGTAAGATAAGATAAGATAATGTTGCCGACCGCAGAGGGCCACATCAGGGCTGATGTGTGTAATTGATTTTGACAAGATGGCAGTCTTGATATGCCCCTTGCAATCATCTTGGCCATAAACTAGATGAATTAAATTGAACTCTGTGTGTGTGTGTGTGTGTGTGTGTGTGTGTGTGTGTGTGCTCTCTAATACTTCTCTGACATGAGAACAAGATTTATGCTAAACACCAACAAAAACAGCAACGAAAACCCTACCAAAACACATAACATGTATAAACACACACATAATTAATAAAAGTATTTCAGACATATGTTTAAAAAAAAAAAAGTTCTGCATGAAATGAAATGTTCAACACAGACATTGCAACTTGTCAGTTTGTCTGCTGTGTGTACCGTATTTTTAAATTGCAAGGGACACCACTCACCACCATTTTTCTATAGTGTCAGACTGTGCGTCCGTTCTCTCTTTACCTAGGCCAATGTCCCCTCTCCCCCTCTTACTTCCCCCAGTCCCCTCTTCCCCTTGTGTTAATTCTCTTTCTTTCGCCTGCATGCACACACACACACACACACACACACACACACACACATACACACACACACACACACACACACACACATACACACACACACACACACACACACACACACACACACACAAAAGGAACGTGTAGGTTCTGGAACTATTTCTCCTTCTCACCAACCCTTCATCTTCATCCATCTCCTCTGTCTCAATCGGTCTCTCTGCGTTTGTCCCTCTTTGTCTCTATCTAAGTCACTCCCGGTTTGTCTCTCTGCAAGAACCTCTCTCTCTCTCTCCATCCTTCTGTCTCTGTCTTTTCCTTTCTGTAAATCTACCTACATCCGTCTATCCATTCATTTATCTCATCTGTCTGTCTGTCTGTCTGTCTATCGGTCTCTCCATCTGTCCGTCCATCCATCTGTGTGTGTGGGGGGTTCTCTCTCTCTCTCTCTCTCTCTCTCTCTCTCTCTCTCTCACGCACACACACACACACATACTCTTTTTCTCTCTCTCTCTCTCTCTCTCTCTCTCTCTCTCTCTCTCTCTCTCTCTCTCTCTCTGACTGACCTTGGAGGCAGCAAAATAGCTGATAAGGTTGAGATTCATGAGTTCTCGCATGTCATCCGTACTAAAATCATCAATCGGCTTGTGAGGTGGATCTGTAACAAAATTGTCGAGGAAATTATATCCTATACTAGCTATTTAACCACCTGGAAGGTGAGTCAGAAGACCACAAAGGATTGACATACCTCTTAATAGGTGTTTACACAATGCACTGCAGTAATGAATGTCGCTCTGTCTCACATGTCTTTAATGCCCTCTCAGTGGCTTGTGAAGGGAGTGTAAAGGTAACATGAGCATGAGAATATCTGCATATGAGCTGCTCTCACAAAGGTGTGGTGGGAGGATTGCATTTTTTCCTGAAATCTGTGTATAGTTGCCATCCACGCTACTGTTAGGTGTTGTGTGTATTAAATTAACAAAATATAAAGATTTTCACTGATCCTTGTTTCTTTGTTCCAGTAAATAGTGCATTAACACAAACATTACAATGGTAAAAACCATAGTGGATTTGTGACATGAAAATGCTCACGATACACAGATCATTTCAGTGACTCTTTAAAACAGTTATTTTGAACAACAATGTAATGAAAAAGCTGTCAGTGTTTCTACTTACATTTGTACTGAACAAAATATCAGCAACATCATAACGCTAATAAAACACACACATACCCAGCATATGTATACTGCTTTTCATATCTGGTTCCAGTCTTGCCAGTTCCATGCACAAAACCACTTAACATTCTTGGGAATGCTCTTCTATACATATTAAAGATGAAAGCACATCACAAAGATGGGTAGGATTCATTCACATGTACTTTAAAATTACCACTTGCTGACCAAGCGACCTTTCCTTTTTTTTTTGCTGCTGTAGTGACCAATGAAATGGACACTAGTGTAAACTTGTAAACTGGATTATTAGACTCAGTTTTAGATCCATGCCATTTAGTCTTGACCTCTCTGGAACATAGGCATTTTCATGCTGCTGTCTCAATGAGAACACTCTGGAATTTGTCCTTTTGTCTTCCACATATTCCGGTGTGTGTGTGTGTGTGTGTGTGTGTGTGTGTGTGTGTGTGTGTGTGTGTGTGTGTGTGTGTGTTGGATCTGTTGCTCTCTATGTCACAGAAATTGTATGCATCCCTGAGAACAACCCATAAATGATATTAACTTAAGTCATGAAAACGAAAGCCATACTTACAAAAAAAGACTTTACATTTAGAACTGATAAAGAAATGAAAATGCTCATAAAAATGAAAGACACCAATCACAAGTACAAACATTACATTTATTGACCAATAAACAAAGACATCAGCTTTTCATCATGGTATTCAGGGTGTTGAATGTCTTAAAAATTACAGTGCAAAGTGTGACAGTGTTTAATGGTACCAACAAAAACTAAGCATTGTTACACATTCACACATACACAAACATGCACATGTGCACTCACACACTCACACACACACACACACACCTCTCTCTCTCTCTCTCGGTGGGTGGATGCGTGCGTTCGAGCACGTGTGCATGCGTGCGTTCGTGCACGTGTGCATGCATGTGTGTGTGTGGTGGTGGGGGGGGGGGGGGGGGGGGGGGGTGTGGTGTGTGTGTGTGTGTGTGTGTGTGTGTGTGTGTGTGTTGTTGTTGTTCCGTTTAACGTCTTCCCACATAAAGTGATTTCAGACGGTATGTGTGTGTGTGTGTGTGTGTGTGTGTGTGTGTGTGTGTGTGTGTGTGTGTGTGTGTATGTGTGTGTGTGTGTGTGTGTGTGTGTGTGTGTGTGTGTGTGTGTGTGTGTGTGTGTGTGTGTATGAGCGTACACTGCATGCGAGTATGTGTATGAATGCATGCTTTATATTTCCAAGTGTGTGTAACTATTGCTAGTAACTGTGTGGGTGTATGCATGAATTTCATATTATACACACATACAGCTGTATTAGTTTATACTTACGGAAGCCAGCATTGTTGATCAAGCAGTCAATACGCCCATATTTGCCAATGGTCACATCAATCAAATTCTAAAAATCAAAACAGAACATGAAATCATTCATAATGATCAGTTCATTCATTAACTGCCTATAAATAAAACAGGAAATAATCCTATAAATAAAACCGGAAATAATTTCTACTGACATTTTTCTTTCTTGTCACACTTTCTTTCATTTATCAAAATCTTAAACAATCATAAATCATTACGTTTCTGCATCAAAATACGTAGAAATGTAGAAATGTCATGATTTTCTATGGCACTGGATGTCCTATATGTGCATTTGGTATGTGTGTGTGTGTGTGTGTGTATAAATATTGTGTGTGTGTGTGTGTGTGTGTGTGTGTGTGTGTGTGTGTGTATAAATAGTGTGTGTGTATAAATAGTGTGTGTGTGTGTGTGTGTGTGTGTGTGTGTGTGTGTGTGTGTGTGCAAAATAGTGTGTGTGTGTGTGTGTGTGTGTGTGTGTGTGTGTGTGTACAAAATATTGTGTGTGTGTGTGTGTGTGTGTGTGTGTGTGTGTGTGTGTGTGTGTGTGTGTGTGTGTGTGTGTGTGTACATGTACAAATATTGTGTGTGTGTGTGTGTGTGTGTGTGTGTGTGTGTGTGTGTGTGTGTGTGTGTGTATGTGTGTGTACATGTATAAATAGTGTGTGTGTGTGTGTGTGTGTGTGTCTGTGTGTGTGCGCGTGTGTGTGTGTGTGTGTGTGTGTGTGTGTACAAATGGGCTGGGAATAACTTCCCAATACTTCTCATCAGCTTTCATGAAGCATCCCACCAGAGGAGACACTGCACTGCTGCCTAACCACTTCGGTATTGTTCAACGGTGCCTCTTGTGAAGCAAAATATGCAGGGCACAACCTACTAAGCCCACAAACGATGACAGTAATTGCTAGCGACACAGCCAGCAAAGAGTGAGCTCCCCTTTAAAAGGATGCCACCACGACCGGCCGTTGACAGTCCTCATCAATCTGCCAATACCAATGACCCTGACAGAACCTCACCAAGAGCACTGATGTAGGAAATCAAAATTGAAGTCACTATGACAGCAGGGCACGAAGGACCGCAGAATTTGAGCCATCCTTTAATCCTAATCTAATCAATCTAATCTAATCAATGAGGACGACGATGATGAAAATGATGCTGTGGATTTCCATTCTGGTCTGAGACTGCATGACAGGGCTGTGCTCTATGCTTGCTTTTATTTAACATATCCCAATGTCAATCAGCTCCAAAGAGACAGACAACTACAGCATTGTTCAGGGAATTTAGCAACATTCTCTTATGCATCCATTCAGTGTATGAAAGTTCAGTGTGTAGTCTCACTCTTCCCAACTGAGCCCCAAGCAAACTCTGGGTAGGAGTCAGTGAGCCCCAAGCAAACTCTGGGTAGGAGTCAGTGAGCCCCAAGCAAACTCTGGGTAGGAGTCAGTGAGCCCCAAGCAAACTCTGGGTAGGAGTCAGTCAGGGTAGAAAAATCTCACAAATGCCTAACAGCTCTGATGGGAATCAAACCCACAACCTCCCAACTGGGTGTCCACAACACTCACCACTTTGCCATAGTGGCTGGTTGATGTAGACTCTTTTAATCTGACTTGTCAAGCTTCAGTTCTCTCACATAACTACTGTTAAATGTCCTGCCTGCATGACGACACACTGCAAAGGGCCCACCCCGTAATTTAAAAAAACAATGTCAGAGATAAGACACATACATCTGATTAGCACACACATGCACCAAGAAAAAAACACAGAGTTCAATGCTCTCTCTCTCTCTCTCTCTCTCTCTCTCTCTCTCTCTCTCTCTCACACACACACACACACACACACACACACACACACAACACACACACACACACACACACACACACAGACACACACACAACACACACACACACACACACACACACAGACACACACACACACACACACACACACACAGATTCTTCTTACCAAGCCAAAGCACAGATATTCTCAAATGCATCAACTTCTTACGTCTCTCCCTTACAAACTCTGCCCCCTCCTTCCGTTACTCCTCCACCCTGCCTTCTTTTTTCTTGATAAGAACTTAGCCGTCCACCCTGCCTTCTTTTTTCTTGATAAGAACTTAGCCGTCCACCCTGCCTTCTTTTTTCTTGATAAGAACTTAGCCGTCCACCCTGCCTTCTTTTTTCTTGATAAGAACTTAGCCGTCCACCCTGCCTTCTTTTTTCTTGATAAGAACTTAGCCGTCCACCCTGCCTTCTTTTTTCTTGATAAGAACTTAGCCGTCCACCCTGCCTTCTTTTTTCTTGATAAGAACTTAGCCGTCCACCCTGCCTTCTTTTTTCTTGATAAGAACTTAGCCGTCCACCCTGCCTTCTTTTTTCTTGATAAGAACTTAGCCGTCCACCCTGCCTTCTTTTTTCTTGATACGAACTTAGCCGTCCACCCTGCCTTCTTTTTTCTTGATAAGAACTTAGCCGAGGGCTGTGTAGAGGGTGGGGAGGAAGAGGGTGGGGAATGGGGTGGGGCTGTTTCAATACAGGATGATACAGCTGATTCATAATATTATCACTGTCATAACAAGTACTTGAGCAACAGAGTTTCTAAAATCCCACACAAGGTGGAATACACTGCACCAAAAATATGTTCCACGATCACATCAACAGAAGCAACTCAAAGCATATTACAGAATATATGCAAATGCTACAATCTAACTAAGATATCCTCTGAAATGAAAGACAACGATCACAAGCATGCAAACAAAAACTCTAAACATATGATCACATGGACATGCAGTCAAGTTCTATGCTAAACCATCATGCTTGAATCCTGTCAGGAGATCCTTCTTTTGATAAACTGATTTAATGGAGTCAGCACTACCTCTAGGTATACAGTGTACATACATACATGCATGTGTGTGTGTGTGTGTGTGTGTGTGTGTGTGTGTGTGTGTGTGTGTGTTTGTAGTGAGAGAGAGAGGGAGAGAGAGAGAGAGAGAGTGTGTGTGTGTGTGTGTGTGTGTGTGGTGTGTGTGTGTGTGTGTGTGAGGAGAGAGAGAGGAGAGAGAGGAGAGAGGAGAGAGAAGAAGGGGAAGAAAAGAGAGAGAGAGAGAGAGAAAAGAGAGAGAGACAGACAGACAGACTGAGACAGAGGAAATGTGTGTGTGTGTGTGTGTGTGTGTGTGTGTGTGTGTGTGTGTGTGTGTGTGTGTGTGTGTGTCTGTGCGGTGTGTGTGTGTGTGTGTGTGTGTGTGTGTGTGTGTGTGTGTGTGTGTGTGTGTATCGAGAGAGAAAGAGAGAGAGAGGGAGAGATAATCTGATCCCAGACTCGCACTGCACTTCGCCACACTTAACTTTCAGATCTTAACCCTTTGTTTCCTATAACCAAAAGATTCAAGCATTATATAGATATATTTCAAAATGCAGTGTTTAAAATAAAAACAAAATCATAATTTCCTATATAGCTGAGACACCAAAGCTGGTTTAGATAATTACAATGACCTAAACAAAAAAGAAAAGAAAAAAAAAAAGCTGATGTTATTAACTCTGGTGTCAAAGTCTTCATCATTTTCAATCTGCAAAGAAAGACACCTGGCAAGAAAGAGTCGACCTACCTTGCATTATCTTCCTCCCCTGGCAAAGGTTCTCACCTTGACCAAGAAAACTGTTCACCTGGTTTCTGGCCTTAACCTTTGTTGATAACCACTATCCTAAACAATTCACTTGTGGATATTTGACCTCATCATCCATCCCTCCTGCTAGTAGTACCTTGATCTGGTCCTCTTGGTTCACGTCGCACCTCACAAAGGTGGCTTCCCCTGGCCCTATAGCGTTCATGGCCGCCTCCACTTCTCTCCCCTCTTTCTCTGCACAGGTCAGCGTACCGTTATCCAGGTCTATGTTGGGAAGGTGGGAGGACCAAGAGGGAGGAATGAAGGGAAGTGGAATGGAGGTGGAGGATTCGGGGGTAGGAAGAAGCAGAGATGATGGAAGCACAAGGAGGAAGAGTGAGTGAGTGTGTGTGTGTGTGTGTGTGTGTGTGTGTGTGTGTGTGTGTGTTGTGTGTGCTTGTGTGTGTGTGTGTGTGTGTGTGTGTGTGTGTGTGTGTGTGTGTGTCTGTGTGTGTGTGTGTGTGTGTGTGTGTGTGTGTGTGTGTGTGACTGTGTGTGTGTGTGTGTGTGACTGTGTGTGTGTGTGTGTGTGTGTGTGTGTGTGTGTGTGTGACTGTGTGTGTGTGAGTGTTGTGTGTGTGTGTGTGTGTGTGTGTGTGAGTGTGTGTGTGTGTGTGTGTGTGTGTGTGTGTGTGTGTGTGTGACTGTGTGTGTGTGTGTGTGTGTGTGTGTGTGTGTGTGTGTGTGTGTGTGTGTGTGTGTTTTGTTGTTGTTGTTGTCTTCAATTTAACGTCTATCCACATAGTGATATTAGACGGGGGGAGGGGAGGGGGGAGGGAGGGGATCGGGAGGAGGAGGAGAGGAGAGGGACCATATTGTGTGTGTATGTATTTATGTATCTTGGCTAAGGAAAAATGAAAGAACATTAACAACAATAACAGTCAACTAGTCTATAACAAATGTCCTACAGGACTATGAAGTAAACATTTCGCAATATTAAACAAACTAGAAGCATTTTTGAAAACGCCTTCAATACAATTTTCAGAAATCACTGGTAAGATAGGTCTTAACCTCTGACATTCAAAAATGATGTGTTTGCTAGAAATTTGTTCACCACATAAACATCTAACATTTTTGCTGTATTTTGTGATGAACGCATTAAGTTTTATCCTGTAAGATAGCGAACTAATCTGTCTGAATTTGATTACGTGAGTATGATTCAAATATAATGTGTTATCCAAACCACGAGAATCAATATACATATTCTTGGAGAGTCTATCTTTTCTCTGGTATAGCCTTTAACTCTGCTCCATACTGCTTGTTCCAGCAAGTGATAACCCTCCTGAATGGATAAAGGAACATGAATTTCAGTGGATTCTGTGCCTTGCCTTGCGCCCTTTTTTGCTACTTTATCAGCCCACTCATTTGAAGAAAATCCAACTGACCAACGTACCGCCAAGACTGCAGACGCAATAGGCTATGTCCGATTAGCGATCAACCCTACGTTAGGCCTACCAGCTCAGAGACGCCCGATTCTGTAAAAAGTGCAGATACAGATTTAAAGCAAGTCATTTTGACCCTTTGCGATCGGGTGTCATCTTTGGAAAAGACTGTGCTTCAATATCAAGAGTTAGTGCAGAACGCCAAAATAGAACACCGTTCTACTAAAACCCAGTCAACTCAGACGGAAGATGCAAGTACAGTACGTTCTTTCGCGGAGGTAGCCAGAACGCCTCCATCACCTGGTGCTGCGCAACCATACGCACAGGCGGATCCAAAGAAGAAAGGTAGGCCAAAAATTGTAAGCCCAGTAGCCTAGGCCTAGGCCTACAAAAATCTATTCAGAAGTCGCCCGCTTCGCATGACGAAATTACTTCGGATGACGCAAATCGCAAAAAGACGTACTCGGCGTATTCCAAGAAGAACAAGAAAGAAAGCGAGGAATCAGATCTAGGCTACCAAAAGTACTTATTCTGCATGACTCTGTGCTGAATCACGTACAGCCAAACAGACTAGGTAAATCTTATGATTTCAAAGCCTGCAAAGAAAGAACCTACACTCTGTCAGACACCCAAAACACACTGAAAACTGCCTGCTCTTCTCTTGACAAGCCAGATGCTGTTGTTATCCACTGTGCATCAATGATCTTAAAGCCAAAGACGCCAAAGAAGCATGCAATAACCTTACCTCTGCTGTGAAAGGCATGGCCAAAAGACACCCTACAATTAAGTTTGTTGTTAGTAACTCCACCGCCGTAAACGATTCCAGTCTAGAAGTGAAGAGGCAGCTGTACAACGCGATGGTCACCTCAGAGCTACACGAAGTGCCCAACATCTCCTTCGTCAGGAATGACAACATCAAGCGGTACAACCTGAGGGACGCCATCCACCCCAACTCCAGAGGGACCAGCATCCTCGCCAGTAACATCGGGCGTCATCTTCGCAACCTCCTCTGGGAAACACCGAGGAAGCCATCACGCTCTGCAAGGTTCTACGACCCCCATACCTACTCCGGACATTCACATCGTGACTGGTTCAATCCTTACCTTGCCCTGAGCGACTGGGACCTTTTCTACTGACGTCAATTTTTGTTCCGTCTGCAAACTTAGGACTGCTGAGTAATCCACGTTCACTTCGCCATTAATGACTGCTCAGCATCGTAATTTAGAATATTGTAGATTCTGTTAATCAGTTGTAGACCAGTGAAATATTTTAAGTAACCCTTGTCTGCCTATATAGGACTAATCGTCTGTTTTTATTTTTGTCATATTTTCTGACAAACTAACGTAGGCGTATTGTTTTAGCATTGTTCTGACAATCTTTGTATCATTAGAGTGTGTTTAAGATTTTCTTTCATTATATTATTGTTTTTATTTACTTATGTTCTTTAATTGCGTTTTCCCATCCTTTACATGATGCCATCTAAACATCTTCAAGTTACGAAGTTTATGCAGTGGAACGTTAGGTCTGTTTCCACAAACTTGCCTTATTTAGTTCAACATCTTGCGAATAACTCCTACCAAGCTCTTATTTTACAATCTTTGAATGTGAAAAGAAACAAACTGCCTAAATTATCAGGCTATTATTACCCACCAGTTCATGAACAAGTAGATGCTGCTACTAAAATCAATACAGCTATATATATTAAAGAAGGAACAGATTATAAAGTATACCCGTCCCCTGCTCCAAACAATATTCCAACTTTACATTCGTGTGCGGCTTGAATTAAATTAAGGGAAGATTTTATGATAAACATAGTCTCTACATATCTTCCCAAAGGACCAAATGAATTTAATACAGAATGGTTACACACTCTACCAGACAACGAAAAATGGTTAATAGCAGGAGACTTTAACGCCCATTCGCCGTTTTGGGACAAGGATTGCATATCAGTAACTAGTAACCGATTTGTAGAAAATATTGTTGATTCATGTTTATATATATATTTTTTTTTTATTTTTTTTTTTTTTTTGCTGTCCCAACTTCTGCGCCACCTCAGAGGCAGTGCACCCACACGCTCATTCCGACACCCCGTCCACAGCCATAGCCCGGCCGGCCCCACCGCAGCCCCGGCACCAGCAATCCACAGGGAGCAGTCAATGTCAAGTCGTCAAGAGGCAACCCACCGGAGGAGACATTGCACTGCCGCCGAGTCACTTCGGTGGTGTTCAGTGGCGCCTGTTCTGATCTAACATACGCAGGACACCACCTACTAAGCCCCCTACGGACGACAATAATTGCTTAGTCGCGGAGCCGCCGTGAGTGAGCTCTCCCTCCAGAGGGCACCACCACGTCCGTCCAACGACAGCCCCCATGGACTCGCCGATACCGGTAACCCCGACGGAAGCAAACCAAGGCCACAGACGTGGAGAGGACATCGAAATTGAGGTCACCAAGAGAGCAGGGCATGAAGGGCCACAGAACTTGAGACTTTTTTTTTTTTTTTAAATGCTGATCAATGGGAATGAGGATGATTAAGATGATGCTACGGATTTCCATTTCGGTCTGAGACTACATGACAGGGCTGTACTCTACGCTTCCTTTCATAATATATCCTGGCGTCAACCAGGCCCCGAGAGATACAGGCACCTGCAGTGTTGGTCAGGAAATTTGAGCAACACTCTCAGAAACGCATCCATTAAGTAGATGAAACTCGACTGTGTGGTCCCAGTCTTCCCAACTGAGTCCGCAGCAAACTCAACTCTGGGTAGGAGCCGGTCGGGCAGAAAAAAACCCACATGACTCTGATGGGATTCGAACCCACGACCTCCCAGCCGGGAGTCCGCGACGCTAACCACTTCGCCACGGCGGCTGGTTCATATTTTCTGACAAACTAACGTAGGCGTATTGTTTTAGCATTGTTCTGACAATCTTTGTATCATTAGAGTGTGTTTAAGATTTTCTTTCATTATATTATTGTTTTATTTACTTATGTTCTTTAATTGCGTTTTCCCATCCTTTACATGATGCCATCTAAACATCTTCAAGTTACGAAGTTTATGCAGTGGAACGTTAGGTCTGTTTCCACAAACTTGCCTTATTTAGTTCAACATCTTGCGAATAACTCCTACCAAGCTCTTATTTTACAATCTTTGAATGTGAAAAGAAACAAACTGCCTAAATTATCAGGCTATTATTACCCACCAGTTCATGAACAAGTAGATGCTGCTACTAAAATCAATACAGCTATATATATTAAAGAAGGAACAGATTATAAAGTATACCCGTCCCCTGCTCCAAACAATATTCCAACTTTACATTCGTGTGCGGCTTGAATTAAATAAAGGGAAGATTTTATGATAAACATAGTCTCTACATATCTTCCCAAAGGACCAAATGAATTTAATACAGAATGGTTACACACTCTACCAGACAACGAAAAATGGTTAATAGCAGGAGACTTTAACGCCCATTCGCCGTTTTGGGACAAGGATTGCATATCAGTAACTAGTAACCGATTTGTAGAAAATATTGTTGATTCATGTTTATATATATATTTTTTTTTTATTTTTTTATTTTTTTTTTTTTTGCTGTCCCAACTTCTGCGCCACCTCAGAGGCAGTGCACCCACACCGCTCATTCCGACACCCCGTCCACAGCCATAGCCCGGCCGGCCCCACCGCAGCCCCGGCACCAGCAATCCACAGGGAGCAGTCAATGTCAAGTCGTCAAGAGGCAACCCACCGGAGGAGACATTGCACTGCCGCCGAGTCACTTCGGTGGTGTTCAGTGGCGCCTGTTCTGATCTAACATACGCAGGACACCACCTACTAAGCCCCCTACGGACGACAATAATTGCTTAGTCGCGGAGCCGCCGTGAGTGAGCTCTCCCTCCAGAGGGCACCACCACGTCCGTCCAACGACAGCCCCCATGGACTCGCCGATACCGGTAACCCCGACGGAAGCAAACCAAGGCCACAGACGTGGAGAGGACATCGAAATTGAGGTCACCAAGAGAGCAGGGCATGAAGGGCCACAGAACTTGAGACTTTTTTTTTTTTTTTTAAATGCTGATCAATGGGAATGAGGATGATTAAGATGATGCTACGGATTTCCATTTCGGTCTGAGACTACATGACAGGGCTGTACTCTACGCTTCCTTTCATAATATATCCTGGCGTCAACCAGGCCCCGAGAGATACAGGCACCTGCAGTGTTGGTCAGGAAATTTGAGCAACACTCTCAGAAACGCATCCATTAAGTAGATGAAACTCGACTGTGTGGTCCCAGTCTTCCCAACTGAGTCCGCAGCAAACTCAACTCTGGGTAGGAGCCGGTCGGGGCAGAAAAAAACCCACATGACTCTGATGGGATTCGAACCCACGACCTCCCAGCCGGGAGTCCGCGACGCTAACCACTTCGCCACGGCGGCTGGTTCATATTTTCTGACAAACTAACGTAGGCGTATTGTTTTAGCATTGTTCTGACAATCTTTGTATCATTAGAGTGTGTTTAAGATTTTCTTTCATTATATTATGTTTATTTACTTATGTTCTTTAATTGCGTTTTCCCATCCTTTACATGATGCCATCTAAACATCTTCAAGTTACGAAGTTTATGCAGTGGAACGTTAGGTCTGTTTCCACAAACTTGCCTTATTTAGTTCAACATCTTGCGAATAACTCCTACAAGCTCTTATTTTACAATCTTTGAATGTGAAAAGAAACAAACTGCCTAAATTATCAGGCTTTATTACCCACCAGTTCATGAACAAGTAGATGCTGCTACTAAAATCAATACAGCTATATATATTAAAGAAGGAACAGATTATAAAGTTAACCCGTCCCCTGCTCCAAACAATATTCCAACTTTACATTCGTGTGCGGCTCGAATTAAATTAAGGAAGATTTTATGATAAACATAGTCTCTACATATCTTCCCAAAGGACCAAATGAATTTAATACAGAATGGTTACACACTCTACCAGACAACGAAAAATGGTTAATAGCAGGAGACTTTAACGCCCATTCGCCGTTTTGGGACAAGGATTGCATATCAGTAACTAGTAACCGATTTGTAGAAAATATTGTTGATTCATGTTTATATATATATTTTTTTTTATTTTTTTTTTTTTTTTTTTTGCTGTCCCAACTTCTGCGCCACCTCAGAGGCAGTGCACCCACACCGCTCATTCCGACACCCCGTCCACAGCCATAGCCCGGCCGGCCCCACCGCAGCCCCGGCACCAGCAATCCACAGGGAGCAGTCAATGTCAAGTCGTCAAGAGGCAACCCACCGGAGGAGACATTGCACTGCCGCCGAGTCACTTCGTGGTGTTCAGTGGCGCCTGTTCTGATCAAACATACGCAGGACACCACCTACTAAGCCCCCTACGGACGACAATAATTGCTTAGTCGCGGAGCCGCCGTGAGTGAGCTCTCCCTCCAGAGGGCACCACCACTCCGTCAACGACAGCCCCCATGGACTCGCCGATACCGGTAACCCCGACGGAAGCAAACCAAGGCCACAGACGTGGAGAGGACACGAAATTGAGGTCACCAAGAGAGCAGGGCATGAAGGGCCACAGAACTTGAAACTTTTTTTTTTTTAAATGCTGACAAGGGGAATGAGGATGATTAAGATGATGCTACGGATTTCCATTTCGGTCTGAGACTACATGACAGGGCTGTACCCCACGCTTCCTTTCATAATAATCCTGGGCGTCAACCAGGCCCCGAGAGATACAGGCACCTGCAGTGTTGGTCAGGAAATTTGAGCAACACTCTCAAAAAAAAAACGCATCCATTAAGTAGATGAAACTCGACTGTGTGGTCCCAGTCTTCCCAACTTCATAACCAGAATTCCAGATATTCCAACCATAGGGCATCACAATAGATTTATCCCGATATCTCCTGCATTAGCCTCTGAATGAAGTTGGTCTACCTTTGACGATACTCTAGGAAGCGACCACCCCCAATAATTGTAACTTTTAATAAAATAACTGATTCTTGTGAATTTCAAGAAGACATAACCCCAAAATAGGGTTTTAAAAATCAGCTGATTGGGAAACTTTCAAAAACAATTAGCTACATACAACACTGTTGATATTAATATTGATAGCATTGAATCAGTTATATTCGTATTTCACTGAGCTATCCTTAGTGCGGCAGATGTAGCCATTCCAAAATGTCGCCCAGTTAAGTCAAACAAACACACAGGAAATATCTGGTGACACCTGCTTGTGACTCGCCGTTAATACCAAAAAATGTTTGTTTAAAAAAAATTATTTAAAAGAAAAAACCCACCAAGAAACCCTAATAGCCAAGAACAAGCGAATCACTACAGTAACATGGTAATAGCTCAAGCTAAAAGGCAATATTGGTCCTCTTTTTGCTCTAATGAATTTCGAATCATAAAGATTACAAAAAGTTTGGAAAAATTTCATGAAATGAAAAGGGGTTTAAACTTGCCATCTTGT
This sequence comes from Conus ventricosus, assembly GCA_018398815.1. Classification (NCBI taxonomy): domain Eukaryota; kingdom Metazoa; phylum Mollusca; class Gastropoda; order Neogastropoda; family Conidae; genus Conus; species Conus ventricosus. Next base: position 27,993,941 of record CM031616.1, on the reverse strand, counting down.
CCTGTCCTGTCAAGCTGAAGAACAAAGAATGTCCATCTAATTCAAAAAAAAAATCATTCGCCGATAGTTTTCCGAATCTAGCGTTTGGAAGGTCTACCCCTTTAAAGATCAAACTTCCAAACAGTAGAAGAAAATAAAGACAATTACATAGATCCAGTTGATGATAATAGTCATTTCATCAATGCTCCAGTTACTCTTGATGAAGTGAAAGATGCAATTCTATGTCTTCCTAATAAAAAACTTCCGGGGACTAGATAAGCTCCAATGATATGCTAAACACCTCCCCTGAAAATTTTATCTTATTACTGCAAAAATTGTTTTCAAAAATGTTGGTTTGATGGCGTAATGCCAGAACAATGGAAACAGTCTATCATTGTACCATTTTTAAAAAGCAAGCAAACCTCCAACAGATATCAATAGTTACAACCAATAGCATTAACCTCACATACCTGTAAACATTAGAGAGAATAGTTTTTGAGAAGATTGACGCAGTATTGTAAAAAAAAATAAATTTATTCCAGTTAATCAAGCAGCTTCCAAAACGGCAGGTCTGCTATTGACAATTTAGGGGAAACTACACAACAAATGTAAAACAACAATTTTGCAGAAGAAGAAATGTTCTACGACCTTTTTGATGATCAAGAAGCCTAATGACCAAGTCGGATGCCAAGCTCCTTTATAAATTGAAACAAATCGGAATTTGGGGAAACTTTATATCACTACATTAAATGCTTTTTGAAAAAAAGAAACATATGTTTCGAGTAGGGAATGCATACTCCAATTCTAAGGTCTTACATATGGGATTCCCAAAAGGGTTCTGTTATCGCCCTATATATTTAACATCTTAATGTACGATTTTCCCTCGCCTTGTCAAAGCAGTTGTATTAGTACAATATGCCCGATGATCTATGCATCTGGATGAATGTTACAATGAAAAGAAAAACATCAAAAGGGGAAATTTAACTAACATCCAGAAGATCTATCAAAGAGAGCTCAATCATATAAACTACTTATATGGACGAAAATGGGCTGACAATATCTACAGAGAAAACACATATGATTCTCTTTAATAATGGCAGCAATCCAAACAGAGCTGCCGTGTTTTAAAATTGAAAATACGACTATTCAGTATAAAGATATCGTGAAATTCCTAGTATTTTTCTTATACACCAAAGGTTGTCCTGGGAAAGTTCATATCAACTACATCGTTACTAAGGCAAGGAAATGTTTAAATCTATTAAAGATTATAAGCAAACAAGCCTGGGACAAGATTGCAAAGTTTGAAACATCTCTCTACGTCGCTGATTAGATCAAAAATTTTCCATGGACAAGAGGTAAATTTTTTTGCGCCCCTAATTATTTGCTTAAGAAACTTCAAAGCATAGATTGCAAGGGTTAAGGCTTGCTCTTGGGGTGCCTTTTCACGCATCAACGCTTGGAACTTATAAAAAAAATTGGAAAAATTGCCTTTGGAACGAATACCGAAGTCTTGCGTGCGCTAAATACTTCTTAGAAGTTCGACAAGTAACAACTTTGCATCTGAGGAACTGAAAATTACATCTGAGCATTCTTTTTCCCAAACGAGCTAAGCAGATATCATCATTGAAACCAATTGCCACTTACGTATCAATCACTTAAAAAGGGCTGATATAAATCCAAGTAATATTGACACAAATCAAGCGGCCTCCCCTTGTCCTGCTTGGGAGATGAATAAAACGCAGTTTGATATTAATTATACTGACACAAAGAAAAATGAGAAACCTAACATTATGAAAACTGAAGCCCAATTTCATATACAGAACACTTATCCAAATCATTTAAAGATATATACAGATGGTTCACTCCCCAGAAGATCACCGAGCAGTTCAGCTTTTGTAAAAACCAGCGTTAAAAAGGAAAAGTCATACTACATTGGCAAAATCGATCCATCTTTACTGCTGAACTTATTGCTATTCTTATGGCTCCTCAATTTACATAGTTGAAATTTTCCTTTACATTTTTTTCAAATCTTTTTTTGTGTAGATTCTCAATCGGTACTCTATGCTCTAAGATCATCAGTTACAAGAAAAAGACCAAAATAATGTTAGAAATCAGTCAATTAATTCAAATCTTAACTTTAAAAGGGACCAACGTTTTCCTTCTGCTGGTGGTGTGTGTGTGTTGTGTGTGGTGTGTGGTGTGTGTGTGTGTGTGTGTGTGGTGACTGTGTGTGTGTGTGTGTGTGTGTGTGTGTGGTGTGTGTGCGTGGAGTGTGTGTGTGTGTGTGTGGTGTGGTGTGTGTGTGACTGTGTGTGGGGTGTGTGTGTGTGGTGTTTTTGTGTGTGTGTGACTGTTGTGTGTGTGTGTGTGTTGTGTGTGTGTGTGTGTGACTGTGTGTGTGTGGTGGGGTGTGTGTGTGTGTGTGGGGTGTGTGTGTGTGTGTGTATGTGATTCAGATCAGATTCAGTCCTTTATTGTCTTTGAAAACCGTAACAGGTTTTATGACACAAAGAATAGTAGTAGTAGTAATATAAATAATAAAATTAAATTAACTAACAACAAATAACGAATCGTTAAATGAAGAAACTCGATAGCTATAATAACGAGTTTTTTTTATACTTTAAACATCTTGTTTTTTTGCAACCTCGCTGATAACATTGTCATTCGATATTAAATTGGTGGGCAACGCATTTTGTATTTTGTACTTGTCTTCAATTCGTTTTAAAAAGTGTTTTCTTAAATCCTTATATTTAATACAATTATCTAAGAAATGAATTTCATCCTCAACTATATTACACTTCATACATAATCTTCTTTCTCTTGGCGTTTTAGTATATCTGCCTTTTTCTATTTGTAGGTCGTGTGTGTGTGTGTCTGTGTGACTGTGTGACA
>CM031616.1:27981070-27986070 GCA_018398815.1 Conus ventricosus | reverse complement strand
TTTGCTCTTTCATGATTTTCTTTTGCTTCTTAGATGGCACCTTTGGTTGGTTTTTTGAAAACTCAACAAACATACTACAGTATTGCACACCAGCCTTTTCTGGGATTGCATTCTTCTTAAAACTGAAAGGCAGAGGAGTCAAATTACCACTTTCCGCAGTCAATGAGGAGAAACCACCAAGTTTCGAAATATCGGTATATGACCAGGAGTTATATGTTAGTGAGTTTCCCTCCCTATTGGAGGATGTCTCTCCCCCTTGGAGAATATAAACTTGCTGAAGGCTCATTTTGAGAAGCATTTATTTTATTTTTCCCCGTCCACCCACTCAAGCACATACTGTTAGTTAGGCAGAATCATCTGCCACTGCAGGTATGAATGCGTATCTCCCCCTATTTCTTCAATCTAAGACATAAGAGCAAGCTTTGTTTATAATTCAATATTTCTTGCAGTCATTGCAACACCAAGCTGCTCTGTAAGTTGCTGGAATGGTGCTCGGTACTTATCCTTGGAATTTATTAGTTTGTTGTGTATATATATATATATATACAGGCTTCTGAGCCAATGAGTATGAAATTATATTTCAACCACTTAATATGACATTTAACTCCTGAACTGTTTAAATGAAATGTCAAAACGTATGGTAACAACCTGAGAAATGCAGACAATTACATCACCTCTCACCATTTGGTCTGAAAGATGCACAAATTTACAGATTCTAGATCTTCAGCTGTCAGATTTTTACAAGGCCAAAAGAAGGATATGTGTGTGTGTGTGTGTTGCACTCTGGGTCTGGGTGGCGCATTGTAGAAAGGGACCAATCATGGTCACATTATCATACAACAAATGAATCAATTAAGTTAGCTAACTGTATCTATGATTTAGAATGGATGTCTTCTTTCATATAATGTCCACTATAATCATACTGATGGCTTTTTGTCTCTCTATCGTTGTTGGGTTTTTTGTTGTTGTTTTTTTTCACTTGAAATTGCAGAACCGTTGATGAGCTGAGTATGGGGAGGAGATATGGTGCTCTGATGACCCACTGCATTCAATAGGGGTAGATACACAGAAGATGAGAGATGGAAAATGACTGGATAAGATTAAGTGATGGGGATGGAAGGAGAGAGGAAGGGGTGGTGGTGAATCCAGAATTTGAAGCTTTTCACTTTGAGCAATGACACTGTCTCAGCTGAAATTGGAAGACAATTCCACTCGCTGATGGCAAAGGGAAAGGGATTTCTTATGAACCACTGGACCACCAGGAGAAAATCACCGACTGATAGAAACACACACAATTTGTTTGCATCTTTCAGTCAGTATTGTCGTCTTCTCACATGCAGGAAGGAGACTTATTTACCACAAATGAATTGGTAGGCCTAGCAGGTTACTCTTGCAAGTGGATTTGGGGGTGGCTTGTTGAATGGGGTCCTGAGTATCCAGTTCAGTTCAGTTCAGTTCACTTGGGACTTTGATAGCCTCACAGCTTTTTGTGTCCCAATCATCTTATTTCATAAACTTTGGGTTGCTTAATGCATGCATATGCTCAGGATATATTTTAATCTATTCTATTACTTTATTTCTATCAATCAAATTGAGATTTTAACATATTTAACTCAGCGTTAGTATCCAGAAGGTTTTTAAAAGTATTCAAATCTTTTGCTTTTTTAATGTGCGCAGGTAGTTTGTTCCAATACGGTGCCACTCTGTTACTAAATGAAAATTTTCTAATATTAGTGCGACAATATTTAATTTGGATTTTGTTATCAGAATTTCTTGTAATTTGATTAGTGGTTAGTTGAAAAAATGTTGTTAAAATTTGTACTGTTAAGTCCCTTAAATAGCTTGTAAGTCTCAATCAAGTCTCCCCTTATTCGTCTGAACTTTAACGATGGTAAATTTAACCTTCGCAATCTATCTGCATAGCTAACATATTTGAATTCCTTAATTAACAAGGTGGCTCTTTTTTGTACTTTCTCAATACTTGCTGATTGCCTTTTTAAATAAGGGCTCCATATCACATTTCCATACTCCAGGTGGGGTCTAACTAATGCCTTATATAGTAATGTAAAAACTCAGTGTGATTTAAAAAGAATAAATAGTAATGTAAAAACTTCAGTGTGATTTAAAAAGAATAAATGAATGAATGAAAAAAGAAATAATGGGTACAAGGGGGCGGAAAAGATGCCAGCTTTGCAAAGCACTCGCTCAGTGGGATCGGGTGTTGCTGCGTAAACATAGATCTTCCATTGTCATGTTCAACGGTGGCGAATAGCGAAGCGGGTAGGTAGCACAGCGCTCGGCCGTTAAGCTTTTGTTGATGTCAGGCTGTGTAAGCAGTGCGAGTTCTAGACTCGTTTTCTGTACGGTTTCGTCAAGTCATAAATGACTTTAAATGTTCCTTCTGATTCTATAAACGATTCTCTTTGATGCTCTAATTTAAACCCTATTAGTCGTGATGAAGGTTACGATGGCACCCGTCATCCAATGCAATGCTGAAAATCGATCGGGAGTCTTCCAATCTTCTAGGTTTGTAGGTTGTCACATTTGAGAAGTATCGACACGAAGTAGTAGTAGTAGTAGTAGTAGTAGGGAGTGCGCGTTGCTGTTGGGAAACAAATATACCAAACCAGATCAAAAAGATACAAAGAAAAAAACAAATAAAAGGATGAGCATGGGCGGAGAGGATGGCAGATGGGGCGGGTGGAGGGAGGAGGGCGGATGAGACGGGCGTAAAGGGAGGGGCGATTCAACCCCTTTTCGCGCCTACCGCCTCCAAGTCAGTCACAAGGTCGACATGACTTTTTTTGCTACTGTTGTCAAACAAGCCAAAATATTAGTAAACAATAACAACACACTCACCAAAGACTTCTACGCAGCCTTTCCCGATCCCTCTCGATCCGCCAGTGACGATCGTCACTTTGTCTTTGTAGCGAAGACCCGAGCTCGCAGTTGCTGCAGCAGACGACGCCATAGCGCTTGTCAACACCCGGCAAGGCTAGTCACTCTCCGTAAACTACCGACTTCGCGTTTCGCGCTTTTGTTTTGTTTCTTTCGATCATATGATGAGCGGGCCACACGCCACAATTAGAATTTTGCATAAAATAACTACATACTTCGTGTGAGCGTTTTGAGGCATAGCGTAAATTTGTGCCATAGGTTCATATTGACTGATAATAGATAAAATTAACACCCCACCAGTCATTTCACTTATTTTTTGGGATGTCTGCTGATGAAATCATTTACTCTCAAGAAATACATGAGCTACCACTTACCTGACGTCACATTTCATACAGGCCTTCGCACTCACCCGTGACCCTATCTTTCCGTCAGGTGACCTCCCCAAAATAGACCCATTCCTCTCATTTTAATCTGTCTACTTAGAACCACCTGGCATGTACCTTAATAATAATAATAATGAATACTTATATAGCGCCTATTCTCGGCTAGAGACCAAGCTCTAAGTGCTTTACAATCAACACTCGTTTACACAAAGGGTAGTGCCGACTGAAGAGCTGCCAGCTGGCGCTTCATTCAGTCGTTTCCCGTGTCATCCAGTCAATATCGTTCAATATCGATCACTCATTTTCCTTACTTCTTCACTCTTTCCATTTCTCACGCAGGGTGCATGCTATGTGTAACGTGTCGTCCATACCAACGGCCAAACTGGCCTACTCTTCCGAAAGTTGGTGATGGGATTTTACGTGTGTGCAAGATGTTATGCGTGCGTTCACACACGGAACCTCAGTTTATAGTCTCATTCGAAGGACTGTATGGGAAATGGAGTCAGAACCAATGTTAACTCCGAGGGAAAAATCCCACTGTACCGAAACGCCCCGGCGGAGGTTCGAACCTGCAACCCCAGGATCACCAAGATTACGAGTCCGGCGCTCTACCAACTGAGCTATTCCGGCTCCCTTAACTGAAACATGATAGAAAGAAGGATAATCAACTTTCTATAAACGATTCTCTTTGATTCTGTAATTGTAATTTAAAACCTGTCCAATTTAAACCCTGTTTAATTCAAACAATTGAAAAAGAAAATCTCAAAACGACATAATTGTGTCTGTCTATAAATACTAGATTCTTACGCAAGATCTTGCTCATTAATTTTTAGTGTGCAGCCAGCAAACCAAGTCACTGGCGAAATAGGCGCCTGAAATAAATGCAAAAACGTTGCCAAACGGTAACTTACTTTTGTTGGGTTTGTTTTGTTTTGTTTTAAACCAAACCTTCCAAACCCTTCAATTTCTACAAAACTAGAGTGGTGGGGGGGGGGGGTATCTTGAAAAAAAAACTTGCTGTAAACAAAGAGATATAAATATAAATGAACACTGGTAGGCCTACGCTGATGACCAAACATTTTCAGATGCGTTGGTTTGCATTAGTATGACCTCTACCCTTCGACCTGCCCAGCTTGGGTTGCCCAACCAGGAGCATTCGCTCCCGCTGGCATAGCTTTCTGACAAGATAAACAAGAAGAAGACCGAGCTGATGAAGATCAACACCACAGACAGCAGCGCAGTCACAGTCGGAGCGAGCCCTAGTATCGACACTGTCATAGTCTCTCTCTCTCTCTCTCTCTCTCTCTCTCTCTCTCCTCGATAGATAGATAGATAGATAGATAGACAGACAGACAGAAAGGCAGACAAACAGACAGACAGATACTCTCTCTCTCTCTCTCTCCTCTCTCTCTCTCTCTCTCTCTCTCTCTCTCTCACACACACACACACACACACACACACACACACACACACACACACACACACACACACAGAGTACCTATCTGCCGCGTCCGGTCCAAAGTGTGCCTGGGTTCACACCGTCTTGCCAACAATGTATCTACTCACATGTACACCAGTAAAGCTGGTGAGAGAGATTGCATTTAATTAACTTGTGTCAGTTATTCGTTGTTCATACATCAGTTCATGTTTGAACTTATTTCTATTTCTGTCAATCACTCGGAGTGCATGCACTTTTAAACGCAAAAAAGCCTAAGGTGG
>CM031616.1:27973570-27976070 GCA_018398815.1 Conus ventricosus | reverse complement strand
GTGTTTTATCTCCTTTGTTATTTTCAGTTTACGCGAATGGAATGAAAATCCAGGGTGCACTTCTAAACCTATTTAAATATGCTGATGATGTGGCTCTTGTAAGTCTCTTGTTTAAAGAAGGCTCAATAAATGAACAAGCATACTTCAGTCACATCTTAGAACTACGGGATTGGTGCTCTTCCAGCTTCTTGCAACTTAATTGTGTAAGACCAAAGAACTTGTATTAAACTTTTCAACATCAGATAGTTCATTTCAACCAGTTGTGATAAATGGACAGACAATAGAAACTGTTGACTGTTTCAGATATCTTGGTATACACATTGACCCTAAGCTGTCTTTTAGTCAACATACTGACAGTATCTTCAAAAAAGCAAATCAAAAGTTGTTTCTGTTGATAAAATCATGTAGTTTTAATGTCAGTCAACATGCACTAGAAAAGGTATATGTAAGTTTAATACAAAGTCTAATGTCATTCAACATTACTGTCTGGTTTGGAAATCTTTCAGAGAAAGAGTGAGCAAAGCTCGCCAGAATTGTCAATCAGGCAAGTAAGGTCATAGGGAAAAAGCAATCTGCTCTCAGAGAAGTCTATACTGTTTCTGCAATCAGGAAATCTGTGAATATTACCTCTGATCCCTTACACCCACTCCACTGCCTCTTTGAAAAACTTCCTTCAGGAAGACGCTACAGAATGGCCATAGCACAAGAATGTCTTCAAGAGGTCCTTGATACCAAGTGCCATTACCATAAAGCCTGTGATTGACTGCCATGACCCTTGTCTCTCAGACATGAACAATTCAGTCTGCAATATTATGTTTTTACTGTGACTATGACTCTGTGTGTGCGCGCGCACGCGCGTGCGCGCGCGTGTGTGTATGTGGGGGTGGGGTGGGTATGGGTGGGTGTGTGTGTGGGTGGACGCATGTGTGTGTGCTTTAGTGTTTGGGCATTGGTGCGGGTGAGTTTGTGTTTTTATGTATTGCTTTTATCATCTATGTAATTTTTTTATGTCTTATGGATTTAATGTTTATTTCATGTGTGTATGCGCGCGTGGGTGTGTAAGGTCTTATGTACTTGTGAAATGATGTGGAGCAGAAAAAAAATGTCCGATGGACAATAAACTTGATCGAACTGAATTGAATTGAATGGGACCAAGAGTTACCGTACTTGTTTGATATTTATTGATACTGTTCCCTGCCTCTTTCTCTCACTGTGAAATGCCAGAAATAGATTCACTTAAGTTTCCTGATTACTGCATCTCTGTGTGTGTGTGTGGTGTGTGTGTGTGTGTGTGTGTGTGTGTGTGTGTGTGTGTGTGTGTGTGTGTGTGTGTTGTAGGTGCGTGCGTGCGTGCGTGCGTGCGTGCGTGTGTGTGCGTGTGTGTGTGTGTGTGTGTGTGTGTGTGTTGTGTGTGTGTGTGTTGTGTTGTTTGTGTGTGTTTGAATGTGTGATGTGTATGTGTGTGTGTGTGTGTGTGTGTGTGTGTGTGTGTGTGTGTGGTGTGTGTGTGCGTGCGTGCGTGCGTGCGTGCGTGCGTGCGTGCGTGCGTGTGTGTGTGTGTGTGTGTGTGTGTTGTGTGTGTGTGTGTGTGTGTGTGTGTGTGTGTGTGTTTTGTAGTGTAGTGTAGTATGTCTTCGAAATGTGTGTGTGTGTGTGTGTGTGTGTGTGTGTGTGTGTGTGTGTGTGCGTGCGTGCGTGCGTGCGTGCGTGCGTGCTGCGTGCGTGCGTGCGCGCGAGCGGTGCTTGCGTGCGTTAATATGTGTGCATGCTTTTGTGTGTTGACTGGTGTATATGAGTGGGTGTGCACGAGCTTGCGCGCACTCTGGTTGTGTGTACGTGTGATCTGTCTGTCTGTCTGTCTGTCTGTCTGTCTGTCTGTCTGTCTGTCTCTCTCTCTCTCTCTCTCCTCTCTCTCTCTCTCTCTCTCTCTCTCTCTCTCTCTCTCTCTCTGTGTGTGTGTGTGTGGTGTGTGTGTGTGTGTGTGTGTGTGTGTGTGTGTGTGTGTGTGTGTGTGTGTGTTGTGAAGGGTAAATTGTGGTGGGGTGTTGGAGCAAAGGAGAAAAAAAATGGGGGTAAGTGAAAAACGAACAAAACTATGGAAGAACACACACACACACACACACACACACACACACACACACACACACACACACACACACACACACACACACACACACACACACAAATTCAACAGACTCACAATGCGAAAAGCTGAAAAAAAATGTACATAGAAAAAGGAATTTTGTTGACGGAAAATGGAGGACAAAATACAAAACATGTAAGATTTAAACAAAAGAGGGGGGTGGGGGCGTGAGATATGTTTTCAAAAGTGGAGAAATGTTTCAAAAAGTAATGGTAGAAAAGGAGAGAGAGAAAAGCAAAAATTTCAGTAAAATAAAAAAAAAAATCTGTTTAGCTTGGGAATGGTACCAAAAAATGATTGTTTAGCAGGAACGCGTACAAAAAGAAAGAAACAATGAATGTAACACGAAAAATAAAT
>CM031616.1:27951668-27971714 GCA_018398815.1 Conus ventricosus | reverse complement strand
TCAACTATCAATTTTTTTTCTTGACAAATAGGTTCGTTTTGCTTTGTCTGTGTTTGGACGTTCATGTGTGCTTATCTGCACGTGCAGAGGTGTGTGTGTGTGTGTGTGTGTGTGTGTGAGTGTGAGTGTGTGTGTGTGTGTGTGTGTGTGTGTGTGTGTGTGGTGTGTTCAGTATGAATGAGACTACCCTTAATGCCAGATACTGGTCTGAACTTCGTACCACTGTGTGAGTTATGTCTTTCCTTGGTAGGCCATTGCAAATATTACAGCAACATACCCTGTCGTGACGAGTCCATGGGTGATAAGCATGTTTTCTTCATACCTATGTGTGCAGTATATGTGCTCGTGTACCCGTTTCTGTGAACCTTGTTGTATATGTTTAGTGTGAGCGAGATTGTTGTCGTTATTGTTATGTTAATCGTTTCAAATTTGGAAGAAAATTGATTTCCAAAACATATCTGATGTTCTGTGGGCTGAACATGTGTGATCTCAAATATTAATTGCTTACTTTTAATGTCTGTTTGGTCTTGATTTAAAGGATTACTAGTTTTACTGTCAAATATTTGCAAGGGCCTGTCATTGATACGCCTTTACAAATATTACAGTAAAACAAGATGCTGTTTGCTACTCTCAGACAAATAGGTTGTTTTTGTTTAGTCCGTGTTTGGAAGTGCATGTCTGTAAAATCAGCACGTGGAGACGTGTTTGTGTGCGTGTGCGTGCGTGCGTGCGTGCGTGCGTGCGTGTGTGTGTGTGTGTGTGTGTGGTGTGTGTGTGTGTGTGTGTGTGTGTGTGTGTGTGTGTGTGTGTCCCCATGTATTCAGTATGAATGAGACTTGTTCTTTCAGATGGATGGTTTGGTTACTAGTCCTCATGACAATTTGTATTTGCTTATCCTGAATGCCAGATATTTTAGTAATCATTGTGCCACTGTATGAGCTATGCTGCTGTCTCATCTTTGCAATGGTCAATTATTGGTACGCCATTGTAAACATGACGGCAACATACCCTGTTTTTAAGAGTCCATGATAAGCATGTTTTCTTCATATCAATGTGTGCATTATATGTACTAGTGTACGTGTCTGTGCGAACCTTATTCTGTATGTGTGGTGTGAGTGGGATTGTTGAGCGTTTTATTATATCAGTTGTTTCAAATGTTGAAGAAACGGATTGCTAAAACATATCTATCGATGTCCTGTAGGGCTGGAAATGTGTGATCTCAACTATCTTTTTTTTCCATTTCAATGACTGGTGTTAATTTGGTCTTTATTTCATAGATGGATGGATTCACTGTCAAATATCTGCAAGGGCCTGTCACTGACACGCCATTGCAAATATTACAGTAAAGCAGCATGTTGTGATTACTACTTGACAAGTAGGTTGTTTTTGCTTTGTCTGTGTTCGGACATTCATGTGTGCTTATCTGCATGTGCAGAGGTGTGTGTGTGTGTGTGTGTGTGTGTGTGTGTGTGTGTGTGTGTGTGTGTGTGTGTGTGTGTGTGTGTGTGTGTGTGTGTCTGTGTGTGTGTGCGCGCGCGCGTCTGTGTGTGTGTGTGTGTGTGTGTGCGCGCGCGTCTGTGTGTGTGTGTGTGTGTGTGTGTGTGTGTGTGTGTGTGTGTGCGCGCGTCTGTGTGTGTGTGTGTGTGTGTGTGTGCGTGTGTGTGTGTGCGTGTGTGTGTGTGTGTGTGCGCGCGCGTCTGTGTGTGCGTGTGTGTGTGTGTGTGTGTCTGTGTGTGTGTGTGGGGTGTGTGTGTGTGTGTGTGTGTGTGCGCGCGCGTCTGTGTGTGTGTGTGTGTGTGTGTGTGTGTGTGTGTGTGTGTATGGGGGGATCTATCCTTTGTAACTGTGCCCCTGTCTCCTGGTAGTTATGAGTAGGTTAGACTTTTTATGTCTGTCTATCATTCTGCCATCGTCCCCCCCCCCCCTCTCTCTCTCTCTCTCTCTCTTTCTCCTCTCTCTCTCTCTCTCTCTCTCTCTCTCTCTCTCTCTCTCTCTGTCTCATTTTTTTTCTTTTTCTGCCTATTTGTTTCTGTCTTCGTAGCCCTTTAAAAAAAAAAAAATTATATTGCTCTGAAAATTTCCTTCACGTTTATATTTTCTATGATCGCAATTTAGGACGAGCTAGGTTTTTGTGTTCTGATTTGGCGACTTTCGACGTGAAATTATAAAAACACAGTACAGTGTGCATGCCAGGTGTCCCTGTTCTTCTTCGAGGCACCGTCATTTTTTTGTTGTTGTTTTTTGTTTTAAACAGTTTTCGCTCAGAGAGTTTGGACACGACTTAAGACTTGTTTTCTTAGTGTGGCGAGAGCCCGATGTAACGAAAAGTTTCAACTCCCCGAATGGTTTAACTCCCAGGGAGTTAAACTGTTCATTTATAAATTTTAACTCCCTGGGAGTTAGACTAGAATATAAAAAACTACGCCCCTCTGTGTTTCAGTTTGACTCCAGGGGAGTTATTCTGACATACCACCAGAATGACTCCCACCCACCACCCACTCCCCGCACTTCGCTACCACCCATGCATCTTTTATATATATATATTCGAAATGTGTGTGTGTGTGTGTGTGTGTGTGTGTTTTCTTACACTAACTTGCCAGATCAAGATTTGTCAGGTAGAATTGTTTCCTTCCATATTATTGGTTTCTGTGAATTAGTTACGTGTCCTGAATTTTATTGAAAAATGTGTGTTTTTCTGATTGGCTGGCCGACTTTCATTTTTAGCTTGACACACGCACACCACACCTCTTGTACAAATTGTACAAAAACAGGCACCCCACCCCCCTTTCTCTATCCCATGTGTCTCGCACACAAATTTCTAATCTATGCCAACCCTTTTCTCCTTCCTTCTCTCCCAGATGTAGCGAGTCAATACAAACAATTTTACATCGCGTCGCGACTACTCGTCATTCTCTCCCCACCTTCCTTACCCTCTCAACCCCCCCCCCTCCCCCCGTCACTCCCTAATTTGGCGGCATGACACAATGAAAAATTGAATATTTTCCATTTCTACGCCATTTGAGTGTAATGGCCTACACTTATGGGTGACTGATAGTCGCGTAGATTCCATGAGAGAGAGAGAGAGAGAGAGAGAGAGAGAGAGAGAGAGAGAGAGAGAGAGAGAGAGAGAGAGAGAGAGAGAGAGAGAGAGAGAGAGAAAGAACGCCAAAGACTGAAGATACAGTATTTCTACCAAAGGCATCAAGCCATTCATTCATCTATATACAGACTTTACATACAGATTATATACAAAAAGGCATAGTAAAATATCAAGGACATGCATAGATGAGCACATGAATATGTACATTTCCTTTCCCTATGATAATGATGATCATGAACATTAAATCCCCTTCTCCATTCTCTTACCGAAAGACATCTGGGAATAGGTGGGTGGGAGGCGCCACCAGATCAGAATACTCAAGAATTGCCACAAGGAAAAAGAAAAGACAGAGAATATACCGGACTGGTTGCAGACCGGATTATAAATGACCGCGCAACCTGTCGACCTTCGCCAGGGCGGATGCGGAAAGTGTGCAACTAGGGAAAACTACAGAGTGTATGTGAAAGGAACATCATCACATTTCATTTCATGAGTGTAAGAGCACTCAGACCGGCTGGAAATTCGAAAGAACTGACCCATAAAATGGGTAGATGCACCTTGCACATTCTTAGCCTCTGTGAGGTAAGAACAGGAGAACAACGGAGAGGTACGTACAGGCAGCGGAGAAAAAGACAAAAGGTAACAAAAACATCAAGAACGTTGCACTGGAGTGTTACTCCGTTTTCAGCATGATTATAGCCCATCCGCCTGCGAGCGGAACTATGCAACATCATGGTAGTAGCGCAAACGCATGCTCTCGGATCAGGTAATGACGATAACCTGATTGAAGGACTCTTCTACCAGCTTCAAGCGGTCGTCAACAAGGTTGACGAGAACGGCATCCTCGTCGTTCAGGGTGACTGGAATGCCAAGCTTGATGCAGATGCCCAAGAAAACTGGAAGCATTTAATTTCTGTGGCCCCTAGCGTAACGAGACCACCAATTATTGATATCTATGCCTGCTAAAAGTTGCCAGCGATTATGAATTGATTCTTGCCAACACACTTGGTAAGCGTAACGCATCCCGACGATGAGCATGGCACTCCTCAAACAGTCGGTACCACAGCTTTTACATCCTTCTGAAGAACCGGTGCTGGTCTGGAATCAGTAGCGCTGAAACAGACATTTCCAGGAGCTGATGTTGGCAGTGACCACGACCTTTAACGCGATGAACTTTACGTTTGAAGAACGAAACGAGAGTGAGAAGTCAGACATTACTGAAAGATCTTGACATGGCAGAACAATTTCAGACGGTCACAGGTGAAAAATTCGCTCCACTTCCTCTCCAGAAAGAAGACCTTGAAGCCCTTAGAAACAATTTCAGCTAAGTGATGACTGAAACAGCAACAGGGGTCCTCGGAACAACAAATGGAAATCAAAACCAGCACAGGATCCATCAAATGAGGACGACTTTCTCATTCCGTGAAAACGTCTTAGGTGGCGGAGAGGCAGTAACTGATATCCTAACCGCCGCCGTGCAACCGAATCTGGCACACTATAGTATGGCTCACACCATGGACTCGCTCATTAATCGTCACTTTCCCTAAGAAAGGAAATCTCCAACACTACCAGAATATCTGCAGTATAAACTTGATAACTCATGTCAGCAAAGGAATGCTGAAACTTCATTCTGAATAGACTGCAACCACAAGCAGATACAGTTATTTCTGAAGAACAGTCCGGACTCCACAAAAACAAGCACCATCGATGAGATCTTTAACGTCCAAATCCTTTGCGAAAAAAATGTCTACAGCTCCAGAAGGAGTCCTACCATAATTTCAAGAGGCATTCGAATGAGACTGCTAGGGACTATGGGTCACAATGAAGAACTTTATCATCAAGTAGAAGATTATTAACACATCCACATACTGTATAGTGCAGTGCTTATACCGGGACAAACGAATCACACGACAAAACACGACGCGTTTCGACCTCTTAGGTCTTCTTCAGGCAGGATACAAAACGCTCAGGGCAACGAAAATGAACGAGCAATCACTTATCTTCATTCACGTCACCGCAAGATGGGCGTTGAATACGCGTCGTGTTTTGTCTTGTGATTCGTTTGTCTACGTCTTCTTGGCTGTTCGTTATTAATTACATTTAAAATTTGTTTTGTCGCTGTGGTCATGTAACGAGATCCAGTGGTCTTGCTGAAACAATCCTCCAAGGAACTGTTAAAGGAGGGAGACGGAGGGGAAGAAAGGGGGGGGGGGGGGGGGGGGGGGGGAGGGGGGGGGGGGGGGGGGATAATAAACACACAAAAACTAAACCAAAAACATTGGACAGACAACATAGCAGAGTAGACAAGGAAAATATTTGTACAGATCCAGGCCTTGGGCGCACACAAACCGTCTGAACTGAAAGAACCTGGTGAACTACAGAGTTGAAAGAAAAGAAAGAAGCAATGAAGTAAACAACTTGGCGTGAATCAACAAAATAACATCTGCTTTTTGTACTCCCAGTTCTTAAAGAACAGGAGAGTACTTTAGAATGGGAACGAAGAAATGCTGTGTGTGTGTGTCTGTGTGTCTGTCTGTCTGTCTGTCTGTCTGTGTGTCCGTGGTCAACATGTGTTCCACTCGCTCCAGACAAAACTACTGGGCCGATCTTTCTGAAAATTTGTAGGTATGTTCACTATGGATCAAGGATGATGCCCGATGTTTTAGTTTACCGTTACAGCCGTTACTAATGGCTGTAACGGCCTGTAACGCTTTTTCTTCTCAATGGAATATCTCAGAAGTACTTGGCAGATCTTTGTGAAAATTAGCAGGTATGTTCATTATGGGTCACGGATGATGCCCGATGTTTTAGTTTACCCCATTATAGCCGTTACTAACGGCTGTAACAGCCTGTAACGGTTTTTCTTCTTTACAGAGTATCTGAAAAAGTACTTGGCCGATCTTTCTGAAAATTTGTAGGTATGTTCATTATGGTTCACGGATAATGCCCGATGTTTTAGTGTACCGTTATATCCGTTACTAACGGCTGTAACGGCCTGTAACGATTTTTCTTCTTTATAGAATATCTCAAAAAGTACTTGGCCGATCTTTCTGAAAATTTGTAGGTATGTTCATTATGCGTCACGAATAATGCCTGATGTTTTAGATTACCGTTATAGACGTTAGTAAGGGCTGTAACGGCCTGTAACGCTTTTTCTTCTTTATAGAATATCTCAGAAAGCACGTGGCCGATCTTTCTTAAAAATTTGTAGGTATTTTCATTATGGGTCACGGATGATGCCCGATGTTTTAGTTTACCGTTATATCCGTTACTAACGGCTGTAACGGCCTGTAACGCTTTTTCTCTCCATGGAATATCTCAGAAAGTACTTGGCAGATCTTTGTGAAAATTAGCAGGTATGTTCATTATGGGTCACGGATGATGTTCGATGTTTTAGTTTACCCGTTATACCCGTTACTAACGGCTGTAACAGCCTGTAACGGTTTTCTTCTTTATAGAGTATCTGAAAAAGTACTTGGCCGATCTTTCTGAAAATTTGTAGGTATGTTCACTATGGGTCACGGATGATGCCCGATGTTTTAGTTTACCGTTACAGCCGTTACTAACGGCCCATAATGGTTTTCTTTTTTATGGAAATTTCTCAGAAAGTTCTTGGCCGATCTTTCTGAAAATTTGTAAGTATGTTCCTTTTAGGTCACAGACGATGGCCGATGTTTACCAAAATAGCCATTACTTAACGGTTACACAAGCCCAAGACGGTTTTTCTCTTTATGGAATATCTCAGGCGTATCCAGGATAAACTGGGAGTACGTTTATATGCTTTGCATCTTGTTATTTTCTCTCCTGGCATCCATACTTTTAACCAGCTGCGCTGACAAGGCATGCTGAGAGAACTAAGAGAAATAACTTGTTGTATAATCCTATGTCGAAAGCGTGAAGCATTACTTCCCATGTATCACTCACCGGAAGTGTTTACACATATGGCAAACATGGCGGCCGACGGCGGCGATATGACCTTTGCCTTGCCGGATTTATCGGGTTTGACTGAGGCGGAACGCCTCCAGGTCATCGCAGTCATGCAGCGAGCAAAGGTGGGTGTATCCCGCATGCTAGTCGATCCATACTTAGTTGTCACTTGGGTGTCCTAGAGTTGTTTAGAACCAAAAGTGGGACAGGTACCTGATTTTTTCAGACTGTCTAGAGTTGATGAACGACAACTTGTTGAACTTGTCAGTAGCGAGCATCAACTTCTTATTCGCTTACTCTTTTCGTTTGATTAAAAAATTGTTGTTGAAGTCGTGCAGTATGTCGTCAGCAAGACATCTGTCACTCTTATGACGTGTTGTTGCTGTCATATAGCAACCATTTTTCCGAATCACTCGTTGTTTGCGAAGCAGTCTGAATCATGACTCATAAGTAAAATTTAAATAGACTTAAGATATTTTAAAAACTATGACTATGAAGTGAAAATTTTACAGCATTTTGGAGTTAGGCCTACACAACTTACACAGGTTGCTGTTTGGGTCGACAATACAGAAATTATACTATGGAGCATAAAGTCAATCGGTGTCATTTAGTTTAGGCCTACATTGATCAGTAGACGTATGTCCTGTAAAGATGTGCTTTTCATTTATTCATGAAATGAGTTTCCTGTTTTAAAGTTTACAACAACAACAACAAAATGCTTATGAAAATAATAGAAAGTTCTTTTTAAAAAAATAGTGTACTTTGTGAATTATGATTTTTCTCATTTCTGTGAATATCACACAGTTTGTTCAAGAAATGTTTAATTGAACAAACTTTTACAAGTATGCTCTTCTAAGGGTTTCATCTTAGCAAAAAAAATCATGTAGCTTGTTTTTTTGTGCAGTAACCCCAACAAGCATGATTACTTTTATTTTGCTTGCTTGTTTGTTTTGGAGAGAGAATAAATAAACCATGGTTGTTGTTTACAGGGAAATGATCTGCCATTATTGATTTCTTGTTTGGTAAAATGCTGAATAATTCTTTGGATTTTTTTTTTAACTGACAAATTTAAACCTCTTTTAAAAAAAGAATCCAGGAAATCACACCAAAACCCTAATGGGGAAAGCTGAAAAAACCCTGTTTAATTGGAGCTGGTGTGGGGAGGGCGAGGGGAGACATACTTGGTTTGAAGGGTTTTATCAGGCTTTAAACTTCAATTTGTATTTAGAGTGCATAAGCTCTGCCCCCCATTTCTAAAGTGTAAGGCCTTCTCTGCTGCACAGTTTTTGAATGCAGACATGCTGAGGCAGATCCCAGTACCATTTTGAGGTATCTGGCATTAATATCTGCGGTAAACCCAGTATCATTCGTTGTTATTTATCATTGTTCTGTGACACTTTTGCATTTCATTTTGACTCCTCTCTTTGCCCCCCCCCCCAAACACCCCAAATCTCCTCTCTCTCTCTCTCTTTCTCTCTCTTCTTTTCTTTCTTCCTAAAATACTGGTTCACTCAAAAACGAGTGGGTTCACCAGCTGTTAAAAAGCAGGGGGGAAAGTTTACCGCTCGGAAATCGGAAAATCCTTATTTTGGAAATTTACAAATCGGAATTTCCTTAATTTCGAATTTTTTTTTTTTTCCTTTCCCCTTTTTCCGACCAGCAACTCCACTCCCGAATCAAAGTTTCGACTTCGCGCCGTTCCGTATTACCCGATCGACCGACCGGAAGTTGGTTTCCGTTTTGTTTTCGCCAGTGCCTGTGACCACCACACGTGTTCCTTCGCCTGTTTCTTCTATGTGTTGGATGCTTTGCGGAAAAATCGCGATGCCTTACATAAATGAAGGCGCAAGCGAGCCAGTGAAGTGGATAGCGGCGTAAAAAACAAATGGAGGTGGATTGGTGGACGAGAGAGGCCCAAACAAAGACGGCGAAAATGGGCAAAGGGAGGGAACATCGTGTGTGGTGTGGGGGAAAACGGAAAGGCCCGGAGAGTGTTTTTTGGTCGCGTGCGGGAAGGTTATCAAATACGCGCACTGGAAAAAGGCTGCTTTTGACCATTCCAAGCATCCCCATTATATCCTCGGGATGTTGCACTTGAAAAGACGTCTCTGAAACCCCTGGCATAATGTGGTCCAATATTCATGGGAGTGTCTCCCTCGTGTCCCTGAGACAGGATGGGGACCAAACCACTTTGTGGTTTTTTCTGCCCAAGCAGGTACCTAAGGTCAACCTGAGAGAAAAGGAATCTGTAAAAAAAAAAATCAGTCACAAAAGAGTCTGATAAAGAAGTTTCTTTTCCAAAAAACGTTAGCAAAACTGAATAATGTTGTGCAGATGCTTTATATTCATAATGTTTGTCAGCTAAACCCACCCAAAACATCTTTATTAATTGATAGTAGTAGTAGTAGTAGTGTAGGGACGTAATCAATACATAGGCCGTTAAGCCTTTCAATGTCCCCTGTGTTATTTTACTTTTATGGGCTGGGTTGAAAATGCATGCAATATAAATTTTCCTTCTTATTCATCAAAGCTTCCCAAACTGTACTTTAAATTTTTAAGTCTTCATCCAGCAAATTCTTAAAAACATTAGTATTTTTAGCAAATTTAAGTGCAGTTGTCAACTGTTCCAGTTAGTAATAACTCTGTTACTGAACTTGAATCTCCCCATGTTAGTATGAAACTGCTTAAAAAAAATTTTGCCTTCCGATTTTTGTTCTATCTGTTTTAACAGCCTCAAAAAAGTAGTCCCCCTGTATGTCCGTTTTCTGGTGAAATATTTTGAACACTTCAATCAAATCCCCCCTAATACGGTCTACCTTTTAAAGGTGCAAATTTAAGTAATTTAATTATCTGTATAAGACATGTTTGTATTCTTGCAAGATTTTAGTAGCCTTCTCTGTACTCTTCAATTGCTATTGACTGTCTTTTCAGTGTGGGGGACCCAAATTATATTGCCATATTCAAGATGCGGTCCTTAACCATAGCTTTATATAACTTTAAAAAGTTTCTTTATTTGGTAAATAAAAGTTCTTTTTATTAATCCCAATCATTGGTTTGCTTTATTTATACATTTTTGAATGTGAATATCAAAAAGTAAATCTTTATCAAAGATTACCCCGATCCTTTTCTTCCTCACATTTCTGTACCAGCCTATTTCCACCATCTATTTTCATGTTGTATTCATTGTTTGGATTGTTTTTGCCAACATGCAAAACTTTACATTTTTCAACATTAAAATATAGATTCCACTTGTCTGACCAGTTTTGGAGGCAATTTAAATTTTCTTGCAGACTATTATAGTTATCTGATTTGTCATATATTTTTGTATCATCAGCAAAAATTTTACAAAAACTATTTACCTCATCTGGAAGGTCATTTATAAAAATAGTAAACAGTACAGGTCCTAAAATGCTCCCTTGGGGAATACCACTCATAACATCTTTCTCTGTCGACATACAGTTACCCACTCTTACTCTTTGTTTTCTATTTGACAAAAAGTCTCTAATCCAGTTTAGCAACTTACATTGATGCATTTCTTGATTAATTATTCTGTATTTTGACTTTCATTAAGTTAAAGTTCTAGCTCTGAGACTTTTTTTTAATTATGACTTTCATTCAAGTTAAAGTTCAAGCTCTGAGTCTGAGATTGGAATGAATGGACAAGTAGCCAAACCTTCACAGGTCACAAATGCTGTATCTGCTCAGGTACAAGTTATAATTATAATTTGTTACTGTATGTGAACATGTATTAAAAATCAAGCTACTTTTGTTACTGATCATTGATGTATGCTTTTAGTTAAGAAACTGTACTCTAAAGAGTTGGATCTTGGTGTGTTCTATAATCATATACTGTAGATGTCTAGTTTTATGTGGAGATATATCTCAAGTGATCATTTGTGCATGAACTCATAGCATGTAAATCATTAATTTTTTTTTTATAATTTTTTAAAATATTAATTTTGTCATATTTTTATGAATAAATGATTTTGGTAATACTAATAGAAAGGTTATTTGTATATTGCTGAAAGTTTTGTATGAGAATGAAAAGGGAGGAGAAAGTGATTCACATGTCTCAATCCGTATACATCTTGTAAATTTTATTCTACAGAGAAATCAAATTAATCAGTCAACTCTGTGGAATCACATTTATAGGCTGTGTGAGGATTAAAATTTAAGTGAATATTGGTTATGTCATCCATGTTGGATCAGTGTGTGTGTGTGTGTGTGTGGTGTGTGTGACTGTTGACTCGAGTGTAAGGTTTATTGGTGTTAATAATGCAGTATTGAAATTATGGAAATATGGAAATCTTAAGACTTACTGTATGGTCAAGTGAAGTTAACCTTTTAACCTAAAATAATTGGTACTCATATTATTGGTATTTTTTAGCTGGAAATAGCATGAAATTGCTCCAAATGGTAGTACAATTTTAAAATTTGCTTCAGCTTTGCGCCCTCTGAACCCCCACAAGGGGCGCTGCCCCTTGACCCCGCCAGGGGGCCTCTGCGGCCCCTGGACCCCCGGCATACATTTTCCTTATTTTCAGGATTCCCAACTTTCCCCCTGTAAAAAGTAAAATAAAATAACATAAAATAGTGCGACTCAGACTGTTGGCCCCTGAAGCAAATTTGGCAACAAGGGGTCACACTCGATATTCAAGAAGTTAAAAGCAATGGCCAAATTCAGGCCCAGGTAACCATAAAATATCTGGGAATTTAAAATAGAAAGTCGTCAATATGCAGTTCTCAAAACTGTCGTATCAATTTGTTTTTTAAATGAGACTGCATTTGTGGCAATCTTGATGGCACCCGGCAGTGAGTTCCACAGCCGTACAGAACTAGGATCAGGCATGGGAATTGTCAGCGAAAACGCTGATTTCCGCGGCAGTAAAATTTGCTTTCCGCGAAAACGAAATTGCGTCCGCGAAAAAAAAAAAATCTGGGTACAAAAATTATAAAGCACCGGTTTTAGCTGTTGCTGAACTAGGCCTAGTCTCGGCTGGCCTAGACCAAGTTATACTAACGCGAGCGTTATCTCGTTCTCTGTTCTCTTTCTCGCGGAAGTTTGGGTATGGACGATCGAGACTATTGCGGAACGCGAGCGTACTGTGTTTGCGTGCTGCGAACGCCTGCCTCAGTTATCCGAATCGCCAGCAACAGCAGCTATTAACTCTCGCGGGCAGCCCAAATTTGTGAATGTCGTGACTTTCTGCGCGTGCGCAAACTTTGAACAGGCGAGTTTTCAACATGGCGTGCCTTGGTCGTGTGGTAAACTTCGGCGATCCGTTCGAAGACAAGTGCCCAAATAAATGGAAATACCTTCCTGTTTTCTCTTCAGAGATGCTTGCCTCAGCTCTAGAGGTAATGCCTGGTGCCAGTGTCTGTAACCAGTTTTCAAGTGAATGTGTGCAGGCTTAACTTTTCTTTTGTGTGTGTGGGGGTGTTTCTTGTTTGGTTGGTTGACCAGTTGGTTGGTTGGTTGATTGGTGATTGTTTGGATTGGTTGGGTTGGTTGATTGTTGTTTTGTTTTTGTTGTTTGTTTTGTTTGTTTTTTGAGCCTGTGTGATCTTTGTAGTCAGCTGGAGATAAACTCATAGAACTGAATAAAAACATTTTGTGTGAAAATTGTTTTTGTTTGTTTTAATGCTAATTTACTTCATTTTTTTTTCTTCACGTTCTTAAATCCATAAAAATGAAGTCAGGATAGCCCAGATTGCACAGATTTTGATCTGAAAAAAAAAATTTTCCGGGGAGCATGCCCCCGACCCCCCTAGATTTCAGAGTTTTCACTTTCAGTCAATTCCCATACCTGTAGGATAAAATGAATGTAAGTGGCTGTCAATATTTGATGCAGGTATGGTATAACATTGACCGCCACTCCTGGTGCTGCTTTTATTCAATACTAGTTGTTCCATTGGAGTATCAATTAGTTTAGCTCTGCCTTTGAAGAAGATGTTAAGTTTGATAAAAGCTCTTCTGTCTTCTAAGGGTTTCCATTCTAATTTCCTCATGTTCTTCATAGTATTCCCCTTTTCGCTGATGTGGTTCCCTGTTACGAACCGTGCTGCTCTCTTCAGACTTCTGAATCTTTTCAAGGTTATCAATGTCCTTTAGATGGTAAGGATCCCAGACTGAGCAACCATATTCCAGTACTGGTCTAACCAGTGTTTTGTAGCAGTGTGTGTGTTTGTGTGTGTGTGTGTGTGTGTCTCTGTTTCCCCCCCCCCCCTTTTTTTTCTCTCTCTCTCTGTCTTTGTCTCTGTCCATCTGTCTCTCTGTCTCTCTGAGTTTGTTGTGAAGAGACGGGCATGAAGTTCGAAGTTTACACTGAGTCAGATATGTCAGTATGTTATTAGACACTTCAAATTTCGTTTGCATCTTCTTGCTTCCTCTTTGATGCTTTACTGTGATGACCTACCTTTTGTTTGTGGTTTCAATGCAGATCTATTGATTTTCTGTTTGCAC
The DNA here is from genome assembly GCA_018398815.1 of Conus ventricosus. Lineage (NCBI taxonomy): Eukaryota > Metazoa > Mollusca > Gastropoda > Neogastropoda > Conidae > Conus > Conus ventricosus. The sequence continues at coordinate 27,958,224 of CM031616.1, read as the reverse complement.
ACATCTGTTACACAGTAATGTAACAGATGCAGGCTTTATGGTGTCTGTTCCTATAAAGATACAGCCAAGGGAGCCCTGATTTTGTGTAAGAATCGTAATATTATCGACTTTTTTTGTTTCTGGGTTTGAAATTAGATTCACGATTCAAAACATTGGAAGACTTTTTTGGCTGGGGAGAGAAGGTTAAACTCACAATGTTGTTAGATTAATACACTTCTGACTTGCACTAATGTTTTATGACTTGAACGCCTTAGGCTAAGAGAAGAATGTATAACGTGGCGACATGATTCATTCTAGTTTAGTGAACTTACGAAACATGGATGGATGTTAACTAACTAGTACTTTTTGAGGGATGGGTAGTGTCAGAGGTTGACAGTTTATGAATAAACTTTTCGGGACTTCAGCTATGGTGATCATTGACTCAATGACTGAGCCTGTCGGAGTTCTAGGACATGTGTGCCAATCTGTAAAGGATCCTGTATGGTGCAGGAGATTGTGTTTTTGTTTTGTTGTTTTGTTTTTGCTTTCGCTGAGTTTTCATTTGCACATACTAATAGTATCCACACGTTATACTTCCTTAAACTTGCCACATCTGTATCTTTTTGCATCGGTCGGCTGGGCTATAAGCAACATTATCTTATCTTATCTTATCTTTTTGCATTTATACATGTATTAGTATGCAAGCATGTGCATTTATGCATATTATGCAAGCATGTAATATACATGTACATGTGCAAGCACTCCCATATATGTGCTTACATGCACGTACGTATGCAAGCATGCACAGCCATATATGCACGCACGCACACACACGCACGCACGCACGCACGGCACGCACGCACACACACACACACACACACACACACACACACACACACCTCTCTCTCTCTCTCTCTCTCTCTCTCCTCTCTCTCTCTCTCTCCCTCTCTACATACACATCTGGGTAGTGGTGAAGATCATGTTAGCAAGGTATTCAAGACTTGACCAGCTTGCAGGGTTAATACATAGGTCAGGCATGTTCAAACTCTTGTCCCTGAGACCCTGTTCCAAGATCTTTTTTTTTTTTTTTTTTTGTAATTCATTTACTTATTTACCTGTCTAGCTCAGTGCAGTTTTATAGCTTAGTAGCTTTCATTGCTCATGTAAGGGAATAAAGAAAAATAGAAGAAAAAAAATTGCAAATTCTGTGGTCTGTCATGACCTGCTGTCATGATGATCTCAGTTTTGATTTCCTCTCCATGTCTATGGCCTTGGTTTGATTCTGCTGGGTCACCGATGTTGGCAAATTCATGGTAGGCTGTTCTAGTTAAACAAAGTAAGTGTGTGAATCACCAGTTTTTGTTGTCTTTTTTTCAGTTTATGCGGTGCAACAGTTTTGCTTCTTGCGTTGAATAAATTACATGCTTTTACTTTTGTTTGTTTGTTTTTGTTTGTTTGTTTGTTTGTTTGTTTTTTAACTGGGGCAAAAACAACTGAACTGGGTGGTAAGAGACAGTACCCACAAAGCAGTGATCAGTAGTGTGTTGAATTAGTGATTCAGTGCCTGGTTGCAGAGAGGGAGATAAGATAATGTTGCTTATAGCCCAGCCGACCACAAAGGGCCACATCAGGGCTGTCACCACGTTAATGCAGAGAGGGAAAGGACCAACTGTCATATATAATATGATATATTGATGTAACTTCCACCTTGTGATCTGTAGCAGACTGTGTTGAGTGAGGGGAGGGTGGAGGGGGAGGAGGGTCAAAGGAAGAGAGAGAAGCATGGTTAATTTAGTCTTTTTGCTTAGTAATTCCACCATGTGTTAGTCACAATGTACAGAGTGTGTTTGTGCATAAATTGTGTTTTTTAAATTCACATTTATGTGTAACGTATCTGTATAACATGAGTGTGTATGTGATGTGTGTGTGTGTGTGTGTGTGTGTGTGTGTGTGTGTGTGTGTGGTGTGTGTGTGTGTGTGTGAATACTTTTTGTTTGACATGCATGTATGTGCAAACGACAGTGTGATCATCAGTGTGTGTGTGTGTGTGTATGTGTGAGCATGTACATACATGTGTGTGGATATGTGGCTGGTTAAGTATAATCATATTAATTAAGTTTTCTCCTTTTTCCCTCTGTTTCAGGAATTTGAGGAGCAGGAGAAAGGCAAAAATCCCAGGTTTGCATCATCTGTTTATAATTTTCTGTTGATCTTGTTTGTTTTTTCCTCTATAAGAGTTTCAGTTTTCATGTTGACCAAAATTCATCAGTGTGTGTACTTATCATCTTCTCATCCGGGAACGTTTAAAAAAGAAAGTTATTTCACCCACCTGCTTTCTGCCCTTGAACATTGTTAGCTGTAACATCAACCATCATATAGTGTTATATTCATGAACTTAATACCACTGTTGAAATTATGATTATGAACAACAACAAAAAAGAAAAGAAACGACAAAAAAAACCCCACTAATAATTCGTTTTTACTTGGATTCTTAGCCATGTAGGCATATGACCTCAAGCAGTAAGCTTTCTGACCAACTGAATGAAAATGTCATGAGTAAAAATATTTTGAAATATATATATGTCTGTTCTTTTCTTTTACTGTGAGCTCGGATCGAAGGTCCAGCAATCATATGTTGAAGACCTCTGGGGATAGAAATGAAATGCACAAATCAATCATAAACTCTTTCAGATCTGCCCTGACTTAATTAATCCAAATCTTATATAGAGACGCAACTTAGATTATGTTTGTATGCATGCAGATAGCACAGGTGGTGGTGGATTTTTTTGTTTGTTTTTATTGTCAGAACGACACCCATTTTTGAGACGGAGAAAAATTGTCGGTCACATGCTTCCTACAAAAGAAACATACATGCTGGGTATGAAAAACATTAGACATAAATATGGCCAAAGAAATTATTTATTTTTCTGCAGTTCTGTCAAAAAAACTTGTACACTACGCACAAATGTGTGTTCACATCTTTAGTCCCCAGGCACACAAATGCATATTGAGTGGAATGTAGGTTGAAAGAGTTTCTTCCATGTGTGTTCCAGGGGGCTTGGTGCTATACATGTTATTTATATTGGTCACCTCGTAAATCTTACCTTGAAATATGAAAGAGAACCTCTGTGGTGCATACCATATGATGAACCACCCAGTTTTAGATCTCTTTGAGATTTGACAAGACATTGGGTGCTTAATTAAGCATTTTACAGCAGACTCAATGGAGATGATATTCCAAAATGTTCAACCGAATGTTTTCTTTTTTTTCTGAAAATTCTTTGGTTTGATTTTCATGTTGATCAGGAATAAGTGATCAACTGGTCATTTTAGAGTCCTGGACAGATATGTTAATAACAGATTTTAATTTGTACATAATTACTGGACAGGTATGTTAATAATGAATTTTGATTTGTTCATAATTCCGCTTTGATTATTCTTTCAGTCTTGATATGGCCACCACAAAGTCAGCACAACTATTGACACGACTTAACATGACAGGTTTTTTTTTTTTTTTTTTTTTTTTTTTTTTTTTTTCAGGATTACGGGTTTTCTTTCCTTTTTTAAAAAAAAGAATAATTCTGTCTCTGCTGGAGACTTTACCCTTGTAACATCATCTTCATGAGAAAAGATTGTCGGGTAGATTTAACAAATAAGAACCTTCAGACTTTTCAGTTTCAAATTTTGTCATAAGACTTTCAAACGCATAAAAAAAAGATCCCAAAGCGCTCTTTGAGAAAACAGCACTGCACATAACGTAAAAGCTCAAGCTTGCTTGCTTTATAGTGTCATTTGAAGAACGGCTCAGAAGATGGAGTCAGAACCAGTGCTGACTGTTGCATCATCTGCTCTGTGACAGTGGCAATGCTCCCACACTGCTCTTCACAGTTCCACCTGTTACAGCCACATCCAGGCCTGTTTGTCGCAGTCTCATCGCCAGCATTCCACAGGGAGAGCTCTGTCAATATCAACCCACGTGAGGAGATGCTAGTACAGTGCTGCGGAATCCCTCCGTTGGTGCCAGGTTGTGCCTGTTCTGATCCATCTTGTGCAGGACACTGCTTTCAGAACTCCTTACCGACCACAGTAATTGCTTAGCTGCGGATCCTGCGCGAGTGATGTTTCTCCCCAGAAGGAGACCGTCACCAGAGGCGAGTTGTACAGATAGGGGAATTTGTGAGCAGCAAGTAGCTGCATGCGGCCAGAGAAGCAAGAGGCGAGATACGTGATGAGAAATGGGTACTAGGCAGGAACAGTTTTGGACAATTTGGCTGCCTGGTCAAGGTCTTCTGGCTCTTGCATGAGAGCACTGATCGTTATGTGCACCACAGAACACTGCTACTTTGCTGTGCGTAAATCAGGTGTGTGGGGCTGTGTTGGCCATTTTCACTGCATCAGAGAGAGTCCCTAATTAGTCTGGCAATCTGTTGCCAGTGCCTCACTCCACCTGCTGCTAAGCTGTGCATCAAAACTTGCCAGTTGCCAAACCAACGAGAATTCAACCTCTGACTTCTGGCCTGTATGAAATTGGTCTCAGGTCTGTGACCTTGTCCACACAGAAGACATGGACTGACCACAAGCATGGATGTGAAGGGGAGAGTAGTGCTGAAACAGACGAACTAGCACTCCTGCCCGACTATCCAGTGAGCATTCACGTAATTTGATATGAAACGTGTCTTGCATCTTGAAAGGAGACAGCACTCGCGCAGCAGAAGCTGAGAAGTCTGCAGTCGAAATCTGTTTAATAAATCAAAGGAGGAGGTGGAGGAAGAGAAAAAAAGAGGATAATATCCCACCAGTTCAAGTGTTTTTTCTGGTGAAATTTATGAGTTTTCAGTTTGAGTTCCCTCAGGTCTGTGATTGGAATAGCCTCTGATACGATGTCACTGTGTCATGATTATTCAGATCACAGATCAAATTTTTATGATTCAATGTTTAATTCTTGCTTTTTCTGTCGCTCCTTTTCCTTCTCCTTTTCCTCCTCTACCATCTTTCTCCTGCTCCTTCAGTTGCGTCCTCCTTCCTTCCTCCTCCTCCTCGCACCTGTCTCCTCCTCCTCTCTCACCTCTTCTTCCTCCTGTTTTTTTCTTGCACCTGTCTCCCCCTCCTGTCTCACCTCTTCTTCCTCCTGTACTTTCTTGCTCCTGCCTCCTCCTTCTCTCTCGTCTCTTCTTCTTTCTCATTTTGCCTCCTCCTCTGCACCCATCTTCTCTACCTCCATCTTCCTTCTTCGCCTTCATCCTCGTTGTCCACATGCCAAAAGAGAGGGCAGGAGTCTGTTAGATGTGGTCAGCCCATTGTGAGAGATGATGATGTGGTCTCGCGTTTCAGTATGGCGAGGCCCAGGATGGAGGGCCAGCTGTTGAAGTACACCAACGTGATGAAGGGCTGGCAGGACACGCTGGTTCATGCTGGACCCAGACTCCGGCATGCTGGAGTATTTGAGGTGAGCTTTGGTGGTTTTATTGCTCGTGTGTGTACTGTGTGTGTGTGTGTGTGTGTGTGTGTGTGTGTGTGTGTGTGTGTGTGTGTGTGGTGCATGCGTGTGTGTGTGTGTGTGTTTTGTGTGTGTATGTGGTGTGTGTGTGTGTGTGTGTGTGTGTGTGTGTTGTTGTGTGTGTTTGTTGGAGGTGGGGTGAGGGGAGTGTTGTGTGAGGAGGGGAGAGAAGACTGAGCAATGTGTGCATGTGTACATCATATAAATGGTATGTGTGATTGAGTTTACTATGTAAGGGTGAGGCTGAGCATTTGCGTGCACACTCATTAGTGTGTGTGTGTGTGAGAGAGAGAGAGAGAGAGAGAGAGTGTGTGAGCGAGAGAGTGTGTGAGTGAGAGAGTGTGCTACCTTCTGATTTTGAAGTTTTATTGCTTGCAGAGAAAATTATAGGTCATTCTCAGAAACATGTGTGGTGTGATAGTGACCCAATTTGCTCGAGCTATTATTTGGCTGTATTAAATGAAAACTGAGATGAATGCTTTTTATTGACTGCATTTGTATTAAAGAAATAAATTTTAAAATGATTCGTGAGTTGTTGTGGTTTTCTTGTTAAAAATCTCGATGTTAGTACAAAATATGGTCAAACAACATGGCGGATTTGTGACATGATGGTGCCTGCTTCAAACAAATAGTTCTTGGGACCACAAAGATTGATATTTTGACAAATAAAGTATATCAAATTGATACCACTCAAACCTTTTACTATCACATAAAGAACAATTACGTTTTTTTATTTACTACCAGTCAAGTAAGGGGCACATTAAATACCCGTCGCGGTCGCGACCCTTGGTTTCCGATTTTTGCCCAACTAAAAAAACTTCATTTCACAAACAACTAAAAATTGTAATGCATGCATTTAAATACACACTGATGAAGAAAACAGAGTGCAACATTAAGATACATCGATTTATGACGTCTGCTGTTCTAATCCTTGTAGTAATTAATTTCGCCTGAAAAGGAGCATCGTTTCCGTTTTCATCGTCGCGACCGATCAACGAAAAGCGGCTGGAAATCCAAGACTTCATCACTTGCTGATATTTTCCCCGCGCTGATCATTACCTAAAACCTTGGCATTACTTT
>CM031616.1:27766950-27944217 GCA_018398815.1 Conus ventricosus | reverse complement strand
GGAACCCCCTATCTTTCATTTACATACTACTACTTCAATGTTAAAGTTCAAGCATTTCTTGATTAATTATTCGTATTACTTTCATTAAGTTAAAGTTCTAGCTCTGAGACTTTTTTTTATTATGACTTCATTCAAGTAAAGTTCAAGCTCTAGCTGAATTGGAAGATGGACAGTAGCCAACCTCACAGTCACAAATGCTGTATCTGCTCAGGTACAAGTTATAATTATAATTTGTTACGTATGTGAACATGTATTAAAATCAAGCTACTTTTGTTACTGATCATTGATGTATGCTTTTAGTTAAGAAACTACTCTAAAGAGTTGGATCTGGTGTGTTCTATAATCATATACTGTAGATGTCTAGTTTTATTGGAGATATATCTCAAGTGATCATTTGTGCATGAACTCATAGCATGTAAATCATTAATTTTTTTTTTATAATTTTTTTAAAATATTAATTTTGTCATATTTTTTATGAATAAATGATTTGGTAATACTAATAGAAAGGTTATTTGTATATTGCTGAAAGTTTTTGTATGAAATGAAAAGGGAGGAGAAAGTGATTACACATTCTCAATCCGTATACATCTTGTAAATTTTATTCTACAGAGAAATCAAATTAACAGTCAACTCTGTGGAATCACATTTATAGGCTGTGTGAGGATTAAAATTTAAGTGAATATTGGTATATGTCATCCATGTGGATCAGTGTTGTGTGTGTGTGTGTGTGTGGTGACTGTTGACTCGAGTGTAAGGGTTTATTGTGTTAATAATGCAGTATTGAAATTATGGAAATATGGAAATCTTAAGACTTACTGTATGGTCAAGTGAAGTTAACCTTTTACCTAAAATAATTGGTACCATATTATTGGTATTTTTGCTGGAAATAGCATGAAATTGCTCCAAATGGTAGTACAATTTTAAAATTTGCTTCAGCTTTGCGCCTCTGAACCCCCACAAGGGCGCTGCCCTTGACCCGCGCCAGGGGCCTCTGCGGCCCCCTGGCCCCCCCGCATACATTTTCCTTATTTTCAGGATTCCCAACTTTCCCCCCTGTAAAAAGTAAAATAAAATAACATAAAATAGTGCGACTCAGACTGTTGGCCCTGAAGCAAATTGGCAACAAGGGTCACACTCGATATTCAAGAAGTTAAAAGCAATGGCCAAATTCAGGCCCAGGTAACCATAAAATATCTGGGAATTTAAAATAGAAAGTCGTCAATATGCAGTTCTCAAAACTGTCGTATCAATTTGTTTTTTAAATGAGACTGCATTTGTGGCAATCTTGATGGCACCCGGCAGTGAGTTCCACAGCCGTACAGAACTAGATCAGGCATGGGAATTGTCAGCGAAAACGCTGATTTCCGCGGCAGTAAAATTTGCTTTCCGCGAAAACGAAATTGCGTCCGCGAAAAAAAAAAAAAATCTGGGGTACAAAAATTATAAAGCACCGGTTTAGCTGTTGCTGAACTAGGCCTAGTCTCGGCTGGCCTAGACCAAGTTATACTAACGCGAGCGTTATCTCGTTCTCTGTTTCTCGTTCTCGCGAAGTTTGGGTATGGACGATCGAGACTATTGCGGAACGCGAGCGTACTGTTTTGCGTGCTGCGAACGCCTGCCTCATTATCCGAATCGCCAGCAACAGCAGCTATTAACTCTCGCGGGCAGCCCAAATTTGTGAATGTCGTGACTTTCTGCGCGTGCGCAAACTTGAACAGCGAGTTTTCAACATGGCGTGCCTTGGTCGTGTGGTAAACTTCGGCGATCCGTTCGAAGACAAGTGCCCAAATAAATGGAAATACCTTCCTGTTTTCTCTTCAGAGATGCTTGCCTCAGCTCTAGAGGTAATGCCTGGTGCCAGTGTCTGTAACCAGTTTCAAGTGAATGTGTGCAGGCTTAACTTTTCTTTTGTGTGTGTGGGGGTGTTTCTTGTTTGGTTGGTTGACCAGTTGGTTGGTTGGTTGATTGGTGATTGTTTGGATTGGTTGGGTTGGTTGATTGTTGTTTTGTTTTTGTTGTTTGTTTTGTTTGTTTTTTGAGCCTGTGTGATCTTTGTAGTCAGCTGGAGATAAACTCATAGAACTGAATAAAAACATTTTGTGTGAAAATTGTTTTTGTTTGTTTTAATGCTAATTTACTTCATTTTTTTTTCTTCACGTTCTTAAATCCATAAAAATGAAGTCAGGATAGCCCAGATTGCACAGATTTTGATCTTGAAAAAAAAAATTTTCCGGGGGAGCATGCCCCCGGACCCCCCTAGATTTCAGAGTTTTCACTTTCAGTCAATTCCCATACCTGTAGGATAAAATGAATGTAAGTGGCTGTCAATATTTGATGCAGGTATGGTATAACATTGACCGCCACTCCTGGTGCTGCTTTTATTCAATACTAGTTGTTCCATTGGAGTATCAATTAGTTTAGCTCTGCCTTTGAAGAAGATGTTAAGTTTGATAAAAGCTCTTCTGTCTTCTAAGGGTTTCCATTCTAATTTCCTCATGTTCTTCATAGTATTCCCCTTTTCGCTGATGTGGTTCCCTGTTACGAACCGTGCTGCTCTCTTCAGACTTCTGAATCTTTTCAAGGTTATCAATGTCCTTTAGATGGTAAGGATCCCAGACTGAGCAACCATATTCCAGTACTGGTCTAACCAGTGTTTTGTAGCAGTGTGTGGTTTGTGTGTGTGTGTGTGTGTGTCTCTGTTTCCCTCCCCCCCCCCCTTTTTTTTCTCTCTCTCTCTGTCTTTGTCTCTGTCCATCTGTCTCTCTGTCTCTCTGAGTTTGTTGTGAAGAGACGGGCATGAAGTTCGAAGTTTTACACTGAGTCAGATATGTCAGTATGTTATTAGACACTTCAAATTTCGTTTGCATCTTCTTGCTTCCTCTTTGATGCTTTACTGTGATGACCTACCTTTTGTTTGTGGTTTCAATGCAGATCTATTGATTTTCTGTTTGCACACATCTGTTACACAGTAATGTAACAGATGCAGGCTTTATGGTGTCTGTTCCTATAAAGATACAGCCAAGGGAGCCCTGATTTTGTGTAAGAATCGTAATATTATCGACTTTTTTGTTTCTGGGTTTGAAATTAGATTCACGATTCAAAACATTGGAAGACTTTTTTGGCTGGGGGAGAGAAGGTTTAAACTCACAATGTTGTTAGATTTAATACACTTCTGACTTGCACTAATGTTTTATGACTTGAACGCCTTAGGCTAAGAGAAGAATGTATAACGTGGCGACATGATTCATTCTAGTTTAGTGAACTTACGAAACATGGATGGATGTTAACTAACTAGTACTTTTTGAGGGATGGGTAGTGTCAGAGGTTGACAGTTTATGAATAAACTTTTCGGGACTTCAGCTATGGTTGATCATTGACTCAATGACTGAGCCTGTCGGAGTTCTAGGACATGTGTGCCAATCTGTAAAGGATCCTGTATGGGTGCAGGAGATTGTGTTTTTGTTTTGTTGTTTTGTTTTTGCTTTCGCTGAGTTTTCATTTTGCACATACTAATAGTATCCACACGTTATACTTCCTTAAACTTGCCACATCTGTATCTTTTTGCATCGGTCGGCTGGGCTATAAGCAACATTATCTTATCTTATCTTATCTTTTTGCATTTATACATGTATTAGTATGCAAGCATGTGCATTTATGCATATTATGCAAGCATGTAATATACATGTACATGTGCAAGCACTCCCATATATGTGCTTACATGCACGTACGTATGCAAGCATGCACAGCCATATATGCACGCACGCACACACACGCACGCACGCACGCACGCACGCACGCACACACACACACACACCACACACACACCACACACAACACTCTCTCTCTCTCTCTCTCTCTCTCTCTCTCTCTCTCTCTCTCTCCCTCTCTACATACACATCTGGGTAGTGGTGAAGATCATGTTAGCAAGTATTCAAGACTTGACCAGCTTGCAGGGTTAATACATAGGTCAGGCATGTTCAAACTCTTGTCCCTGAGACCCTGTTCCAAGATCTTTTTTTTTTTTTTTTTTGTAATTCATTTACTTATTTACCTGTCTAGCTCAGTGCAGTTTTATAGCTTAGTAGCTTTCATTGCTCATGTAAGGGAATAAAGAAAAATAGAAGAAAAAAAAATTGCAAATTCTGTGGTCTGTCATGACCTGCTGTCATGATGATCTCAGTTTTGATTTCCTCTCCATGTCTATGGCCTTGGTTTGATTCTGCTGGGTCACCGATGTTGGCAAATTCATGGTAGGCTGTTCTAGTTAAACAAAGTAAGTGTGTGAATCACCAGTTTTTGTTGTCTTTTTTTCAGTTTATGCGGTGCAACAGTTTGCTTCTTGCGTTGAATAAATTACATGCTTTTACTTTTGTTTGTTTGTTTTGTTTTGTTTGTTTGTTTGTTTGTTTTTTAACTGGGGCAAAAACAACTGAACTGGGTGGTAAGAGACAGTACCCACAAAGCAGTGATCAGTAGTGTGTTGAATTAGTGATTCAGTGCCTGGTTGCAGAGAGGGAGATAAGATAATGTTGCTTATAGCCCAGCCGACCACAAAGGGCCACATCAGGGCTGTCACCACGTTAATGCAGAGAGGGAAAGGACCAACTGTCATATATAATATGATATATTGATGTAACTTCCACCTTGTGATCTGTAGCAGACTGTGTTGAGTGGGGGAGGGTGGAGGGGGAGGAGGGTCAAAGGAAGAGAGAGAAGCATGGTTAATTTAGTCTTTTTGCTTAGTAATTCCACCATGTGTTAGTCACAATGTACAGAGTGTGTTTGTGCATAAATTGTGTTTTTTAAATTCACATTTATGTGTAACGTATCTGTATAACATGAGTGTGTATGTGATGTGTGTGTGTGTGTGTGTGTGTGTGTGTGTGTGTGTGTGTGTGTGTGTGTGTGTGTGTGTGTGAATACTTTTTGTTTGACATGCATGTATGTGCAAACGACAGTGTGATCATCAGTGTGTGTGTGTGTGTGTATGTGTGAGCATGTACATACATGTGTGTGGATATGTGGCTGGTTAAGTATAATCATATTAATTAAGTTTTCTCCTTTTTCCCTCTGTTTCAGGAATTTGAGGAGCAGGAGAAAGGCAAAAATCCCAGGTTTGCATCATCTGTTTATTATTTTCTGTTGATCTTGTTTGTTTTTCCTCTATAAGAGTTTCAGTTTTCATGTTGACCAAAATTCATCAGTGTGTGTACTTATCATCTTCTCATCCGGGAACGTTTAAAAAAGAAAGTTATTTCACCCACCTGCTTTCTGCCCTTGAACATTGTTAGCTGTAACATCAACCATCATATAGTGTTATATTTCATGAACTTAATACCACTGTTGAAATTATGATTATGAACAACAACAAAAAAGAAAAGAAACGACAAAAAAACCCCACTAATAATTCGTTTTTACTTGGATTCTTAGCCATGTAGGCATATGACCTCAAGCAGTAAGCTTTCTGACCAACTGAATGAAAATGTCATGAGTAAAAATATTTTGAAATATATATATGTCTGTTCTTTTCTTTTACTGTGAGCTCGGATCGAAGGTCCAGCAATCATATGTTGAAGACCTCTGGGGATAGAAATGAAATGCACAAATCAATCATAAACTCTTTCAGATCTGCCCTGACTTAATTAATCCAAATCTTATATAGAGACGCAACTTAGATTATGTTTGTATGCATGCAGATAGCACAGGTGGTGGTGGATTTTTTTGTTTGTTTTTATTGTCAGAACGACACCCATTTTTGAGACGGAGAAAAATTGTCGGTCACATGCTTCCTACAAAAGAAACATACATGCTGGGTATGAAAAACATTAGACATAAATATGGCCAAAGAAATTATTTATTTTTCTGCAGTTCTGTCAAAAAAACTTGTACACTACGCACAAATGTGTGTTCACATCTTTAGTCCCCAGGCACACAAATGCATATTGAGTGGAATGTAGGTTGAAAGAGTTTTCTTCCATGTGTGTTCCAGGGGGCTTGGTGCTATACATGTTATTTATATTGGTCACCTCGTAAATCTTACCTTGAAATATGAAAGAGAACCTCTGTGGTGCATACCATATGATGAACCACCCAGTTTTAGATCTCTTTGAGATTTGACAAGACATTGGGTGCTTAATTAAGCATTTTACAGCAGACTCAATGGAGATGATATTCCAAAATGTTCAACCGAATGTTTTCTTTTTTTTCTGAAAATTCTTTGGTTTGATTTTCATGTTGATCAGGAATAAGTGATCAACTGGTCATTTTAGAGTCCTGGACAGATATGTTAATAACAGATTTTAATTTGTACATAATTACTGGACAGGTATGTTAATAATGAATTTTGATTTGTTCATAATTCCGCTTTGATTATTCTTTCAGTCTTGATATGGCCACCACAAAGTCAGCACAACTATTGACACGACTTAACATGACAGGTTTTTTTTTTTTTTTTTTTTTTTTTTTTTTTTTCAGGATTACGGGTTTTCTTTCCTTTTTTTAAAAAAAGAATAATTCTGTCTCTGCTGGAGACTTTACCCTTGTAACATCATCTTCATGAGAAAAGATTGTCGGGTAGATTTAACAAATAAGAACCTTCAGACTTTTCAGTTTCAAATTTTGTCATAAGACTTTCAAACGCATAAAAAAAAGATCCCAAAGCGCTCTTTGAGAAAACAGCACTGCACATAACGTAAAAGCTCAAGCTTGCTTGCTTTATAGTGTCATTTGAAGAACGGCTCAGAAGATGGAGTCAGAACCAGTGCTGACTGTTGCATCATCTGCTCTGTGACAGTGGCAATGCTCCCACACTGCTCTTCACAGTTCCACCTGTTACAGCCACATCCAGGCCTGTTTGTCGCAGTCTCATCGCCAGCATTCCACAGGGAGAGCTCTGTCAATATCAACCCACGTGAGGAGATGCTAGTACAGTGCTGCGGAATCCCTCCGTTGGTGCCAGGTTGTGCCTGTTCTGATCCATCTTGTGCAGGACACTGCTTTCAGAACTCCTTACCGACCACAGTAATTGCTTAGCTGCGGATCCTGCGCGAGTGAGTGTTCTCCCCAGAAGGAGACCGTCACCAGAGGCGAGTTGTACAGATAGGGGAATTTGTGAGCAGCAAGTAGCTGCATGCGGCCAGAGAAGCAAGAGGCGAGATACGTGATGAGAAATGGGTACTAGGCAGGAACAGTTTTGGACAATTTGGCTGCCTGGTCAAGGTCTTCTGGCTCTTGCATGAGAGCACTGATCGTTATGTGCACCACAGAACACTGCTACTTTGCTGTGCGTAAATCAGGTGTGTGGGGCTGTGTTGGCCATTTTCACTGCATCAGAGAGAGTCCCTAATTAGTCTGGCAATCTGTTGCCAGTGCCTCACTCCACCTGCTGCTAAGCTGTGCATCAAAACTTGCCAGTTGCCAAACCAACGAGAATTCAACCTCTGACTTCTGGCCTGTATGAAATTGGTCTCAGGTCTGTGACCTTGTCCACACAGAAGACATGGACTGACCACAAGCATGGATGTGAAGGGGAGTAGTGCTGAAACAGACGAACTAGCACTCCTGCCCGACTATCCAGTGAGCATTCACGTAATTTGATATGAAACGTGTCTTGCATCTTGAAAGGAGACAGCACTCGCGCAGCAGAAGCTGAGAAGTCTGCAGTCGAAATCTGTTTAATAAATCAAAGGAGGAGGTGGAGGAAGAGAAAAAAAGAGGATAATATCCCACCAGTTCAAGTGTTTTTCTGGTGAAATTTATGAGTTTTCAGTTTGAGTTCCCTCAGGTCTGTGATTGGAATAGCCTCTGATACGATGTCACTGTGTCATGATTATTCAGATCACAGATCAAATTTTTATGATTCAATGTTTAATTCTTGCTTTTTCTGTCGCTCCTTTTCCTTCTCCTTTTCCTCCTCTACCATCTTTCTCCTGCTCCTTCAGTTGCGTCCTCCTTCCTTCCTCCTCCTCCTCGCACCTGTCTCCTCCTCCTCTCTCACCTCTTCTTCCTCCTGTTTTTTTCTTGCACCTGTCTCCCCCTCCTGTCTCACCTCTTCTTCCTCCTGTACTTTCTTGCTCCTGCCTCCTCCTTCTCTCTCGTCTCTTCTTCTTTCTCATTTTGCCTCCTCCTCTGCACCCATCTTCTCTACCTCCATCTTCCTTCTTCGCCTTCATCCTCGTTGTCCACATGCCAAAAGAGAGGGCAGGAGTCTGTTAGATGTGGTCAGCCCATGTTGCTGAGAGATGATGATGTGGTCTCGCGTTTCAGTATGGCGAGGCCCAGGATGGAGGGCCAGCTGTTGAAGTACACCAACGTGATGAAGGGCTGGCAGACACGCTGGTTCATGCTGGACCCAGACTCCGGCATGCTGGAGTATTTTGAGGTGAGCTTTGGTGGTTTTATTGCTCGTGTGTGTACTGTGTGTGTGTGTGTGTGTGTGTGTGTGTGTGTGTGTGTGTGTGTGTGTGTGTGTGCATGCGTGTGTGTGTGTGTGTGTTTTGTGTGTGTATGTGCGTGTGTGTGTGTGTGTGTGTGTGTGTGTGTGTTGTGTGTGTGTTGTGTTGGAGGTGGGTGAGGGAGTGTTGTGTGAGGAGGGGAGAGAAGACTGAGCATGTGTGCATGTGTACATCATATAAATGGTATGTGTGATTGAGTTTACTATGTAAGGGTGAGGCTGAGCATTTGCGTGCACACTCATTAGTGTGTGTGTGTGTGAGAGAGAGAGAGAGAGAGAGAGAGTGTGTGAGCGAGAGAGTGTGTGAGTGAGAGAGTGTGCTACCTTCTGATTTGAAGTTTTATTGCTTGCAGAGAAAATTATAGGTCATTCTCAGAAACATGTGTGGTGTGATAGTGACCCAATTGCTCGAGCTATTATTTGGCTGTATTAAATTGAAAACTGAGATGAATGCTTTTTATGACTGCATTTGTATTAAAGAAATAAATTTTAAATGATTCTGTGAGTTGTTGTGGTTTTCTTGTTAAAAATCTCGATGTTAGTCACAAAATATGGTCAAAACCAACATGGCGGATTGTGACATGATGTGCCTGCTTCAAACAAATAGTTCTTGGGACCACAAAGATTGATATTTTGACAAATAAAGTATATCAAATTGATACACACTCATCCTTTTACTATCACATAAAGAACAATTACGTTTTTTATTTACTACCAGTCAAGTAAGGGGCACATTAAATACCCGTCGCGGTCGCGACCCTTGGTTTTCCGATTTTTGCCCAACTAAAAAACTTCATGCACAAACAACTAACATTGTAATGCATGCATTTAAATACACACTGATGAAGAAAACAGAGTGCAACATTAAGATACATCGATTTATGACGTCTGCTGTTCTAATCCTTGTACGTAATTAATTTCGCCTGAAGAGGAGCATCGTTTCCGTTTTTCATCGTCGCGACCGATCAACGAAAAGCGGCTGGGAAATCCAAGACCTTCATTCACTTGCTGATATTTTTCCCCCCAGCGCTGACTCATTACCTAAAACATCTCTGGCATCTACTTTTTCCCGCCGAAAGAACATCGTGATGATATTACCGAGCTGCGGTCTTTTGTCTTCTGCCTAGTTCGTGAGAGGTGCGCGACCGAGTGCTTCGTGCCGACTGCATCTATTCAAGGTGAGTTTACTGGCTTCTATCTTCATTCTCAATCGTTTGAAAAGTAACACTCTCTTCCCAAAGTATTGTTGTTTCGTCAGTGGTTCTTTAAATTAACTTAAAACCGCACTATGTACTTAGAAATGCATGTGTTTTCACGTACTCGTCAACTCTGTCAACTGTCGTCTGCTACTCTTGATTGTTATCGGCGGACACGTTTTGCCAGTTTTAAGAAAAGACCCTTTCAAATCACTCAAAAAAAGAACAGGAAAATAATCTAATTTAAATACTGAAAGTGGTTGTTCATGTGCAGTACGGGAATATTAAAACGAACTCTAAATAGATTTATTTTCATGTTGTACAACATCGCGGTCAAGACCAGAAACGTACGCACTATGGTATCTTGTGCCGACCGACACACTCTTAGAAAGCTTTTTTATCTTCCTTTGTTTAAAACATGTTCAGTGTATTTCATTTGGAACAATTACAAACACGTTTTGCAACATGGTTGTGGATTTTTGTTTTTTTATCTGTAGTGTGGGGTTTTGTTTTCGTAGATAGCAAAAATTCCGACAGAGCGTGTAGTAGTGACGGGAATTCACGGCTCTATGGTATCTTGTCTCGACCGATAGATCCAGTAACTTGGACAGAACTATGTCGCGTGTTTTGTCTGTCATTCATGATGTTAATTAATATGTATCACTCGGCAGTCCCATTAAAAATGCAAACCAAAATATTACTATTCTGTTAGTTATCTCACATAATAACTGTTGGCCGTAAAACACTCAACCATATCGGTCGAGACAGGAAATGTAATCAATTTGGTTTCTTGTCATGACCGATCATTTGTCATGATAAATTATCCCTTTCTCTGTTTCCACATTTTCTTTTGTCGATGTCTGAGAAGCGATTGTCTACACAATCGTTGTCTGACTTCTGTGATTCACGTTCCGTACTTGTGCAAGCTAATCGTCATTTTCGCTGTGACGTTTAGTTTAGAACTGTGCTCGGTCGTGAGCGGAACTCACTGCTCGGCGTTTCTCGTCAGAACTAAACACGTCACTACGTTCTAATCACGTTTCGCTGTATTTTTTTAATCTAAAGGGAAGCAGAGCTGCTTTCTTGTTTTAAAATTAAGTTCCTTACGAAATCTGTTTTTATGCTCCTACTTATGCTTACTACTTTTGTTTTAAAACTAATGAATCTTTTAGTCTATGATTTTTGACAGAAACCAAACCATGGGATTGGATATTTCGCTTTTTGTTGCTGTTGTTATTGTTGACCTCTATATTTACACTCATTGCACCATTTCATATAGGAATGTATGAGACGCGTGCTTGAACAAAGATAACAACCCCCAGCTGTAAGAGTTTGACACAAACAGCAAATAGCGTTTCAGTTCACATCACACACACACACACACACACACACACACCACATCATAACACACACACACATCACATCACATCACATCACACAACACAACACACACACACACACAAGAAACCATGAACAACCCTTTTCAACTTGTTTCTTTTAAAATTATTTCCCCAAGTGAAAACAAGCAGTCCATGTAGGCCAACAGTGTAATGCGTTTGTGTGCGCGCACGTGTGCGTGCGTGTGCGTGTTTGTTCGTTAGTTTTGCATCTTTTCGCTTTAGGTAAATTTAGACCAAAGTGATATTGTCGGAGTGAATGAGAAATTGAGTACGTGTATGTGAGAGAGTGAGTGTGTTTGTAAATAGATGTGTGTGTGTGAGTGTGTGTGTACACGTGCGCGCGCAAATGCAAATGTATACCTGCGTTTTACGAGTGTAGAGCTCTGTGTGTGTGTGTGTGTGTGTGTGTGTGTGTGTGTGTGTGTGTGTGTGTGTGTGTGTGCGCGCGCGCTATTAAATCTATACTTGCAAAACTAATTAAGATTAAGATTTTTTTTGCGTATATCTTTTGATATAAGCTACAATTTTCTTACACTCTGTTGTCTAGGCTTATCCTCCCTACCCAAACCCAACCTATCTTCCTTTCTGGAAGCCAAGACACTAGATCCCAATATGGAACCACGCAGATGCGGACGACTTGCACAGAAAAGGGCAAAGCCTACAGCAACTGAATCTTCAACCCCTACCCCTACCCCCGTCCCTCCTAAAAAAAACAGCTTTGTCTCATGCTGAGAGGTGTAAAGCTTACAGGCAGAAAATTAAAGAAGACTCAGACAAGTATGACAAGTACTTGATTGAGAACAAAGAAAAATGCAAAGCCTACAGACAAAATCTATCTGAAGAGAAAAGGGCAGACCAAAGACTCAAAAATACACTTAGAAAGCAAAAGGAGAGGCAGAGAAAGAAAGCTAGCCGACAACAAAAAATGCTCACTAGGACAGATGTTTTAGCAGAGGAAACTCAGAGAGCAAAATGGAGGGAAGAGAAGAGAAGGCAAGCAGAAAAAATGCAATGGAAAACTAGGGAAAAGAAGAATGAAAGGAGAAGACAACTTTATCAGAGAAAAAGGAGGCGGCTAGGCAGAAGAACAGTAAAGCAGTTCAGCGTGAGGCTAGCAGTAGTTCAGTAGGTCAACTGACGGTTCCAACAGATTTTGAAGAACGTCCCCAGAGGCCCAACGGAAGGCACTGCAGAGGGCCAGATCCACTCTTCCAAAGAGTCCTCGGAAGTTTGTTTGTACTGTTGCTTCCCTAATTGAAAAGGCAAGCCCCAGAAGAAAAAAACTCTTTGCCAGTTCCATGAACACACTTCTTCCTGATCAGCGAATGGGCCATCTCTTCATGAACGCTTGTCTGCGTTTTAGAAATCGGCAACTTTCAGCCGACAGGCAGGCCAGGCGTATTCTTCTCAGTGTCTGCAAAGGCATTGGGACATTCAAAGACAGAAGTGCCATGCTGGGTGTTCACTGGACAACCATCAAAAGGCATGAGAAGGGGCAGAAAGCAACAGCCAAAAAAGAAAATCCAGCTGATGCGCTTGCAAAGCAGTTTTTTGAGGAGTCGGCCACTACCATTCCTGACAAAAAGTTGGTCAGCAAAAAAAGTGGCAAAGTAGCTGCAGTGCTAGTCACCACTCAAAGAGCTGCATCAAGAGTTCATTTCCAGTGGCCAGGAAATCAGCTTTTCCAAGTTGCCAAGTGTCGTCCAGCCAACATTCGTCTTATGGCACAGGCAAAACTGAGGCAGTGTCTCTGACAGGGATAATCCATCACTGGGCCTGTATCCATCTGATGGGCCTGCACACCTGACCCCTATGGCCATCTACAGGGATGATAACTGCCTGCCCCGATGTGGATCTGTCCTGGCCTGGGGAACAGAGGACCGCCACCTGGAAATGAGGGACAGAATAGCTTTAGAGCTGATCATCCACAGGTCCCATTATCTGGGCGAGACGGGTCATCCTGCCATTGGTGATTTGCCCATCTTCTGTGCTCAGTACTCCGATCACTTCACAGGAGAAGTTCTGACCACAGACGCCATTGGCAGGATCTTTGAGACGGAGGTGAGGGATCTCCTCAGGCCAGGCACCTACATGGGAATGTGGCAGGTTCTGGTCCTGTCCTCAGTTCTGCGGCGCCCCATTTATTCCATCAATCCTGAGCATGGGGCTACAATGTCAGCAGCAGCTCCATCAAGTCAGCACCCCAAGATTGCCACCTGAAGACCACACCACCCCTCCCTATCTCCCAGGCATCATGTGGACACACACACAGGGGAAGAACCGTCCTGCCCTGACATGGCGACCAAACCATTTCGTCGTCTGCTTGCCATTTTGTCGTATCCTTTTCATTTGAAATGATTTGACTGGAAGTTGGATTACATTCACCTTAGTAATGGGATAAAAGTAGTAAATACTTGCAGCAAGCATCCACCCTATAATACTGGAAGTGCTTGCAGGAGTTCAAAAACCTATGCTTAAGATTAAGATACTATTCTGCTAAATCATGATTTTGTAACAAAAGTATACAAATAGAGGTTATGGCAATAAATTAATAGTAGTCACAATTGTTGAATAACAGTATTATGATAATATGATATGATAATGACAAAAATTGCTTTTAAGTATTAAATTACTAGCATTTAATAAGTTATTTAGCCAACATGCTTTAAATCTATCCCTCTCTCTCATAAAAGTGACATGAAGAAGCCGGCTTTTATTACGATTCTTATACTGAACTATAATTGACTTCACAACCACAGTCAGTATAATTTCGATGAGCCTTTTCCCCTTAACACTATTTATATACTTCAACTTGTTCAAATGTCAGCACAAAGCCAGGAGACTTCCTGTTGGTTGCCGTGCCCAAGGACAAGACAGCAGTCCAGTGTGTTGCCCAGGTAAATATAGGAGACTGATAGGACCAACGGCTTTTTTGTTTAATGTGACTGACCCACAGTTTAAAAAATAATGAAGGTTTATATTATGTTCGTTTTTTCTTTGAGTTTCGTTTAACTTACAGTGCAAGAACGTCACATTATGATTTAAATCTACTTTGAATCTGTTTCAGATCACGAAGAAAACTGCCGAGGGAGACTGGGGGTGTACCTGAAGGATGTGTGTGAGGGAAAGTGGAAATGGCCAGACAAGGCCACAGAATTTTCATTCCCCTGACTGACATCCAGCGTGTCTTCAGGGAGGAGGACTACACCATGAAGATGGAGCACAGGGCCGTCATCTACAAATTTCAATAGAATTATAGTGTATAAGTGTAGATGATGGCTGTCTCCCTTCATCAGCAATGACACAGCAGCTCAGGTATGTGTGACAGCGAACTATGTGTTGCCACAGAGCTCTAAATATCATTACCATTTGAAATATAATATTCAGTGGAAGGCAATATTTCAAGTTTCAGCTCCTTATGTTCCCTAGTGTTATATTTTATTGCCTTTTTGTGAGATTTTGTTTTGTTTTGGGGTTTTATTTGGTATGGGTTCCATGTCACAACCGACACGGTTTCTGTGTCACAACCGACACATTTCACTTATATTAAGTGTTGAAATATAGATTACTACAATTATTGTACAAAAAGATGTGCTATGTGTCATGAATATGATTGCATGGTTAAAATTATTCAAATTTGGTGTGTTTTGTGGTGGTGAACTGAATGAAAAATAAACTTCAAATGAGCGGATACAAAACTGTCTTATAGTGTCATTTGAAAATGAGCTTGAATTGTATTTTATCAATGATCCCCATACTTTTTATTGTTGGGTTTGTTTTATTTATGATTTAAAAGACATTTTGCAGTGGTTTTTGTTAGGTATTCCATCTTGAAACACTTTTTTATGCTACTTTTGGTTTCCATGTCACAACCGACACGGGGCTAAAAATAGAATTTTTATTCTTCAAATACAAGGAAATGAGCTGATCAGTTATAATTTTTTCTACAGCATATAATGTGTGCTAAAGTGCTCTATTATATGACAAAAGTGCATTAAGTTCCATTGACATCTATTTTTGAATATCTATGTCACAAAAACAGCACATGTTTCTGAGAATGACTCTTATCTGCAATAAATGGATCTGTAATTTCTTCTGACTTTATACTGATGTATTGAGAGTGTGAGTGCCTATTTTTGCAACAAATGTTCTTGACTTTTTTTTCTTTATTAGTTTCATCTTATTTGTCATGGTTCAATCCCTCAGTGTGCATGTTTTTCAGAAAGAGGAGCACAAGAAGCACCGGCCAAGGGGCTCAGTACATTTAGCAGTAAGTTACTTTGATTGACACTTATTTTGATTGAGACACTGTAAAATCCGCATTAAGTTCATTGAGCACACACTCTTAGTTTCCATTAAGTGTTTTGTCTGTAGAATTCCTTTGTCTGTGAGCTGCTGTGTTAACAGAAGGTTTATCTTATTGTTCTTCACTGCAAATAGAATTAGAAAAATGTAAATGAAAACAGTGATCATCACAGGCTTAAGAATTAGAAAAATGTAAATGAAAACAGTGATCATCACAGGCTTAAAAGATAAAAAAAACAAAACAATGTCAACATATGGTCTTGTTTTTGAAAAGACATGTACATTAAAGTCTATTCATTTCTTGGTCATTTGTTTGCCCAGTGAACAAAATTACAAACCAGTGTAAAGTGCAAGTCTCAGATAGTCAAAACAACTTTTAATGAGTGTTTTTTAGCAAAATTGCAAAGCGATTTAATGTGCAAGTCTTAAAACAACTTTTGATGGAAGCTTTTTTTTAGCATAATTTTTGTGGGTTTTTTTTGGGGGGGAGTGGTTCGTGAAAAAGGTCATAAATGGGTTTTAACTGTATGCACAGATGAAATGTTTCTCCAGTGTTTGTGGTGTATGGTCTGTTGCAGGCTGCAATTGTCAGCCCGTCGGATGAGGACTCTCAAACCTTCACCGTCACTGCAGCCAATGGCGAAGCTTTCAAGCTTCGAGGTACAGTGAATGTGATGAAACTATGTCAGCTGGGAACGTTGTTGTTTTTTTGTGTGTGTGTTTTTTGTGACCCCTGCCGAGCCACAAATGTGGTACAGTTAGCAAGCTGCTGATGTGCGAATGAGAAATGAGACAACAGCAGTCTTTTCCACTGAGCTGATCATTGTCCAGTTTTGCCCTAATTTTTCTTCTTTTTTTTATTATTAAACACAATCCCCATGCTTCAGATCTTTGCCGTGGAGGTTGTTTTCAACAATCTCCATGCTTTAGAAACTTTTAAGTGCTATTGTGTCAGTGTTACTACCTGTTTTTACTTCAAGTCTGTGTGAAGGAGGAGACCTGTGACATGTTGCTTGACTTGTTAGCTGGCCTTTGGCTGGAAAGGATGCCGTTTGGGATCTCTTCAGCGTTTGACATTTGTCTCTGTGACAGAATGGTGATCAAGGTTACCATTACTTGTGACTACAAGTTTGTTAGGTGTTTGAAATACATATATGAACTGGAGGTGTCACTTTGATGAAAGTCAGTGAGGCAGACTGTTGGCCCTCGGTTCAAACCAAGAAACACTCAATAAATAACTACAAGTAGGGTAACTCTTGCCTCCTTGTTTGTTCTGTCTCCTTGGAGTTGTCATTTCTGACAGGTGATTTGGTGTGATAAACAGTATTTCTTTGGACTTACGAGCCTGCAATTATTTCATCGTGGGAGCAGGAGTTATGTATTTGTTTGTTATTAACTGTTTACTTTTCCATTCTGTATAGTGTATTAAAGATTTTCTTTCATAAGAAACAGTCAATATGCACTGGTTCTGTGCAACTTGGTTTTGACTGAATATGATTTTTTCACTCTAGTAGTCAGCACCTGTCTGTACGTTTGGAGCATTGTGTCTTGTTTTAATTGTTTTATGTCTTTGCTTGTTTTAATCTTTTTGTGATCAAGGTTGATTGACAAAGCTTTCTGAAAGTTTTGATAGTTATGTTCTGTCAGTGTTACTGTTAAATACCAGTTGTCTTGTTAGGTACACACTCTACCTTAGATACACATTACTTCAAGATCCCCATCTTTGTACATGTGAGAGTGTTGTGTGTGTGTATATGACTGGTTCCAGGGCAAAGTTGGGGTTGTAATTTGAATTAACAGAAGAGGTTGAATGTCCTGTGTAATTTGAGGAGTCCTAGACATTTGTTTTATTTAGAAAGAGAGGGTGTTAGTTACCGCCAATGACATTGACAAACAAAGCACATGACAAGACACGATGCATTTCAACCTCTTGGGTCTTCTTCAGACAAAACAAAATAAATCACATTTAACATTTAGGACAGTGCAAACAAAGAACGAAATTTTGAAACTAGACATTTGTATCACTGGCTATCATTACAGTTAAACCCTGGTGTATAGGAAAAGTTGAATCAGTTACTTCTTTGAACAAAAGCGTGAAATACACAAGGGTCATTGAGGAGAGCGTGTGTGCTTTTGTATGTATGTGAATGTATATGACAGTGTGTGTCGTTGAAGTGGATGATCTGGTCTGTCTAGTGATGAGTGTGACCTTTGTTGCACAGCGTCGGATGCCAGAGAGCGGCAACACTGGGTAGACCGGCTGAGGGCGACGGCAGAATATCACACAGCCAGCATTGGATTCGCTCAGGTGAGTTTCCCACTCCCCTGTCATTTTCCAGTACCTGTGGTGCAGTGGTTAGTTTCACAAGAGATGACTGGGCCATCCTAGGTTTGATCCCTATCAGACGAATGTGAATGAAGGATTTTCAGCCCTGGTGCCTCAAACCAAGACTTGAATGTGCAATCAGGTCACTTGGGATAACCAGGACAATAGGGTCAAGAGTCATTCAATATACTGATGCATCTTGTGAGAGTGTTGCTCCAATTTCCTGCCCAACACTGCATGTGTTGGTGATTCTGGCGCTTGACGAAAGTAAGCAGGGAGAACAATCCTGCTGTGACCAAAATGTTTCTTCACAGAATCATCATTCACATCCTCAGTCTCTTCCAGTTGTTCTGAAACACTGAAATGTTTGTCAGATTCTGAGGCCATTCATACCATGCCCTCATGATGGCATACATTTGCTGCCCCAGTGCCTGTGGTCAGTGTGTGTGGAGGTTTTCCATGTCGGATGATCAACAGGTGCTCCTACTGGAGGTGCACAGTTACAATGTCTCCTGTGCGAATACAAACTCAGTCTGACTCTTTTGACAAGACCAGCACATGTGATCAGCTTCTGGCCTGAAAGGTGTCTTTTGTGATTGGTGGCCTGGTACGGTTGTAACTCTGATGATTTTCCTGTGGTCTGTTGAAGCTGAGACCTGAACTGAATTAGTCTGGAGGGGCCTGCCTGTGCAAAAGTCGTCAGAAGGAGTGGCAAGGAAATGTCACTTTTAAGATTTTGAAAGCTCAGCAGTAACGGTTTACAACTGTATGTCTTCATGAGTGCATCAGGAAGATATTGGTAAGGGAAGGAAAAGGTAGGGTGAGGACTTCCTTATCAAATTATTGGGTGGATAAAAAAAAAAACCCAACAAGAAACAAACGAGGATTTTGAGTGAGAACAAGGAACAGGTTGCACTCTTGTTTTTCCAGTTACATTTTCTTGCATCATTTCTTTCTCTTCTGTTATGGTCTCTAGTTTTATCACCCTCCGTGTTTTCATCATCTACCACCCTACCACCTTCCGCCCCTCCCCCTTCCCCCCCGCTCCCCCTTCCCCCCTCCTCCATCTTGCAGTCCCTTTCATTTTTAGACTATATTGTATTTTTGTTTTGTTGGACTGCTGCGTGTTCTGTGTGTGTGTGTGTGTGTGCATGTGCGTGCACGCGTGTGTGTGTGTGTGTGCCTGAGTATGTGCGTGTGTGTGTGTGTGTGTGTGTGTGTGTGTGTGCATGAATGTGTGTGTGTGTGTGTGTTGTGTTTGTGCACAGCTTCTTTTGTTTCTGTTTTTCTCTCATCATTAGACGTGTATGTGTTGTATGTGTATTAACATGCATGTACGTGTCAGCATGCACACAGTTGTGTGTGTGAATGGGTGGGAGTATGTGTGTGAATGGGTGGAAATGTGTGTGATCGTGGAAGGATGTGCGAATATCTGTCAGTCTACCAGGCATTCGCTTCTTTCCTTTTCCTTGTCTGCCATTTCAAAGACGTTAGTATGCATGCATGTGCTTGTTTGTGAGTACACCCATGTTGTTTCAAAGACATTAATATGCATGCATGTGCTTGTTTGTGAGTGCACCCATGTTAATGAATCTTCATATGTGTGTGTGTGTGCAGCAGCAGTATCCAGGCAGCCATCTCAGAAGGGACTCCGGGGGCAATGTGGTCCCCAGAGATGGAACCCCCAAGCGCCTGGAGGCCTCCCACAGGCAAAAGGGGCACTACAGCAGCGAGGAAAGCGTTCACAGCACTCCAGGCAGGTCAGGCATCTTCACTTTGTCATCACACAAACACCTGTTCACCTGACTGCAGGTGTTCTTTGGGAAAACATAGATGTACAATATTGTAGCTCTAGTCAGAAATATACAAAGAAACAACCGGTTCAGCTTATAGCAGCTGCTGTTTTAAGAAAAGAAATCATCTAGTTTATTATGATTGTGAGATAAAATACAGTCGTTGTAGTTAAGGAAGAAAAAGTCAGTCCAAATTATTCCAACTGTTGTTGGAGAAAGACAGAATCATTGAACAACTGTTGTAAGGGGAAAAAAAAGTGAAGTTATAGTGCCAGGTGAAGTAGAATAAATAGAATAATCTGTTACAGCTGTTGTTAGAGAGACAAGAAGTTATCTGGTTTGAAATAGATGTAGTTTGGTGTATAGTTCATCCTCCTAACTGCAAACTTTGTTCATTTTAGTACATCAAAGCCCTTTGAAATAGGTTTAGTTAGTTTAGTTACTTTGGCCTGCAGTTAATTCTCCTAACTGTAGTGGTGGTGTGGTGTGTTCTCTGCAGGGAACAGACGCCTAATCTTCCAAACTGTAGCGGCGATGTGGTGTGTTCTGTGCAGGAAACAGACGCCCGTGTCCAGGGGGGAGACCCCAGCACCTTTCCTGGAGGTCCAGGAGTATCTCACAGAAGCACACGACTACTCACAGAAACTCAGCGAGAAGATCGCCGTAAGTACCAGCCATTAAGATGCCGTCAGAAGGCGTATGTTTATGGGACTGTTTGGTCCCTAACAGTCGTTGAATGTGCCATGAGCATGCATGTATGTATTAGTGAGTGTGCCAGTTTGATAACTGAATGTCGACGGTCTCTGTCATTGGTCCAAGAGCCAGCCAGACCCATGGGGCTCTACAGTAAGGAACCCCGTACCAGGTGTCTCCATCTCAGACGGTTGGTAGCAGACGCCAAGGTTGCAGCAAAGCTCTTACTGGTCCAGTCAGCATTGTAGTCTGTCAGCTCTTCCATTGCCTCCTCTTCCCCTGCAATGTTCCCTGGAGGATGGTACTTGCCAGTCCACTTGATCTTGTCATTTGTACATACCACTTCAGCTTGCTTTCCCTCACTGTGTTCAACAGGTAGGTATTGTGACTCCAGACGTGTTCACATGAACAACTTCGCCACATTTTGTACACATGGTTGACGAAACTATAAAAAAAAAAAAAGAAGAGCCAAAAAAAATTCTAAAGACAAAGTGCTTGAGTGGTAATCGTATTTACGGAGTGAAACCATGGCAGGGGCTATGACCAAAGAGTGACAACTCTTACTAAGTGCCTTGCATGAAATTGCATCAGACTGTGTCTGTTCCTTCGACAACGTGCCCTGAAACACGGGGTGGAGGTGGGGTGTGGGGTGGGGTGGGGGGTGGGGTGGGGTGGGGATCCTGTGAGAGAGTATGGATTTGTGTAAAGTATGCTGAAAAATCAGATTTGAAAGTTATTTGTGTTAGAAAGAACCTATTTTTCCTAAGTTAACGCATTTTCAGGTGGTTAGGACCCGGAAGAAAGCTGCACAGTATGACAGCGGGTGAAAACAAACCGAATGTCCCTCACCTTCCTGTTCCCAGGTCCTGAATCCCTCTGCTCCTTGATTTTATGGAAATTTGGGATTCTGTTCACAGTCATTGTAGAAAATATGCTTGTTTTTGTTGAAAAGTACGCCGATAGCAGTTTAAAGGTAAACAGGTGTGCAACTCCCGTACTGCTTGATGGTCCTGCAGACTTTGATCTTTGTGACCTGCTCACTTCGAGAGATGCTAAAGACTGTTCTGGAGCATGTCATCCTTGCTGCTAGGATCTACTTATGCAGTTCTGCTGTCGGAGTCCACGATTCGAATTTGCACAGGAAGATGACAGCTCAAAGGCATACAAAATCTTCAGCTTGGTTCAAGTGCTTATGTAGCGCTATACTCCGTTAAAGACTGAGGTCTAAATGCTTTACAATCCATGCTCTGGTTTACACCACGGGCTGCCTACCTGGGTAGAACCAGCCGAAGAGCTGCCTGCTGACATTACTCATTTGTTTCCCCTGTCATTCATTAGAACTATCAGTCACCTACTTTTTCGCTCATTCCTTTTTCATGGAGGATGCATGGTATGTGTATTTATTTCATCCATATCAACAGCCATTAAGTCATCTCTTCCGAAAGCAATCTTGTTACTTCTTTTTACTGCTTCTGACAGTAGCAATCGACAGAGAA
Source organism: Conus ventricosus (assembly GCA_018398815.1). NCBI lineage: Eukaryota > Metazoa > Mollusca > Gastropoda > Neogastropoda > Conidae > Conus > Conus ventricosus. The sequence continues at coordinate 27,922,556 of CM031616.1, read as the reverse complement.
AGAAACAGAAGGCAAAAATAAATCAGCAGCTTAATAATATTCAGCATTTAACGGTGGAAAGCTTTTGAGGGAAACTGTCTTAATTGTTTGTTGTTTTTTTTCAATATTCGTTAATGTTTTTATTACATGGCTAAATGTATATAACATAAAAAGAAAAAAAAAAACAACCACCTTGATTCACAGCCTTACGTTGTTACACTATCACACACACACACACACACACACACACACACACACACACCACAACACACCACACACACACACACATTTTGTATGTTCTGCGTACAAGCAGTCATGTGAATAAATGATTTAAAGATGAATATGGATATAAAGGGACATAAATGTACAGACAATATTTGAATGAGGGATGTGAACAAATGGGAAAAATGGATGGATAGAAGATTTTGGGAAAGAAAAAGGGAGAGAAAAGGCATTATGGACAGCCTAGTCAAACCAGTTTCTTTCTTTTTTTTCTTTTCTTTAAATTCTCCCCCCCCCCCCCCCCCCCCCCCCCTCGCAATGAAGGTACTATTCAATTTCAGACATCTTACGTTGTCACCACAACATATTCATGATATTAAAAATGAAAACCAGTTTCTTTCTGTCAACAGACATGCCGTAATTTGGAGACAACTGCTTATGACTGGCCTGGATAAGGTGAGGACACTATATCTTGGTTATGTGTGTTGTCTTCATGTTTTTATTGGAACATCCTTCATTTCTCTTCTTTTGTTTGATTCTGTTTGTAAGTACCTTTCATTCATTTCTGAAGAAAGTTCATGGAAGTTACCAGATGTAGCATTTGGGCTGAAGTGTTTTGTCCAATGACGATTTTTTTTTTTTTTTAACAAAACTTGATGTAGGATTTCAGCTTTTTTGAGGATCAAAGATTAGAAAAGGTATCAGTATCCTGGTACTTCTCTTTTCCGCTGATGAATAACATTCATTTCATAAAGCATTGGTGAAATCACCTTCCTTCAAATGAGGCTTTGGTCTTTACAGATCAAGTTTTCATTTCGGTTGACTGTCTGGACAGTTAGGGCAGTGGAGAGGAGGAACGAGGGGGAGGGAGGGGGGTGGGGGGAGGAGGGGATGGGAGAAGTAGTTTGATGAGTTGAATGGTAATGCTTGTAGAAATTAATGAATGGACAGGGAAATAGTTTTAGTGGATGAATAATGGCGTGCATAGAAATACATAGATGGAGAATATTGGTTCTACCAGATGAAGGAGAATGCCATTAGAAAGAAATAAAATTGGAGAGAGAAAACAGTAGATGCATTGGATAAATAACATTGCTGATAGAAATTTACAAGAGAGGAAAATTAGTTCCATTGGATAAAGGATGAGGCTTGTAGAAATGAATCAAACCGATAAAAAAAAAGTAGGTGGGTCTGATAACAGTGAAAGTAAGAAAATGGATGAAATGTAGATACAGTTCTTCAGATGAAGATTAATAGTAAGTAAGAAAAAAAGAAGAAGAAGAAGAGGGTGAAAAAGTACAGTTCTTTGAAAGCACCACGTTCTTTTTTTTGACCGTTAGAGAAGAGTGTTTGCTTGACATCATTGATTGTTTAATTATCTGCAGATGTTTGCTTTTTCTATGTTAAAGTTTGGTCCTGTTTTAGAGTTGGTATTAGTTTGCTGTGTAATGGTATTTTGTTGCTGTTCTTGTTTTGATTGTTGGAAATGGTTGTTAATGTAGTTTGTGAAAGTGTATACTCATGTAGGCAAGTATTGATGTTGTCAGTGTACCTTTCTTCTGGGTTGTGAGGAACAATTCGTTTTCTGTGTCTGGCTTTAGAGTGAAAATTTATTGGTTTGATATTTTGATTTTTCTTCTCTGCAGTCCAGCATGGTACTTCCTCAATCTTCAGAGAGTTTGACTTGGGAAAAGAAAAGGAGCTTGTAATCATAATCATAAAAACAGCAATGTTACATTACGAAAACAACAAAACGAAAGAAAATAAGCACATGAATATATATTTGAAAAAAAAAAACCGCAGCGTTACTTTCCATTAAGTATTTTCGAAATGTAACTCTGTGAAAACTGAATGGCAATAAGAGAGAGGGGAATGAATGAAGGAGAAAAATAAGGGGAGGGAGGGGAAGCGGTAATTGAGGAGGAAGAAATTTCTTTTGCATAATTTGATATTAGAAAGAGGGGAAAAAAACTAAAGAAAATGTCTTTGTACAGCTTGTGATTGACACAGTTACATGACTTTTAAAAGATTTCCAAAGTACCATGCCTAGAAGTGCAGCAGTGTTTGACTTCCTGTGCCTCATTGTTCTGAGAATATAACTTTGTGTGTGCGTGTGTGTGTGTGTGTGTGTGTGTGTGTGTGTGGTTCGCTACAGGACCTGTTGATGCTGAAAGCCACCTCAGGGCCACAATCGGCTGCATCCAGCAGTGCCTGTCTTTGTTACAAAACAATCAGGTTAGACAGAAAGTCCCGAAATGTTTCCTGATTTGGTTTTGTATTTTAAGAAAGTAGGCAGAACGGTATTGTAGAGACAGTGAAGTTCTTAACACAAATGCTCATTTTTCAACTGAATCCTGAGATCCTTCGTGGCCCAGCATGTTCACCAACAAGTGCAATCTTTAGAAATTAATTTCCCTCAAACTGACTTACCTACGCATGTTGCAAATCATCTTGGAACAGCTGAAATCTAGCTCTGGAAACTTTTACTCAATTCAGCACAGTTGTCCAAGACTAGATGAAGAGGAGGCAGCTCCGGATGACTTAGGATAACAACAGAGTGAGATTATGATGGCACGGCAACTGTTCCAACTAGAAATGAGATGCTGGCATGGAGAAACAAGTAAGAACCAAAATGTCCATGATTTTTATTTTGATCTGAGGGCTTAGCAGGAGGTTCTAGATATGTTGGATCGGGCAAGGCACCACTGACCATTGTCTGCGTTACACAAGTTACGCTTCATCATCTTGTAACTCAACAGTTACACTTCATCCATTGGCTGTGTTACTCAAGTTACTCTTCATCCATCATCTGTGTTACTCAACAGTTACGCTTCATCCATTATCTATGTTATTCAACAGTTACACTTCATCCATCATCTGTGTTACTCAACAGTTACACTTTATCCATCATCTATGTTACTCAACAGCTACACTTCATCCATCATCTGTGTTACTCAACAGTTACACTTCATCCATTATCAATGTTATTCAACAGTTATACTTCATCCATCATCTGTGTTACTCAACAGTTACACTTTATCCATCATCTATGTTACTTAACAGCTACACTTCATCATCTGTGTTACTCAACAGTTACACCTCATCCATCATCTATGTTACTCAACAGTTACTTTTCATCCATCATCTGTTTTACTCACAGTTACTCTTCATCCTTCATCACTTCTGTCAATCTCATTCACTTGAACAGTTTCGTACCAATGCATGACATCGTCATGCGGATGTATGACATCAGAGTGTGACATGAGTGGCATGTTCTTGTGAAGATGTGTACGCGTAAATTCATGATGTCAGTGTTGCCTGCTGCCATTCCAAAAAACTTGATCAGAGCTCCACTGATTCCAAAGACATTTTTTGTCTTCTACCCTTTTCTCCTGGAAAAAAGAATTCACGGGTCCTTTCTTCTTTTATTTTTATTATGCTGAGATCGGTAAATTTGCAGAGGAATGGTAGGCTGCGTCTTCTGTTGTGGGACACCTCACAATGGCTGATATTTGTAACTCTCTGTAAATTGTGCCAGAACGAACGTGGACATAGCGGACATGGAATACCTGGGTGAATGCAATGCCACTGAGAATGCTCAAAGATAAGAGCAAGAAAAAAAAAAATTTTTTCTTTTGTAAATGTCCGCCTTGGTTTGTTTATTAAACTCCTGAATCATTCTTTTTTTTGTTCTTAGTGATACTCTGTAGAAATATTAGCAAACATCACGGAGGAGTGCACAGTAACTTGATCTTTAGTTTTTACTAACACATGTTAGGTTTAGCATGGTTACTTTTCTAAACTTCTTGGATGCTGTTTCGTTGTATGAACATATCAGTTTGTAGAAAAGTTTTTATAGGTAGAACGTATGTGTGTGTTTGTGTACATGTGTGCATTAATGTGTGTTCATTAGTGTCGATGGTTACAGAAATGTCAGCATAATTTTTGGCAGCCTTGTTTAATGACTGATTTTGTACAAATTGTGATGAAGTATCTTTAATTATGGGGTTTTTATATATGTGGAATCTGCCTGGCCATTTGAACAATAGAATACGTTTACCACACATACATGTGCTTAATCATGGGCTTTTTATAATATGTAGAGTCTGGCCATTTGAACAGTATAATAGATTTATCACACGCATGCACGCACACACACACACACATGTACATGGGCCCAGTCACGTTTTTGTTTTTATGTACACATGCACAGTCCTGGCCCTCATGAGTTACAGAATTGATGAAGCTGCAGAATTTTTTGAGTGATGGATGTGCTGTTTAGTATCTCTATCAAGACTTTTGTCTGTAGGATTTCCAGCGGTGTGTGGTATGGATGAATGACGCATTCACCTAGAAGTTTCAGACTAGGGGAATTGAATGTCAGAAATTATAATGGATCAGCTTACATTTACAAATGGTGAAACTCGTCCCTCATTCGTGCAGCAGTCAGGATCAGAGGATGCCCATGAAATTCAACAAACGGGAATATACCATGCATTCATGTGCATGTGTGTAATTTTTTTTAGCAGGAATGTACGAGAGTGGAGCTAACCACAGCACTATAATTTTAGTACGCAGTGCTGTTTCAGTGTATTTGAAAGAAATCTAGCATTAACTCTGGATCAGCTGTGTTTTGTCTGGTGAAAGGTATGTTTGAGGACAGGCCTCCATCGCCCAAGTACACCGAAACCTGGGATGTGGATAGGATCAACAGTATTGAGAGTATTTGTTTGAGGGGCTGGACACTGATCAGTTGAGACTAACAATTTTTACACTCCTCACGGTGATACTGTGCTCTTCCTTCTGGTCAGATAGGCCATACAATCCACAAAACAGCATGTAGATAATATCACGCTGCATGAAAACAAGTTTTCCTCAGACTCACCAGTCCAAACAAGTGCCTCATCCCTACTTGGTGTGGAACATCTCCATATTGTCAGGATCCCCAAAGAAAAAAGAAAAGAAAAGAAAGGGAGCGCAGGGAGCTAACTTTGCCTCCATACCCAGTTCGGACAAGAGTGCCCTTTGTGACTTCACTTCATTGTGCCGTACTCGGACATACCTTAATTTTCTCCTTTTCCTTGGTGAGGGAACATGTGGAACACACCTTCAAACAGCCTTTTAAGCTCACATTCGCTTTGAACGAGGAACCGTCTCTTTCCTTTCCTTCGTAAGGGAGAACATCAAGCAAAGTTGTGTAGTGCGGCCACTCCAGCATTTAGACCCTCTGTTGTAATCCATCAGTCACTCCACAGGCTCTTTTCAATCGAGTGGGCAAGAGCAGATAAAGTTGCTTTTGAAACTCTGTTTAGAACTGTTTGAATGAGGGGAATTGTGTTTAGAACTGTTTGAATGAGGGGAATTGGAAGAAACGTATAAGTGACCATCCATTACCAGGAGATCACCAGCTTGTCCCCAGTGAACGGCACAGGATTTGAAACAGGGGACATAGAGATGGTTGTTCCAACTGGTGGCAAACGGGGCCGATGTGTGAGATTCCCAGATTTGGCAAACTGGCATAAAAATGGTCTTGTTCAGCATTGTTCAGAACCTTACCTACCTGGAAAGAGAACCTGCCAGGAAGTTCAGCATGCCAGGGATATGTCTCACAAGGAGGGATATCTTCAGAGACTGGCAGAAACCCATTTTGAATCTCCTCTCAGCAGGAAACCTTCCAACCAGGGGCAAAGATGCAGTGCACATCCCAGACAAAAACAACTGCTCCAGCCACTCTGTATTACCGTCGAGGCGCTGAGGGGCCGAGAGCGTAGAGCAGTGGATGGGGTAGATGATGGCTTGTCTCCACACCTCAAACCAGTACCCAACCAGTGTCACTGTGAGAAATGGATGTCTCTCTAGCGAAAACTGGCAGAAGGTCGTTAAGGGTTACACAGAGATAGAAGTTCTGCATAGCCCGCCACGCCACACTGGACCAGTTCTTGTGCAGGTTGTAAGGCTGGAATTTGGAGCACTTAACTCACAGGTTGCATGAGTGTTGGCTCGAGGAAAACTATGAGCAACATGAAGAGCAGACCGTACCTGTGTAACTAAGGCAGAGGGCTAGAAGAACGACATGAGAGGCACCATAGTATACAAAAAACAGAGCCGAATGCTGGAGAGAGATGGCAATAGAGCACAACTTGCAGAGGATGAAATTCTTCCTTGTGAAGGTTGAGAAAAAGAAGCTTCCTCAACTGAAGTAAAAGCAAGCTTCACAGGCCGCTTGAGAGGGTCCATGAATACAAAAAAACTCCAAGAAGAGAGGGGGGCATGCTTCTTCGCCAAGGAAAAGGAGAATACTGAACCATGTTTTGGTGTGATTCATGAAATTAACCCACTTATGGCAATCATGCTGTTAACTTCACTAGTAATGGAGGTGTGGTTAGCTTCTTGCACTCCCAATGTTGTTTTGTTGAGGATACTGATGATTGGCAATGTTCCAGGTAAGGGATAAGGCGTCAGTTTTTACAGGCAAGTAGAAGAGAAAAAAAATGTATTTTGATGAAAATTTGTTTTTTTTGGAAAATGTTTTGACTGCCTTGCCTGCATTCAGACAATCTGGTCTGAGACTTTGATCACAGACTGGCAAAGTTCTGGCTTTGTAGGCCAATGCATTATCCACAAAATCATCTTTCCAGTGGAGAGAAATTGATTGCCATATTATGTTGTGAAATTAGTGCCCCTGACATTTTTTTTTAACCTCCCTTTTCTTTTGCTCTTTTGCTTTAAGAGCAAAATTGGAATATTAAGTACAGCACAGGTTTTCTTTTGTGTTTTGTTTTTTGTTTGTTTGTTTATTTGATTTGAGAAAAGAGAAGACCATACGTAATGTGCGTGTTTTGTGATGGTCTAGCTGTTATATGTTTGTGTGCGGCCATGACAATAACATGCAGCAGCAGGTATTTGTATGTGCGCAGATATCATATCCTGGTGTTCCCCATAGTTCATCCATGCCTGTCCAGATTGCATCCAGGAAACCACCTCCCATGTGAGTGGCTACAATGTCAAGCTTGTGTGTTGGGGGGGGGGGGGGGGGGGGGGGGGGGGGGGGGGGGGGGGGGAGGTATGTGCGTGTGTGTTTTCGTAATGTGAAGGTGAGTGTGTTTGCATAAAATGTGATCCAAGTTTTTATGTATGGGGAAGTGTTTTGCAATGCCTGTATGTATGTGCTGTATTATACAGTTTTTATTCAGTATTTTTTTTTAGTTCTCTGTGTTTAATGGATGCTGCCCTGTCTTGGGAGAGTGCATTGCCCATTGTGCTATGCCACTTATTTCTTGCCTGCGTTGGGTTTTGTTTACTTTAATACTAGTGGATCGCTCCACGAGTGTTGTCATAGGTTCTTTTCTTTGTGTGAAGTGCATACAGCAACCGTCCTCTGCAGTGCTGTGATCAGCTTTGCAAGCTGGGAGGTGGTGGATTTGAGATCGATCAAGGAGACATATTCACAGAGCTTTGCAGTTGCATCTAACTCCTGCCCATCTGGAGTTGCTCGGTTGGTTATTTCAAATGAGAACCACTGAGTTGAATTTCATCCAATTAAAGAATGCATCTTTGAAAGTGTGTCGCCCAAATTTTCTGACTAACAACGGCTCTGTATGTCTCTCGGGCTTAGCTGATGCAGGGATCCATTGTAAAAGAAAGCGTGGAACAGAATGGAGCTCCATGGCATCATCATAATTATCCTCACTGATTATCATTTAGACTAAAAGGTCTAAAGTTTTGTACCCTGCTGTCCTGGTGACTTTGATTTCTATTTCCTCTTCTTGTTCATGCCCGGATTGAATTTTTATCGGTCTTCAGTGTTGGCCAGGTCAGCAAAACTATCTTTGGATGGACGAAGAGGTGCCCTCCTGAAGGGTCGCCTGCTCAAGCTGACCAAGCGATTATTGTCATCGGTTGGGAGGCTTTGTCAGTCTCGTCCTGCATATATTCGATCAGTACAGGCATCACAGATCACCACCGATGTGACTCGGCTGCTGTGTGGAGTCACTTCCAGTGGGACACCTCATGACAGCCTAAAATTAATTGCTGCTTGTGGACTTAAGATGTGGAGTCTGTGGCTGGACAAGTTTGGTGTTTGGATGTGTATAGGGGAGCTGGGAATGGAGAGTGTGGGAGTGATGCATTTAAAAGCAGGGAAGGTGAGGAAGCAAAAAAAAAGTGTATCATGCTTTGGGAACTTTTGTGTATTATCTTCTCTGAGAGATGACCTATCATACTTCTGGCTATAACGATCCTTTACCATGGTGGATAACTGTACAGATAATTGCTATCAGAGATGACCTTTCTTTCTATCCCTGCCCTTTGCTCTGTGGTTCCAGGAGTCCGTCATTACCTGCTGATCTGACATTAAATCCCAGCTCTGCGTCGGCGACATCACCAACAGAGAGCTTCACCTCTGCCAAATCTGTGCCAAAAACTTTCCACGACCACTCAACAGAAGGTGGGGAAGTCTTGCGAATCGGTGGTGTTCTGCTTTGTTGCCTTGAACCGTTTGTGTTGATAACATGTGTGTGTGTGTGGTGTAGTTGTAACATGTATTATTATTATCATTGCATCTTTTTTTGTTTGTTTTTTTTGTACAGATTTATCAATAAAATCCTCTTCTTTGTATACCCTAAATCCCTGGGTTAAATTCTGATAATGAAGTGTTTTCTTATTGTCTGTCATCTTTTGTTTTTCATTCTTTTTTTTGCTCCTATTGCTGCCTGTAAGTTGCCATTCTGTCCAACTTTGTGTGTATTCTCCATACTTATCAGTCAGGACTGAATGCTATTGTTTTGCTTTACATTTACAAGCTCTCAAATACCAGACTGCTAACAAAAATAAATGGAAAATAAGCCACTCTGTCAGAATGTCACTTGAAATCTGATCTTGCCATGGTATAACTGCTCAAGCAGCTGGTTAGTATCTATTTCTATTCTTTCCTGGTCATGCAAATGCGCTCTTGGGTTTGTTGTGTCACAGAACCAAAGAAAAGTGTTCTTGTCTGTATCACTGGTCTTCAGAAGTCTTTTCCGAATCCTCAACACTGACACTCCTCTGGGTGTATTCAAAAAGTTTCATGAGACCTTCGCTCAGGATTCTGCTGGCTTACGGTTCAGTTGACTTGTCATGATGATTTCAGGGGTCATAAACCATGAAGAGGAGGAGGAGGATGATGTCATACACGAAGAAGCAGAGTTGGGAGCGGTGGAGGAGCACAAAAGCATCATCCTCCATCTGCTGTCTCAGCTTAAACTGGGCATGGATCTCACCAAGGTAAATCCTTTTTTTTCTTTAGGCTGAATTAATCGGTGAATGATCAGAGAATGATAGGAAAGTGTTTCTTACTTCCCTGAAAGGTGCTCCTTTTGTAATATTAGTGTTGGTTTGAAGCCAGTTAGAACCGGATAAGGTTTACCCCTTGGTGAACCAACATTTTCTTTTGTTGTTTTTTTCTGACCTGGAGGCTCACTGTTTGGGAAGTTTTTGTATCTAAAGGCAGAAGATTTTAACTAGAAGGGTCTTCATTGGGAGCTTTTTGTGTCTAAAGGCAGTGGATGTAAACTGGAAGAGTCTTTATTGGGATATTTTTGTGTCTAAAGACATGGGACATAAACTAGAAGGGTCTTTATTGGGAGATATTTGTTTCTAAAGGCAGGGTCTGTAAACTAGAAGGGTCTTTATTGCGAGGTATTTGTGTCTAAAGGCAGAGGATATAAACTAGAAGGGTTTTCATTGGGTGATTTTACTGAGCTTTTTGTGTATAAAGGCAGGGATCTAAACTATAAGGGGTTATATAGGTAGATTTTTGTGTCTAAAGGCAGGAGATCTGCATTAGTAGGGTTTTTGTTTGGAGGTTATTGTGTCTAAAAGCAGAGGATTTAAACAAGAGAGGTTTTGATTGAGTGGTCTTTGTGTCAGCAGTCAGGGGATCTAAACTTGAGGGTTCCTTATTCGGAGGTGCTTGTGTCTTAAGGCGAGGATCTAAATGAAAAAAGCCTATAGAGGGAGATTTTTGTGTCCGAATGCAGGGGATCTCAACTAGCAGAGTCTTCATTGGGAGAATTTTGTGTATAAAGGCAAGGGATCTAAACCAGCAGGTTCTTTATTAGGAGATTTTTTTTTGCCTAAAAGCAGATCTAAACTGTAAAGATCTTTAATAGGAGGTTTTTGTGTCAACAGGCAAAAGATCTTAATCTAGAACCATGTTTATATGGGAGCTTTTGTGCCTAGCGGTTTTCCAATCTAAACTGGAAAGTTTATCAATGGAGAATTTTGTGTCTAAAGTCAGTGAAGCTAAACTGGAATGGTCTTTATTTGGAGGTTTTTGTGTCTAAAGTCAGTGAAGCTAAACTGGAATGGTCTTTATTTGGAGGTTTTTTTTGTCTAAAGTCAGTGGAGCTAAACTGGAATGGTCTATATTTGGAGGTTTTTGTGTCAAAAGTCAGTGAAGCTATACTGGAATGGTCTTTATTTGGATGTTTTTGTGTCAAAAGTCAGTGAAGCTAGACTGGAATGGTCTTTATTTGGATGTTTTTGTGTCTAAAGTCGGTGAAGCTAAACTGGAATGGTCTTTATTTGGAGGTTTTTGTGTCAGAAGTCAGTGAAGCTAAACTAGAATGGTCTTTTTTTGAGGTTTTTGTGTCTGAAGTCAGTGAAGCTAACTGGAATGGTCTTTATTTGGAGGTTTTTGTGTCTAAGGTCAGTGAAACTAAACTGGAATGGTCCTTATGTGGAGGTTTTTGTGTCAGTGAAGCTAAACGGGAATGGTCTTTATTTGGAGGTTTTTGTGTCTAAGGTCAGTGAAGCTAAACTGGAATGGTTTTTATTTGGAGGTTTTTGTGTCTAATGTCAGTGAAGCTAAACTGGAATGGTCTTTATTTGGATGTTTTTGTGTGTAAGTCAGTGAAGCTAAACTGGAATGGTCTTTATTTGGAGGTTTTTGTGTGTAAAGTCAGTGAAGCTAAACTAGAATGGTCTTTATTTGGAGGTTTTTGTGTGTAAAGTCAGTGAAGCTAAACTGGAATGGTCTTTATTTGGAGGTTTTTGTGTCTAAAGTCAGTGAAGCTGAACTGGAGTGGTCTCTATTTGGAGGTTTTTGTGTCTAAAGTCAGTGAAGCTGAACTAGAGTGGTCTTTTTTTGGAGGTTTTTGTGTCTAAGGCCAGGGGATCTGAACTAGCATGATTTTTGTTTTCTTTTTAATTTGGAGATTTTTGTGTCTGAAGGCAGAGGATTTAAACTGTAAGGGTCTTTATTGGAAGATTTTGTGTATAATAAAGGGTTGGGATTGAAAGTGGAAGGGCCTTATTTGTAGGTTTTCGTGTCCAAAGACAGGGCATTCAAACTGTAAGAGTCTTTCTGAGACTAGGAGGGTCTTTATGTGGAACTGTTTGTATCTGAAAACAGGAAATCGAAACCAAACCAGTCTTTTTTCAGAGATGTTTGTACCTAAAAGCAGGGGTTTTAAAGTGGAAGGATTTTTATAAGGAGGTTTTTTATAACTCAAAGCAGGGATTTAAAACTGAAAGGGTCTGTATTGAGGTGCGGTGGGGTGGGGGTGGGGGGGATGGGGAGGTGCTGTTGTGTATATAGGCAGACAGTCCAAGCAGGAAGGGTCATTATTGGGAGGTACCACTATGCTTTTATTGGACTTTAATGTTCATGAGCTGTAATATATAGAGCTATTACTGAAGCCTTCAGTCTTTCACAGGTGGTCTTCCCACATTTATCCTGGAGAAGCGATCCCTCTTGGAAATGTTCGCCGACTGCATGGCCCATCCTGACATCTTTTTGAGGTGAGGCCACAGAGACCGACATTGAAGGAGTGGACTAGGAAATAATTTTTGTATGGCTTAGTTCAAGAGCAAAAGAGACTGGATCCATCTGTTTTTTGCTCAGCTCTTGTTCATATGTGTGCTGTAGTTTTCAACTCAGATTGTTGTTTCAAAGCGTCAACTTGGAATTGTTGATGAGAACATTTACATGTTAAAAGCAGATCAGAGGTTTGTATGTGATGCGCCTTTGTCAACGTTTCAGATTTAATGTTTCTAAGTGAAAATGATTCTCATGTCTGGGTTTGAAGGTTGAATCCCAAGACCTAATGGCTTTTGGGATCAGTGAACTGTTAAAAGTTCACCATGTCTGGGTATTGTATTAAGTCAGGCAGAGCCCATCCCTCTCCCACTGCCGCCATAAACTTCTGTGAATTGAATCCAGTACCCATTTACTACTGGGTGGGTGGAGAGAGTTTTCAAGCCTTAAAAATCTGATCCAGTGAGTGATTCGAACTCAAAATCATAGGCTCCACAGACAAACACTCTGACCATTTGACTGTGGGTTCACCATTGGAAAGAGCAATAAAACAGCTGTAAGAGAAGTTATGTGATGAAAAGAGAAATACCCAAAGGGCAATAAAAGGGCTGTAAGAGAAGTTATGTCATGAAAAGAGAAATGCCCAAAGGTCACACCTGACTTGATTAAGAAGTTTGATCTAATATACATTGACATCCTGGGGCTGGTTTTTTTTTCTGTTTTGTTCTTGTTTCAACTGATCCAAAAGTTCCCAAAGTGTGTTTTTTGTTGTAAGCTGTTTCAACATTGCCTAATTCATGGCATCTTTGTAATAATATTTCAAAGATTATCAGTTCACTCCTCTTTCAATTATTTTGTTTACAGTCGGGTGAACTGTGTTGTTTAAGTGCACTGTCATTCAACGCCAGTATCCAAAGGGCATTTTTCAGTGTCCCGTCTTCATTATGTAATGAAAGATTGAGAAGAAAAGATGAATATTCGTGTGTTCTTTCCTTTGAATGTGACCTTATTTACATGGGACCATCCATCCCTGGTACCTTCATTGTTTAAAGTGTTTGTGTGGGAAAGGGAAAGGGAGGGGGAAATTGTAAAGGACATATTGTGTTCAAGTTTGTGTGCATGTATCTGTAAGGCTTTTGTTATTGTTGCAGTACTTGGTGTGTATGTGTGTGTGTGCGCGTGCGAGAGAGAGAGTTTTGGTTTTTATTTATTTGTCTGTGAGTGAATATATGTGCGTGCTCGCATACACGTGAGTAGGGGGAAGGGAAGCGTGGTTTTTGTGTGTGTTGTTGTTTTGTGGTGTGTGTGTGAGTGTGAGTGTGTGTTGTGTGTGTGAGTGTGTGTGTGGTGTGTGTGTTTTTGGGTTTTTAAAAAAATTTTTTGGTGTTTATGAGAGAGAGAGAGAGAGATTTTTTGTTTTCAGTACAGTTAAGATGTAATTTGCTTTATTGTTACAATTTCTGATTTTTATTATGTTACTTACAAATGTTAATGTTTCCCTGTTAATTTTCCTTTATGTTTTTTTCGTTATCTCATTAATTTATTAAGGTTTTTCTTTTTAAAATGTCAGTACAACACTATGTTAATCTGACAGTAAATGGTTTCAGTCAGTCCCGTCAGTGTGTGTGTGTGTGTGTGTGTGTACACGAAGTTGACATTTTTGTTTAAAGAATGATTCCCCCTCCTTATTCTCATGTTGCGGACATTGACTGTTTCTTTCTTTGTTTTCAGGATCCCTGACATCCAAAGCCCAGAAGAGCGTATGTTGATGGTGTTAGAGTGGTACCTGACTTCATTCCATGCAGGCCGGCAGGTGAGGCAGGCACTGGGAAAACTGAACTGTTTAAAAAGCATGTCCTCTATGTGTTTTGTTTTTAGGTGGACATGCTGGTGCCATTGGCCAGGGCCATGCCTTTGGTATTATGACCATGCAGATACCATTGGCCTGGGCCATGTCTTTGGCATGATGACCATGCATATATACCATTGGCCAGGGCCATATCTTTGGTATGATAACCATGCAGATACCATTAGGGCCATGTCTTTGGTATGATGACCATGCTGGTGCCATTGGCCAGGGCCATGTCTTTGGTATGATGACCATGCTGGTGCCATTGGCCTGGGCCATATCCAGACCTTCCAACCGTCCCGTTCCCGCCGTATTTTCGTACGGAGAAGAGGAAAAATACGGAAAATACGATCGACTGTAAATCAATACGGAGATAAAATCTCCCAAAAATAAGCTCGAGAATGGCATAATAAAACCGTTCCAGTCGTGTGTTTCGACTACACAGACACTGGTCGAGAGAGACAGAGAGAGAGAAGGGAAGGGAAGGCTTGGCTTGTGTGCGACGAACATCGCAATGGAATGGCTCAGTCGTGTGTTTCGACAACACAGACACTGGTTGAGAGAGACAGAGAGAGAGAAGGGAAAGGAAGGCTTGGCTTGTGTGCGACGAACATGGCAATGGAATGGCTATTTTTAGCCTCTGCCTGCCTCAACATCGACCATCGACCAATCGCGTTAGCTGTTGCGTTAAGCTATTCCAACTTTTGTCCAGTCAACGAAACTTTTGAGTTGCTTCTGCTTTCCGGTTGAAAGTTCTACTATCCAGTATCTCTTCTGTGTGTCTGTATGACTGCTAGTGAACCATGGTTCTTTTATAATGATTTTTAGCTATAATTTTAATAATGTCTGTGTATATTGTGTGTACATGTACATTATACTATATGCAGGGGTTATGTTTATAGGTTTTGTTTTCTCATTTAAATAATATAATAAATATCTAACATGATTATGCCGTGCATGCGATGAAAATACTGGCAACTGCTTGAAAAGGGCTCAACGTGTGGGTCTGAGTGACCAGAGAAACCGAGGATGATAGAGTTGTGCACGAGAGAGAGAGAGAGAGAGGGAGAGGGAGAGAGAGAGAGAGATGGATGATGTTACAATGTCACCTATGGACGTCATTTTTTCTATTGCGTCACTTGTTGTCATGCGGCCTGAAGAAGAGCAGTGGCTCGAAAGCTTGCGCTTAAACAGACGGTGTTTTGTGTTTTTATTGAATTTAACTGCTTGAAAATACTGAGAACAGTTGCAAAAGATACTGACAAGCCATTTAGGTATTGGAAGGTCTGCATATCTTTGGTATGATGACCATGCTGGTGCCATTGGCCAGGGCCATGTCTTTGGTATGATGACCATGCAGATACCATTGGCCTGGGCCATATCTTTGGTATGATGACCATGCAGATACCATTGGCCTGGGCCATGTCTTTGGTATTATGACCATGCAGATACCATTAGGGCCATGTCTTTGGTATGATGACCATGCTGGTGCCATTGGCCAGGGCCATGTCTTTGGTATGATGACCATGCAGATACCATTGGCCTGGGCCATATCTTTGGTATGATGACCATGCAGATACCATTGGCCTGGGCCATGTCTTTGGTATGATGACCATGCAGATACCATTAGGGCCATGTCTTTGGTATGATGACCATGCTGGTGCCATTGGCCAGGGCCATGTCTTTGGTATGATGACCATGCAGATACCATTGGCCTGGGCCATATCTTTGGTATTATGACCATGCGGATACCATTGGCTAGGGTCATGTCTTTGGTATTATGACCATGCAGATACCATTGGCCAGGGCTGTGTCTTCGATATTACGATGCATCACTTTTTTTTTTTTTTTTTTTTTTTTCCCCCTTTTTTTAAATATTTTTCATGCAAATACATGACATTCACATACATATACATAGACTAGAAAAGAAAAAAAAAGGCCACCATACATACATACATACACCTACATATACAGATCACCAGATCAGAGTTTAAGGTAGTACAACATGAGTCCAATTACATAATCTAAGACGGGTGTAGATACATTGATGAACATGTTCAAACCTTTTATGAATTTTTACACAAACACACACGCGCGCGCGCATGATAGAAGCATAAATAGCCAAAATTATTACACACAATACACGAACATTTAGACATGGGAAAATAATGGTTTGTATGTCAGCCATTTTTCAAAAAAAGTTGTATAGCATAAGCTTAAATATGCATTATGCTGCTCAATTTTATATCTATAGTTCAATTTTTTCAAAAAAGATGTTGTTTGTGGAGGGTTTCCTTCTAATTTACATGTGTATACGTAATGTTTTGCTTGTAATATAATGAAATATAAAATATCATCAATATTGATTGTCACATCGGAGCCCAATAATATTAAGGATTCCGTTAATTTCATATTCTCTGCGTTGACACATTTTCTTTAATTAAACCAACAAGAGAATTCCAAAACTGTTGAACATATGCACATTTCCAAAGCATATGGTCAATACTATCTTTACATAAACCACAAAAACTACATTTATCATCATCAGCCACTTTTTCATCACAACGGATTTATCTGTTCAGGGAAAGTATTTAACCACCTTCCCACCATCTTCTCTCCCATACCCATTCCTCCTGTCTTCACTTTCCCCTTCCCTTCCGTTCCTTTAAATTGTTTACTTTACTTGTCTTTAGTGCCTGCATATGTCTTTGTTGACCTGTCACAAGTAGATTTAGGGGTGGGGGGTGGGGTTCTGGAAGTTTTGTTTTATTTACTAAATTTTGCCAGCAACAACTTTGTTGCTATGGTGTCATTTGTTGTTGTTGTTGTTTGTATTGCATGGTTCACACAGGACATTGCTTGAATCTGTCAGTTTGAGGACCAGCACCACAGAAGGTCCAGAGGAGACCATGTGCAGGAGAGAAAAAATCTGTCTTGAGCCAAATTCCATAAACCCTGCCTCTTGCCAGACTCTGGTCACAGGACCTTGACTGCCGTTTTCTATGCAAATGAGTTATTAATTAAGTCACCACTCTACTACATGTGTCACCAGTTGCTGTAATCAGGGTCTGAAAGATTTTGGAAATCTTGGCAAGTCGGAGAATTTAAAAGTGATTTTCTGGGACGGGAAGGTCAAGGAGTCATGGAAATGTTGCATTAAAATCAAAACTTTCGAGAAACGCTTGCAGCGCAGGTGTGTCATTGTCCAAAAACCAGGCAAACAGGCAGTCCTTACAGGTATCACTGAAACGCATAAAAAGAAAATACAGGAAAGGCACAGAATTTTAAGCTTGTCAGTCTGTATAGATCATGACAGGGCCAGGAATGTTGTGTTTGTCTGCTCAGGGGTCGGTGGCCAAGAAGCCCTACAACCCCATCATTGGGGAGACATTCCACTGCTCCTGGCAGATCCCACAGGGGGCAGCACAGGCATCCGTGGACGATGACAGTGTTGATTCCAATGGTTATCCTGAGGGCAGCGAAAAGTGTGTGCAGCTGGTGTACTGTGCTGAGCAGGTGTCCCATCATCCCCCAGGTGAGTTGGAGAGGAGGGAGTGGGGGAAGGGGGTGAGGGGGACATGAAATGCGAGTAGAGGGAGGGCTTGAAGATTGATGTAGTCTCTGTGTGTTGCCCGATGTCTGCGTGCTCACCTCTCTCTCTTTTTCTGAAATGCGCTTGTGCTGACTGTACTGTCTCTTCATTGACGACAGCAAAACTATTTTTTGACTGTGTGCTTCATTTAGAAGGCAGGCATGAACAACGTGAAGAACAGGCATGGCTCCAATACCAGTAATCATGTGAGTGACTGAAAACTAGGAAGTGTGCAGATGCTTGATTGGTTAAGCTTCTGTTGTGGCAACCCTGTTCGGAGATTCTTGATTGGTTAAGCATCCATCATGGCAACCCTACACCCTAGAGATGTATTTGATGAGGAGGATGTTTTCTTTGGCCACTTCATGAAGCATCATTTGAACAGAGCTTCCCCATTCCTTTCAGTCCTTACCTTTGTCTTGCAGGTGTTTGTAAATTTGACTGGAGAGTGCCCAAGGTTTTCCAAGTCATTGGATTGGATAGTGCCCTGAAAGACCTGAAGGGGAGACAGACACTTTCATCTACAGAGACAAACAAGAAAGAAGAAGAATGATTGCTTTGTGAAGGAGACAGCTTGAGTTTCATTTGAAAGTGAAAAAAAAAAAACTTTGTGTGGGAAATTTTTGTAAAATTGTATTTTTGTTTTACCAAAGTATATGAAATGGGGGAAAATGTAGGTTGTAAAAGGGGGGGGGCCCAATCTGTGATCCCCAACACACTTCGTTTTTGGGAAACCCAGTATCTTCTTAACCCGTTCAGTCCCCTAACTTGATGAGAAAAACCCGACGGCAAGGGTGGACTCTTCACTCCCTTTGGGGCGTCGATATACCTCGGAAAGGGGGGAAGCCCAAATATTCCTCGTTTTATATTTATACTGCTTAAAAAAAACAGAGGATTTTTTTCAGAAAATGAAGTAACTGGGGTTTCTATTTGTAGTTGGTAAAAATCTTTTTTCCATTAGGGGAGAAAGTCAGTAGAATTTTTTTTTTTTTTACTTTACTTGTCTTTGGGTTTTTTTTTTAAAAAAAAAAAAAAAAACCGGGGCCAAAAGGTTTTAATTTTTAAGCTTAATTCCTGGGCAGCGAAAGGATGAAAATCTCCCATTAAAATTGCTTCTTTTTGAGTTCTTTCAAAGGCCCTCAGCTTTCACAGATCTGGGAGGTGGGTTAAAATTTGATTGAAGGAACCCTTCAGGGGACTTTGGGGGTTGGTACTGATTTGCCTTTTTTTTTTTTGCCAGTGTCTCCCTTCACTTTGAGTGCCTGAGAAGAAGTTATGTATGACCCCTCCATTGGACCAAGTCCAAGTTCATGGGCATGTCCATTGGGGTGGTCATGGGGGGGCAAATTTGATTTTTTCTTTTTCCCACTTTTTTTGTTTTGCTTTTTTTTTTTTAAAATTTTCCCTTCTTGCATTATATTTTAAACCCAGCTCACCCCACAAACAAGGCAGTTTTGACGTGTGGTCGGGCATATTTAAACCCTTTTTTGGTTTAAACGGTTTCTTTATGTTCCATGTCCCAGACTACCAGAACTCTTAAATCTTGGGTACAAAAAAAAAAAACAAACAAAAGAGAAAACCCCCCCCCCCCCCCCCCCCCCCCCCCGTAAAAAAAAAAAAAAAAAAACGCTGAAAGTCCGTTTTAACCGTTTTTTTGTTTTAAAAGACTCATAGTGGTTTGCATTTTGGGATATGCAAAAGGGTGTTTTTCAGAAAATTTTTTTGTTTTAAAATTAAAACTGATCTTTGAGATAAAATCATTTTGCATTGGAAGTTTTTCAAATTGATTTTAACATTGCAGCACCTTCCGCATTTTAATCCTCATCATTGTCCTTTTGGGTTTAATTTGTTTTCGATATATCTGTACAGGGGGGTATTGATTATCATCATCAAAATGGGGAGTTTGTATTTTACTCCGGGTTTGGCTATTTATCCCTTTCCCATGTCAGACAATAGCTTTCACGGAGTTAGTCTGCTCGGGCCAGGCCGAAGTTTTTGTGTGGCAATGAAAGGGGAAAAGACAGTAAACGTGGGGGCCCCAACCCCTTCCCCCCCTTTGGGAGAAGCCCAGTGAAAGTCTCCCATACGTCATTCATCGGGGCCTTTCGCGAAAAGGAAACCCCGAAACCTTGGCGTTTGGGGGGGAAGGGTGGGGCGGGCTTTTGAGCGACATGGAAAAGTATACTAGCCAAACGGGGAAAGTTTTAATACAAAATCCCCATTTTGGCGTCTTAAACGTCCCATGTAAAGATTTTTGAAAGAATTCAAGAAAAAAGGGGGGAGGGCGATTCCCGGGGGTTTCCCCGGGGGGTTCCCCCGATATGGAGGGGCATTAGCCGCCAAAAAAGGATATCCCATTGAACCATCGCCCTGGTCATGGGATGCCCCCAAAAAAAAAAATTTTTAGGGGGGGATTCCCCCAAACCCCCCCAGAAGGCCCCTCCAGGGGGTGGGGGCTTGGGAACAGAGTGCGGGGAATGCTGCCGAAGGGCCAGCGCTCTGACCTCGGGGGCCCCGGGGGGAAGAGCCGGGGGATCCTGGGTTGCCGGGAATAGGCAGTTCTGCCCGGGTCTTGGGGGAGCCACCGGGAGCAGTGCCAGCTGGAGTTTTTGGGTTTTACGGGTTTGATGGAAAAAAGAAGACTCTTTGTGAAACGCGCCTGGGGCGCGAGGGGTTCCCAGTAGGTGTTAGACATCGAGAAGGGAAAAAAGGGCTATGTCCGAAGAGGGGGTGGGCCCCTAGGGGTATCCCCCCAAGCGGCGGGTTGACGGGGTTTTAAGGGGGGGGGAACGGGCCGGGGTTTCCTGGTTCTTGGCTAGGAACTCGGGAAAAATTTAAAAGAGAGACGGAGCCGTCTCTGGGGAAAGGCAATGTCCGGGGGGTTCCCCGCTAAGGGCGGGATCCGCCTCGCCGTCTGCAGAAGCGGGGGCGAGGGGAAAAGGTATCTTCATAACAGAAGGTCGAAAGGAATGGGGGAAAAAGGGCCCTAAAAGGGGGGTTTTTATTGGGACGTCAAGAACAGGAAGAGGCCCAAAAAGGGGGAACACGTCGGGGATTTGGGCCTCACAAGGGGGAACCCCCTTGGAAATCTCTCGGGAAAAGGGAAAAATCTTTCCCAAAAAGGGAAAGGCCCGGGCCCAATTTGGAGGGGGTTTTGGGAAGATGGCCCCCCGACCTTACCCCCCTGATGGACCCTAGCGGGAGGGGGGTTAATTGGGACAAGGAAATTTCCAATTTGGTTTTGGTGGGGCAAATTTGGGGCCCAGAATTGGTTTTGGGCCCCATGGGAACCCCATTTCCTCCATTGCAATCTTTTAAAAGGGACTCTGTGCTAGCCCCTGCGAGGGGGACAGGGCCTGGGTTTCCCGGATTTCCCTTTGAGAGGCCCCGGGGGAGGGAAAAGGGGGTTTTTTTAGGAGGGAAACGGGACCCTTCCGTTCGAGAGGGGGTTTTGGGTTTTGTTCGCAGCCCGGGGTTTGACACAAAAGCCCCAGGCTTGGAGGTGAAGAAACCGGGGGGATTGGCGGGAGGGGGGGCCCAAAATGGGGTTCCTGAGCTTTGTCCCACCGGGTTTTTTCAACGGGGGGAGGGGGGTTTTCTTTTGGAGTGAGGGACTTGAGGTGGGGGGAAAACCGGGAATGAGTGGGCCACCAGGGGGTTTAGGGAAATGGCCGGGGTCTCTGAGTCTCGCCTTCCGATCCCCTTTTGGGGAGGATGGGGAAAGGGGGGGAAGGGGGCGAAAAGCTTGGGGCCCGGGGTCCGGGGGAAAGGGGCCCAGGGCGTCGGATGGCGAAAGCCTGGGGGTCCGGGGCCCGGGGAAAACCAAAATACACTGGCAAACGAGGGTTTTTTGGGAAACCGTTTTGGCCCAAAGAGGTAAATCTTTGGGTCTGACCCACCAATTTTCCCACTCTTTTTGGGAAAGGGGTTTTAAGGGGAAGAAGGGGGCCCCGGCCCTTTGGGGTTTTTTTCCGTGTGGGGGCCCAGACTTGGACGGCTGAGAGAAAATTCCGGATGTTTTTGGGGCCCCTGTAGGTGTCTCGCGCGAAGGGGACCCCCCTGCTGTGACACCAGGGGAAGGGGGGGGGCCTCTGTACGGGGGGAAAGAGGCCGATGGAGTGTCCCCCCCCCCCCCCCTTTGTTTTTTGTAAAAGCTAAAACCGAAGTGTTTTTCCTAAAAAAGGAAAACAAATCGGTGGGCGACTATGGACTGGAACGGAGGAGGGCGAGCCGACCGCCTCCATTCCCCAATGTTATGTGGCCCGGCAGTCAGGGGAACCCAAACCCCCAAAGGCGGTACTGCTCTCCGAGGGGCCCCCCGGGCCCGAGTTGGAGGCGTCTGTGAAAAGTTCCAGGGCCTGGGATGGGGGGGAAAAGGGAAACCCCGGGGGGGCCGGGTGGTTTGGGTTTTAGCCCCCTCCCCCGGGGGCCCAAATAACCAAGGGCCCGGGGACGGGCTGGTTCCCTGTCGTTGGTCGGGGCCCAACGACGGCGGAACCCCTCGAAGCGCGCTTTGGAACTCTGATTAGGGGGAAAAGGAGGAGACAGGGACTCCATAAACCCCCCAGGGGGGAGGAAAGTGTCCGCCGAATGAGGGGAGAGAGGCAAGGTGGGAAAATGAGATACTAGGCGTGCGGCCCTCTCCGGGGTGGGGGGAGACACCTTTTGGAGGTGGGCCGAAGCCCCTTTTCCCGGGAAAGGGTGAATTCCCGCCCTGGGCGGACCCTCGATTTTGAGGGGTTGGGTGACGAACCCCAAAAGGGGCAAAGTGAAGAGTTTGGAGGGTGGGTTTGGGCTGGGGCCCTTTAAAGGGGGGGCCCAAAGGACGACCAGTCGTCGGGGTAGAAAAGGGGGCGAATGTCCCCCTGCCCTGGAAAAGGGAGGCCATCCCCTTGACTCCTTCGTGAAGGGGAAAGGGGGAGCCAGGGAGAGTCCGAATGGGAGGGGGGCCTTAAATTTGAAACCCCCGGCCCCGCCAAAACGAAACGAAGGTTGTCTGTGGGCGGGGGGGATAAAGGTTCTGGAATAAGCATTTTTCAGACTATCGGGGTGTGGCCCAGTCCAGATGGTGGTTTGGAGTCCCGGGATCTGGGCCGGGGTTTTCCTTGAATCTGGTTTTTCCTGGGAATCTGTTGAGGGGGAAAGGTCGAGGAGGGGCCCTTTCCCCCGCCCGGGGCCCCTTTTGGGACTACAAAAGGCGAAAAAAGGGTTTAAAACCCCGGGGGGGGTTTTGGTACCTGGGTTTGATGGCCCCCCCTTCCGGAGAAGCCCTCGTTTTTTTTTCCCAGGCGAAAGGGCCTCCCCCTTTGGGGGGAGGGGGAAATCGCCGGTGGAAAGAGGAGGGGAGGCCCAGGGGGAGGGCTTTCCCGTTTTTGCCCAGGGAAAAAAGGAAACCCCCTCCTGCAGAACAGAAACCCCCCAGGGGGGAGCCCATGGCCGCCACTGGTGGGCTTGCCGGGACAGACTCCGGCCGGGGGGGGCAGAGGGGCCGGGGTGTGTCTGGAAGACTGACATTTCCCCCCCCCTGGGGAAAAGGGGGGGTCCGATAGTCCCCCCCGGGGGGCCGGGCCTATTGGCCAAACCCGAAAATTCTTTTGGGGGTTTTTTTCGGTTTGGGCCCTTTGGGTGTTTGGGGGGCCTCGGGGGAGGGGCCTGCGGGGGGGAAAGGGTGGGGTTGGCTGTGGGTGGGGCCTGACAAAAAAGAATGTCTAGAAGGGCGGTGCTGACGAGGGTTTGGGGTTTCGCAAAAGAAGGGGGCCCTGTTTGCGCCCCCGGGACGGCATGGAAAGGGACCGCAGGGGAAATACCCGCCAAAAAAAAAAGCGACTGCCCCTTTTCCCCGGGGGAATGCAGGAAAGGGGCCCCCTTTTAGGGGCGGGGGGGAGGATGGGCCTGTGTTATGGGGGGGCGTCCCTCACCCCAAAGAAGGGGGCATTTAAAGTGACCCCGGGCTGCGCTGTCCCCCCGCGGGCCCCAAGGTGGTGCGCTATCTTTTTGAAAAAAGGAAAAACGCAAAAGGGGGGTCATCAAACAGGCTGGGGCCTGCCCAGTGTCCCCCGGGTCTAAAGACGCTGAACAATCCCCTCCCTCTTTTTGGCCAAATTTCCCTTTTCCGCTCGCTTGGGAAAACATGCCCAATTAAAAGGCTTCCCCCGGGGTGGTGGTGTGCAGAATCCCCGCCCTGGCAAATTTCTGTCCCACTTGTCGGGTTTTTGATAGAAAGAGAGGGGGATGGGGGAGGGGGGGCGGTTGGGAGTGAGCCGGGGGTCAGCCGGGGAAATGGGAATCTCCCTGGTGGCCGGGTTGGGGAGAAAAGGGGAGAAAAGACATGGGGGCCTGACGCGAAATCCTTGGGAATACTCCTATGGGGCCGCTTGGGGGGATAAGAAGTCAGTCCCCGGGGGGGGGAACGGCAAGGGCCCCCGGGGGAGCGAGGCCCTTTTTGTCCAACAAAGGGGTGTTTGGGCCCGGGGGGGCTATCCTTGGCCGTGAACGCTGGGTAGGGGGTTTACCCAGTGAAAGGGGAAAAGGGGGAAAATTTTTGGGTTTGGGGAGGGGGGGTTCCCCCAACAACAAGCAGGGGGCCAGCTCTCCAAAAAGGAAAGGTCCCCAGAAGGGGGGGGAAAAACCTCAAACCCCCCTCCAATTGTGGGCATCGTCGTGAAGGGGGAAATTCAGGGGGGACCTTTTGGGGAAGGCCCTGTCAGGGGGTGGTGGGAGTCCCTGAAAAAATCGTTGGGAAAAAGGGTGGGGAAAAACCCAGGACGACTCCCCCCTTTGGGTTCCGGGAAAACGGCGTGGGAAAAATGGGGGCTTTCCGATCGGACAGCGCCCGAGAGGAATGGGGGGCCCCGGGGCGACCCCTCTTGGGGGGCCCGGGGCCACAAGAGGCCAAAATGGAGTCAGGGGAAGAGTCAGAGCAAGGCCCCTGATTCCTCTCGGGGGGGGAAAAGTCCACCCCCTCCCCGGGGGGGGGAAAAAAAAGGGGGCGGGGCAGCCCAGAGGCAAGGGGGCTCCCCCCGGGGAAACCCCGGGTTTTAAACCTTTCGCACCCCCGGGGGAGCACTGCCCCCTGCAACCCCGGGTGGGGTTCCCCGCCGGCCCCTTTGCGTGGCAGAGGGGGCGGTGAGTGTTTCGACGCCGAGCCTCCTGGGGCCCTGTGGGAGCGGACGGGGAAGGCTGAACGACGGCGTTAAAAACTCAAGGGACGGAAAAAGGGTTTCCCCTGGCCCCGTGGTCGTCCTCCCCCCCGAGGAACGGAAACCCCGGAAAGTTGCCCCCAATTGGGGGGCGGAAGAAGTCGGGTCCCCAACTCCTGTAACCCCCAGGGGGGATTGAGACGATCGATCGGGGGGGGTTTTTCCGTCGGGGGTGAGGGGGCGCGGGTCCGAGCTACTCGAAGCCGCTACCTGACCCGGGGTTGTGGCATTTGGGGGGGGTTTCCCCCGAAGGGCCCGGCCACATTCCCCCCACCGGGAAATGTTTGACGCTTTCCCCGTGTCCGGGTCGTGGGCTGAAAAACCCCGGGCACGGTTTTTGGGGGGGGCGTGCGGGGGTGTGTGACGTTAGTGGGGGAGGTGCTAGGTCACGAGTCTCCCCTAGGGTCGGGGGGGAAGTGCGGTTATTCCGCCGCGAGTCGCCAACCCTTCCGGTCCGGGTTTTCGGCAAAGGGGCCCCCTTTGGGGGCCCATGAACGCCGGGACGCGGCATATGGGGAGAGGGTTTTCCTTTCGCGGTCGAAGTCGAACAGGCAACCAGTCAGGGAACGGAAGAATTTTGAAAAGGGAAAAAGGGCCTTTCAATTTGGGAACCTTGCCCCTTTGGGTTTGGGCTTAGGAAAGAAGCAAATTTAAAAACGTCGGGAATGACTGCCGATTGTTCACCGACTGGGACTGACGTTGGACTTCATAAAGACATCGTTGGGATCCCCCGGTCGGGTAGAGGGGGAAACGGAAAAAGATGGTGCGCGCCCCTGCCCCGGAAACCCCCCTCTAAAACTAAAGTTACGCCAGATCTGTGCGTGGGGCGGTTTGGGCCCGTGGAAAAACGACACGCGGGCCCCCCCCGGGGTAGAGAGCGAAATGCCGAAGAGTGGAGGCCTCGAGCCGTTAGTGTCCTTCAAACCCGGTTTGGGGCCCGGTGGGGGGGGAACAAAAACGGAACGCCCATCGCAAAGGGGGGGACCAAAAAGGTTGGGTTGAAGGGGTATAAAAAGGGGTCAAAACCCAAACCCCGGGGGAGAGGGCACTGGGAAAATTTTATTAAATGGGAACGAGATCTCTTTAGAGATCGAGGCAGGTCGATCGTAAGTGAAAGCCGGGTTTTGGGGGGGTCCCCCAAAACAAAAAGGCGGGAAAGACCGGCCCAAGAAATGGAAACCGGTGGACGGGCGTGAAAATTAGGCGAAAACGGGGTCCAAAAAGGAAGGAAAAAGGGACCCCAGATTCCCTTGAAACAAGGGGCCGTTTAAAAACCAAAAATGGGGGAAAAAAGGGCGAAAACCCCGTTTGGGTTGCTTTGAAGATCGGGGAAAAAAGCGGAATGCGGGAAATCGCGAGGCCAAGACAAAGGACAAAGGCGAGGATGGCGTGGTTTTAAAAAAATGAAAAAAAGACACCAAACCAAAAAACCCCACCGGTTTAAGAATGAAAAGGGTGAAGCGCGCAAAACCCCCAAAAAAAATTTAAACAAAAAAGCAAACACAAGGCTATAAAACACAACCGGGAAAAGAGAAGGGGAGAAAAGAGCACAAGACTTTTTCTTGTTGGGCGGCGGGCCCGGGGAGAATGCGTATGGGAGACCCTTTCACTTTGGCCCTTTTCCCCCACCCGGGGGAAGTGGGGTTTGGGGACCACGTGACTGTCTTATCCTTGGGATTTTGCCACAAAAAAAAATTCGGCCTGGCAGAGAAAACTAATTCCGTGGGAAAGCTTTTGTCTGACATGGTACAGTATATGACGCCAAACCAATTTAAGGGGAATTTTTGATTTTTTTTTTGGTAACGATGCGCTTTGCAAAGGGCAACCCGTAAAATTTTTTTTCTTTGACTCAAAATACCCATCTCACCCTCTTTTTTCCCTTTGCAGATAATTTGAACAGAGAAAAAAAGTAAATCAAAAATGGGAGGAAATATGAACAAATCAGGAGGTTTTTAAAAAGCCTTTTTGCCCCAAAACACCTGGCGTTCAGTACAGTCTTAATAATTCAGCGTTTGGGTTCACAGTTTCCATGTTCCATTCTGAGTTTAAAGGGTCGGTGCAAAGGGAAAAATTAAATTTACACAGATGGAGACAGCGGCGTAGGGAGCGTGTTTAAACTGATATGGAAAGACAGCATGAAAGAAACCCAAAAAAATGTGTGTGCAGGGGCATATTGCACATGTGTGTGTTGTGTGTGTGTGTGTGTGTGTGTGGTTTGTGTGCGTTGTGTGTTTATGTGTGTGTGTGTGTATGTTTGTGTGGGGGTATGTGTGGGTTTTGTTGGTGTGTGTACAATCCTGTGTTTATTAAGGGCCCTGCATGTTTTCCGGCACATGCATGAAGGGGTGTCAGGTAATTTTTTGGGTTTTACAAAAAACATGAAAATTTTAAATGGAATTTCATGTTCCATGGCTGCATGGGGACAGAGGCCCTTTACACTTGCGCGCCCAAACACAACATGCCCACAAACCCCTTTCACCCCCACATGCCAAAAAACTGCACAGTGCTTTTCAAAACCCACATACAACTCAACAAAAAAAAATCATGTACAAATTTCCTGGCCAAGGAATTTAGGGTATCTCCAGCCCCTTATCAACAACAGGTTGCCCGGGGTTTGAGTTTCCCAAATTTTTCCCAAAGACAGTGTGTTCTGCGGTTTTACGCCATCCCTTTTTGGCTATTTTTTGAAAATTTCCCTGAAGAGCTTAAAAAAATTTAGTTAATAGTTTTTGGGAAAAACTTCTGACCTCTTGTTTTTTATCTTTTCAGTGAGCCTGCGGGTTTTTAGAGCATTTATGAGGAGTAATTTTGTTTGGTTTAAACCCAAACGCCTAAACCTTGCTCCATCCTACGGTAACCCTGGGTAGAACTGGGGGGACAAATCACGCTACCTGTGAGGCCAAACCCCGGCGGGCCACATTGTCTTTTTATACCAATCAGAGCTGAAGTTGACAGGGCTGGGCAGAGAGGGAAAAGAGGTCTTTTTGGGATGAGATGAAACCTTTGGGTGTTTGCCTGTTTTGTTTTGCGTTTTTTTTCCCCCCGTATGTGTTTGTTTGCTTCTGTCTTTCAGACCAAATTTTACCCCCCCCCCCCCCCCTTTAGTTATTTTCTGTTTTGGGTAAGGAAAAGGGGGGAAAATTAAAGTCACTGTAAATAGCAGCCAAATATTTTCTTTTTCATGATACTTAATTACAAATTTATTTTTTTGGGCAACATTAAGGGAAATGGTTTTTTTTTTATTGGTTAGCCCACAGTGTACGCATCCGGTGTTTTAAGGGGACTGTAGGGCCCTAGGGGTTTGTAACTTTGGGAAGATTTTTGATGAGAAAAATGAAAAACCCGCAGACAACTGTTTAAAACATTTTTTTCAGTAATTTTTTTTTTAATTTCCCTTTTTTTTTTTTGTTTAAAAAAAATGATAAAAAAAAAAAAAAACAACGTTTTCGACTGCAAAATTTTTAATTTACCGCGTCAGACCAGAATTTTTCCAAATTTTTTTTTTGAAGTTTTTTGTCGATTCGTGTGCTTCACCATTTCCTGAATGTACATGCAAAGAAAGGGCAATTGGGAAAAAGATCATGTTTGTTGAAGGGGCCCTTTTAAACCCCATCCCGCCCGGGGAATGTTTTTCCCAAAAGTGTTACAGGGGGAAAACCCCTGTTCCCTTTATATCTTCAAGGGCACCGTAACCAGGGGCTGGGGGGTTGGGCCCGCTCTGGGCCCTTGCAGACTGCTGGGGCAGATGTAAGGATGTGGCTGTTTCAAAAAGGTTCCTGATTTCGGGCACTTTCCTGTCTTCTGCCGATTTTGTTTGCGGTAGTGGGCCCCGGTGAATGTGTCCAGTCCTCCCCTTTTCCCTTCCCCTTGTTCTTCTCATTCCAGCAGGTGGTTGGGTTTGATGTGGAGAGAGGGTGAAATCAGGGGGTTTTTTAACCGTTTTTCCCCCCAGCGCAAAGTGAGGCGACTAAAATGCGGAAATCAAAACAATCTGTGAAAATGTTTGAAAGAATTTTCCCCCCAAGCAAAATTTGGGCAAATGAATCACAAGAAAAACACGGGGTTTTTTTTTTAAAAAAAACCCCTCAGGTCCCTTTTCAGGCAAGTTTTAAAAAAACTCAGAACAACGAAAATGAAGGACAAGCGATCACATATCTTGTCAAAATTTTGGGGCAAGATGGGATTGAAAAAGAGAACCGGGGCTGCGGGCTAGTTTCCGTCAAGCGGAAAATCCGTAACTCAGAAAACATGGCTTTGAATGCAAAAAATAAGTAATTTTCCCCTTTGGGCAAAAAGGGCTTTTACTCTGCTTTGAGACACAGTTTCTTTTTGATGGAATATATGTAAAAATCAGGGAGGGTTTTTTAAAGCTTGGGTTTTTTTTTTTTGTGTTGGGGGGCAGCCTTTTTAAAGGAGGCAAGCTTTACAGGGGGACAGCGGGGGTGGAAAAAACACTGTGCTGGGGTCTCCCTGTGCAAAGGGGGCAGGGGAGTGGAAAAGCCGTCTTCGAGTTTACCCTTTTGCTGACGTTTGGGGGTTTTACTTTTTTGGGGTGTTGTGTGTGTGGTGTGTGTGTGCGCATGGGATTTATTTGTGTGTGTGAGAATTTTTCGAGGTACATGCAATCTGGGTTTTTTTTTCATTTTTTTTTCATTTTTTTTTGTTCTTTTTTTTTTTTTTTTAGGGTTTGTGTATTTGATCAATTCTTTTTGCTCTGTAGTCTGTTCAGTCATCTGTCTGTGATTCATACTCTCCATTTCTCAGACCACAGTTTTCCTCTTCACCGTTCTATCTGCAAGCATTGTCTTCTTTTTGTCCCCCACACCATCTCTCTTCATCCCTCTCCCTTCCATACTCACCAAATGTTCTGTCTCTTCTAGCCAAATCCATTTCTCCTTATCTCTGCCTGACCCGCCATGTGTTTTCTTTTCTGCCTCCCACACCCCATATTTTTCCGTCTCCTTCACGCTGTCACCCCATGCCCCTGTATCCCGCTGATCATGCACAAACCCCACTGGATGGATCAGTGACCTGCGCATCAGTCCTGACCTTATTTCGGAGGTCTTTAGTCCATGGCAACCCTCCAGAAACTTCTGATGTGGATGTCATGTTTGTTAGTGAATATTTTAACCCCAGCCGTTTTTATTCATCTCGCTGTGCCTATGACATGTTCTGTGGAAGGTCATGAAGTTTGCTGTCGCAAACATTTTTTTTTTAGTCTGTCTGATCAGCTGCAAATCAAGAGAATATAACTCTGTGGTGAGCAAAAGTATAGATTTGGAAAAAATCTATTTTCAAAATGTATTTGAAGGAGAAAAGAAAATGGTGTGAAAGTGTTCCTTACACCTCTCCCACTTTCTGATCATCCAGCTTAGCTCTTCATTTTGATGCCTGGGGGAAAGAAAGGCTTTACCTGTCAGAATACCAATAGTAAAAAGACGGTTGGTATTACTTCATGTGTGCTGAAAGGCTTTACCCGTCAGATATACCAATAGTAAAAAGACGGTTGGTATTACTTCATGTGTGCTGAAAGGCTTTACCTCTCAGATATACCAATAGTAAAAAGACAGTTGGTATTACTTCATGTGTGCTGAAAGGCTTTACCTCTCAGATATTACCAATAGTAAAAAGACAGTTGGTATTACTTCATGTGTGCTTGAAACGAATGGCAGATTTATCAGCAAGCTGAATGAGAGAAAAGAAGGTCAGTATTCATTTGTTGGAAAGGCCAGAATAAGCATTTTCAACAAAGGGAATGTACACTGGATTTTTATTGAATGATACTCGAGAAAACCTTGATAGCATTTTAAGAGAAAAGAATTTTAGTGTGGTAAAATGTTGCACTTTTAACAATATTCGTTTGTGACATAATGGCTGTTTTGCCTCACTCTTGACACTTTTTTAAACATGTATTGCGCAGATTGATGGATGAGTGCTATCCTCTGGGAATACAGCTAGAATTTTCAATGTTAGGCCTGTTGCCCTGAAACCCATTCTGTATTATCTAGAGTTCTACCCCCCACACACTTTGGCACCAATCATTTCTTTACAACCCTTCTTCTCTCCCAAACGAGAGTAAATATTGGTTAAGTGTGAGTGTGTGTGTGTTTATGTTCATTCGTTTCTTCTGTTTAACGTCTGTTCACTTTGAGTGATATTAGATGTGTTTATGTTTAGGAAGCATTCTGTGACGCTTGCGTGAAATTGTGCAAAGGATTTTTGAAATGCAAGTGTCAAAGCAAAAATGAAGAAACAGGATACAGAATGCTGGGATATTGGCAAGGCAATGCACTCACTATGGGCAATATTTGCAGCAGAGACTATGCCTACCAAGTGCTATGAACCTGATACCTGTCAAAATTCACACCTGTGATAAATCCACAAAACGCTGTGCTGAGTTTTTTTCTTTATAAAACCTTCAGCCTGTAGGGCAACTGGATTACAACTTTTTTTTTACATTTGGAAATATTTTCAGCAAAGCGTCAAGGGCTGAGTCCTTACCACATCCCTGTTGTGGCAAGTACAGTATTAGGTGATAGCCCTTTGTGGTCGGCTGGGCTATAAGCAACATAATCCTTTCTCTGATTGTCAGAACAGATTTTCTGTATGTGTATGAAATGTGGGGAGAATATGGCCATGATACAGTGCCACCCTTTTTTAATCTGTGATTTACGTGTGAGAGTGGATTTTCCTGAGAAATATTACTGCAAACAACATTCTTGATTTGATTGGTCTGTTCTAAGTTTGTGGGAGTTTGGTATGTTAATGTGCTGAAAGTCTAAAGACTCAAACCCACCAGTTTAAAGTCCTAAACAGAACATTTTACTGCCATGATGGGGCACTTCTGTAAGTTTATGCAGCTGGTTTTCTAAATAGATTAAAAAACACTGTGCATAGGGCATTATACGATTTTCTTTGTGTCTGTGTCATATGTACCAGTTTTTGCTGCATCCATACATCTGTCATTCACTTGTGTGTGGAAGTCATGCTTGTGGCTGATGGTATCTTGCTGTTGTTGGACAGGGCTTGACCAAGGGAGATAAACACTCAGGACCTGAAGGTTGTGGCGTAAAAGAGTGCGGCCAATCAAAAAGCAAGGAGAGTTTGAGTCTCGTCGCCTGTGGCAGCACGTCACGAATGCACTGAACATCGGGGGACGTCAACACTGCCACTGAGCACAAGCGTTTTGTGAGTTTGTCGTGCCCTTGGTCTCGTAATAGATCTCTGGTACATCCATGAAGATAAAAATAATTTTTTAATCGCTCACACAGACACACACAGACATACACACACACACACTCACACACTCGCTGTCACGTGGGTTGATGTCACAGTGGTATATTGTTCAAGGGTAAAAGCTATGCTCAATCCCACTCAATCGCGCCTAACCACACAATCTCAAAATCAAACACGGACGGTAATATACGAGTACCAAACAAAAACTGAAACTTTACTGTCACAAAAAAACTGATGTCACACTTGTTTACATACATATATAAGGTTCGGGTTCTACATTTTAACTTCAAAAGGGATGTAATAAATGGAAGGGACACAAACCACCCGCACACACACCCGCACACACAACGCTCACCACATAATAATCGGATCTCTCTCCACTAAATGCACGCCCCGGCCGGATTCTGGGGGGGGCCAGGAGGTAGGGTGTAGAGCCAAATGCATCGAAGGGGCAAGCAAGCTTAAAAAAAAACAGGATTGCTTGCCAAGAATGATCCCCGAAAATTAAAATAGAGATGTCAGGATTGCAAAGATACAAATCAAGGACAACAAACCTGTGGGATGAGACAGGTTTCGGTTCGGAAGGAGCTTTTTAGCACTAGATCATTATTGTAAGCAAGCCAAAACAAAGGGTGCGTGCTTGGGCACTACCTTGGGATATGGGAGTAGTATTACTGGGGAGGTTCGACTGCTAATGAGCGGTAAGTAAACATCCAAATTAATGTCACTCCTTTTTTAACGCTAACAGGGACGGACTGGGACACGTTCATCAAGAAAGATCGATATTAACAATGCATGGTTAACTTGACGACATAGATAAACTGGATTCCCTGCTCAAGAAAAAAAAAACGCACCATACAGAGGCGACAACCCGGGAATGCATGTATATGTGGAAAAGCCCAACTCAACATTCATGTCAGGCAAAACATTGCCTTATTTAGTGAATGATACAGACGCTCTGCTGTCAAAATGTATGAACGCCTTGTCCTTTATCTCGCTATAAACGTGGATTCCAGACTTACGGTCGAGTCCCCCCAAGCCTCAACCGCGTGACAGTCTCCTGTGCGAGGTCCAGACCGAAGAGAGAGCGCGTTCTCTGTCCGTCGGATGCACACCACGACAGGAATGCGTCCTTTCTCCTTCCAAGGAGATAAAGTTACACACAAAGAGACCACGAAGGTCCGATGGTGAAGGCTGAAATACACTCCGGTCAGGCACACCGGTGTGGCGGTCGTCCACATCACCTGTACACAACAGGCTAGGGCAGTGACCACCAGCGACCCACGAAGAGTAGTCGGTAGAGAGTGGGGGCGCCCGGCGCAACACAAAAATGAAGGGCGTCAGGCCTGAAGGTCCTCTCTCCAAAGATGCGTGCACGGCAGCAGCAGGTGCGTCCTCGTTTCCGACCCGGGGCGAGGAGAGGGAAGGGCTGAAGGGGGGGTATAACTGGGAGAGGAAGGGGAGGGATGGTGTGGGCGAGGCAGAAGTTGGAGGTTGTTGGTCAAGCGTTGGTCGCAGCGCAGATGCGGTAACGGTGGCGGCAACAGCAGAAAATATACTCGGAAGGAGGCTGAGACCCCCCGCTACAGATGCAAGGTCAGCGCAGCAGCAGCGGCACACAGGTAGGTCCAGTCTCTGGTAGAGGGGGAGGAGGAAAAATAAACCCACCAAGAGGAAGAAGTAGAGGATCAAGAACATGATCCTTTAAGGACAAAGTGTAGTAAGCTGACGTCCTGAAAACACACAAAAGATGCGTTTCCCATATAAAATGGTCCAAAGCAAAATCCCGTAAGCAGATAGCTCCTGGACAGTGAGTAACAAGGACAGGCTCGGTACACACTGGCAGAGCGCTTGAATATTTCTCAGTTTCTCACTGAATTAAATTACATTTCCTCCGTTCAGACACTCTGGTTTCTACATTCATTTTCCAAGACACGTTCACGTTCGTTTATGTCAAACACACCGGGGTTGGCTCGCTTGAAGAAAAAAACGATCATCTCCCTCTGGGACAACTTTTCCTGTTATACAAAGGCGACCACAGCATTAACAGCGCCACATAAACTTATGGGCGCTCTTAAAGATTTTACAGGAATGACAACAAAAATGGTGAGAAAAAACCAAGTCCTGAACAACACGCATTTACAGTGCGACACTTAACACACATAACCGTGGCAAGACAAGACCAGGGAATGTGGTTACAGGACGCGACAACACACAGAACACAGCAACAATACATATTTGGAGGGGGAAAATGGACTATCACGCCCTACTGCTGTAAAATGAGAAAAAATAAATTGGCTAGAGTAATGAATTAATAGTTGGTATATGCGAAATGGTAATAAAATTAGATAAACGAAAATAATACTCAAACACAACTAATTAAATATCTGAAAGAATTAAAGTGATTGGCTGGGAGGACAATAACCAATTCTTTAAAATGATTTGGAAATAATTTAATAATAAAAGATAAATAAAGTATGAACTAAACTACGCAATAGTACTCACCCAACTGACTTGTGAAAGGGACTCCTTGTGGAGCCGGATTTAATAAGCCCTGCAGGCTCGTATCCCCGGTCAGGGCCTAATGTTTAGAAAACAAAACGGGCTTGCTGCATCCAAGTGAATCAGGGATTCACGACTGACGTATGAATCTCAGGATTACACCAAAAAGCTGGACATGACGACAAGCACTCCTTTGGTGTACAATGGTATGGTTCAACCCAAAGGTAAATACCTGATGCCAGGACGCCCGGAGATATGGATCTCCAAAAAAAAATAATACAAACGCAGTTTCCCTCAAAGGCGAAACATATGGTGGCTCCCGAGGGATAGGATCCTCATCAAAAATACAGTTACAAGATAATCCAGGCATGCCAATGGCTTGCATACGACACGTTATCTTTCCTCCACTATCCAACCCCCTATCACGACTGCTTCTCTCGGTTTTAAAAAAACTCATGCGCCGCTGAGTGGAGGCTCACTCAGCCCACGTTTAACCACACGAGCAAACCCACCCCTGAAGTCCAAAAGGAAACAACATGGACCAATGCAGGATGACAGGTGGGCTTGCAGAGAGTTTAAAAGCTAATAATTTTTTAAAATAAGTTGGGTTTTTTCTTTTTAAGACCACCATGACATCTGCTTAAGGTTACATTTTAACAAAAATAACCCCTTTTCACAAATTCTTCCCTACTCTGGACAAATGGACTTTGAACATGACAGTTGGAAGAAACATGCAGCAGTGAGTGGACACACCCCCTCACACTATAAAAGCTTGGTACTAATGACCCGGTACACTTACCCAACCTGTCCCATGTTCTAAGGTTCATGCCACAAGTTAGAAAAAAAACAACCACCACAATCACGGGTCCATGTTACCACGACAGTTCTGAGAAATCTGCCCGCGTCAGCCATCCGTAAGAACAGGAACACAGCCTTTGTCTCCATCCTACTCTAAGAAAATCCGCCTCTTCATTGTCCTTGCCAGGCTAACTGGGAGCTTGTGAGGATGGACGGTGGGGGAAGGAGCACCTCATCTCCCGGTTCGAACCACCGTTCACGAGCCTTCTTATCATAGTTCCCCGTTTTAGATCCCTCTCAGGAGATCGCTTGAGATGAGATGATGAAGCCAGTTCGCCGGTCTCTGCTATTCCTGGTCCTCCATGACAAGCAACATATGCGACTTCTGTCTGTTTTATCCCCTCGGTTTTCCTCTTGTGTCCACATTGTGCTTCATACGGACATTGGCCCCCTTACACGTTCGCCCGTTACCAACAATTCAAAAGGAGGAAATAGAAAATACGCCATTGGTACCTGTGGCACTTCCCGGCGCTAGCAAAGAGGACACACTTGGATGTATCGATCCCCACTCCTTCGGGTGCTCTTGGCAGAGTCGCTTCAACCATTTTGTTTCGCAGTGCGTGGCATTTAAAAAGTTCGACCAGACCGTTTGCTGTTGCCGCATGATGATAGGGAGTCGTGGTCAACCGATGTATGTTGAGTAAGCGGAATCCTCGTGCATAACTCCGACATAAATTGGGTCCCTTGGTCGGAAAGTTACTTGGTTTGGAAGTCCAGTCCGGGTCAATGCCCCAAAGTGCGTCGGCGAAGTTGGGCATCTTGGACTTCAGTGAAACGCTTCGGGGTTATCGCGTGGCATAATCCACCATGCGAGGTTATTACCGATTGTTTTCCTGAACTGAGGTGGAATGATGGGCACCACTATAGTCCACTCATACCTTAGAGAATGGCGT
The DNA here is from genome assembly GCA_018398815.1 of Conus ventricosus. Lineage (NCBI taxonomy): Eukaryota > Metazoa > Mollusca > Gastropoda > Neogastropoda > Conidae > Conus > Conus ventricosus. The sequence continues at coordinate 27,886,426 of CM031616.1, read as the reverse complement.
TCTTTCTAGTGGCACTTTCCCAAGAGGAACTCTTGTGTTATAGCCTTTGGGTGTTGTTCGTTGGCAACGTCAACCAAAGAGCGGCAATACTGAACGCACATCTTTCTCCATGCCAGGCCTGTAGACTTCTTGCTGATCCTCTCGAGTGTCTTCTTGACCCCGAAATGTCCAGCCATGGGGGAATCGTTGTGTCGGTCCCCAATGTAGGACGTTTGTACGCGGAGGGAGAGTGCGAGAGGCACAGCCAACTGCCGAGCTCTGGTTTTCCCCTCAAAAGTTCGCCTTAAGAACGCTCTCTCTTCCTCTTGATGAACAAGTGTCTGCCCAGTGCCCCGCGAGTCGGTTGGGGCTTCCAAGTTCTTTCGCAAATTGATTGAGGGTAGGATCAGTTCTGTAGATCCTTCACTTTGTCGGGGCGTCACACTTGCCAACGCACTCATCTTGCAGTGGCTTCAAATAGCGGTGTGTGTGGCTCTTGTTCTGTTGGGCACGAGTGTCGTTGCCATCTTTGCACAGGCTTGAAGAGGTAGGTAAGTGGAGAATGTCCCGAATGTCCCATCCTCGAACTTCACCACGTTACCTATCAGAAAGGGATTGCTGGGCTTGTCCACGCGATAGCCAAACGTGCCTCAAATATGGCGTCGACATAGGATCAGTGCAGTGGGCCGCTCTGGACTTCGATTCCTGCTCACATACCTGACACCTCACACATGGGTCCTCGTTCGCATCCAGCAGGGATCCAGACTTGGTCACAAAATTGCTGATGCACAGAAATCCCTAATGGCACAAACAACCATCACCCTGAACCACGGATGCGGAATGTGGGGACTCTGGTTCGCCTGACAGGGTGGTGATGCCCATGTGCCACAGACTCCTGATCCAGGCCTCACCAATGAACGGCTGCTCCTCAGCACAACACTGGGCACACAGTTCTCAAGTGCTAGTCGATCACCACACACTTGAAATACACCGTCTTAATACTTTGGGAGGACCTGTGTCCTTGACCGCTGTAAGTTTCTATGACGGGAACAGCTGGTGGTTTTCTGGGGCGGCCGTCTGATGGATTGGCGACTCTTGTTGGGTCTAGCGTCAGAATGAAAAATCCCGCCTCGGCGTCCGCATATGCTTCGGCACATGGTTATTGCCTCTTGGATCGACGCAGGCATGGTTGCCTCCCAGTTTGATTCTTAATTCTGAGACGCTACGTTGCTCAGCTGCTCCCTGTAGGACTGCATCCTGTAGGGGCAATCCAGAGGCATCCACCCTCAAAGTCATCGTATGCCTTAATCGTTCCACAAACTGGAGGAAGGTTTCGTCTTCGGCCCTTTGCATCATAGTCCTTAACCGACGACGGTAGGACTCTGGCGTCATGTGGAGCCGTTTGCGAAGGGCTAGGCTTTGAGATCCTCATAGGAACAGGGGGAAGGTATGTTGTCCAACGCCTCCTTAGCCATACCTGGAGACTCGACTTCTGGTATACTGCCCCTTGTGACCATCAGTATGCCAAAAGGGTCTACCAAATCCGCGAAGTGTTCCACAGGAACAGTCTAGGTTTCCCTGGTTGGGCAACAAATGGATATGCGGATCTTGGGCAGGCTGAAACCCAAGGCAACCTCTTAATCCTGGGTTGCTCCTCTCTCGCTCCCCACGTCATGATCTCTGTATTCATGTCCCCTGTTGCTACAGAGGACAGCTGCTCTGGTCTGGGCTTGCTCCAGGTTCTGTCTGGTCTCAGCCCTTCTTCTCTTCAGACCTCTTATCTCTCCTGCTGCATGGCCCTTCTCTCTCTCTTCTCTTTCTACTGCCTAATCCTAGGCAGCTCTTCACGCTCTCGTTGTTCCTTTGCCTCTCTCTCTTCTCTTTCTGCTAGGCTCAATTCTCTCTCCCACCTCTCCTTGCGCCTCCCGATCTCCTCTCTCTCAAGATCCCCCCAACGCTCCTACGTGCCTCTTACGCCTCTACTTAGCTTCTTCTCGGGCTTCTGTCTCGCTCCTTCGTTTCCTCTCTCTCAGCTTCCTTCGTGGCATGTCTTCAGCCTCTCCTGAGTTCTTAGCGGGGCTTCTCTCTCTTCCCTCTCTGCTGATTCTCACTCTCGCTCCTCTCTTGGCCCTCCGGCTCCGCCTCTATCCAGTCTCCTGAAACCACTCCCTCTATAGTCCCCACGCAATACCTATTGATGACCCTCTCTCTTCTCTCCCTCACTCACGTGGACTCTCGGTGCTCTAATGTCAGGAAGATAACCTACGATCGGGCGGCCCGAGAAGGGGGGTTCGTTGCGTACGGTGAGGTCCAAAGTATGGGGGATAGTACCATGGAGGATGTGTGGTAAACAGTGGAGTGCACGGACCTGACTCCAGTCGGGTTGTTTAAACCTGTATGAGAAGGAGGTACACGACCGGCCGACTGCGTTGGTTTACCATTCCCTAGGCACGGGTCGTATCGTGGGTATAAACAGTGGTCGTCAAACTCCGGCAGGCGCGAACAAGGAAAAGGAGTACTCTCCACAGAAGCCTTCTTCCCAGACAGACTGCGCGCTGCAGAGACAGATCGTGTCACTACCACTATCAATCATCCATGTTTCGCATAACCGATTGATCTCTCGGAAAGATAAGTTCCGGAAACAGTGTACTAATCCCTTGCATCAGTTCGACGAGCAGTACACACACAAAGCTTGTTCTGCGCGTAAAGTCACTAGTTGCTCGCCAGCCTAATGGACCCCAACACAATTCAGTTCAAATGCACGGTAGAACTACAAGCACAAGCACCCAAAGTCTAGTAGTGAAATGCTGCAAGGCATCTACCCAATTGGTTGCACTGTGGTTTCCGGCCTCTAAGTAAAGATCACCAACACGGTGCCGGACGTCGGCCTAATGAATATTATCATCACTGACTGGAGCCCTAATCATGGAACGGAATCATCATCAATATATCAAAAATACAAGTAAAGAAACTCGGTTACAGTTACGATCCTCAACCTTGGACTTCTGCAAAAGACCTGTTCACACATTTAAAACACTAGGGTATCACACAAAGTCCTTCCACAATGGTCAGAGCTATCACACTGTTAACACGCTCATGAGCAGTAACATCTGCCGAACTTGCGTATTTAGTAAGCTATCTCTGTGCTCACACAAACTATTAACGACATTCAAAAATTCACATTTTTGAATTCACTCCTCATTCGCTTCCTTTTCACGTTCACAAGTTGGATACTCTACACTTTCCTAACAATTCAATCCGATGCCAAAAACAAACTCGAACTAACCAATTCCGTCATAAAAAAAAACTATTTATGTCCTAGACTACAAAGAGGATGTTTACTGGTCACCTGTCACCCCGACGACGACAGTTCAACGGTTAGGAGAGCGCCCTAATCTACGAAGGGGAATTTCCCGGTCAGATCTTCTCCGATCTGTGTGGGAATTAAACCTAGCTAAACAACTTTCACAAATGAACAATTTATTGTATAAACAGCAGTAGAGGGTTTCTTGCACCTCCAAATGTTACCCCCCTACTTAGCTAGGGGTATCCCTCCAACCTCCCACAGCCTATTCCGGAAACACAATTCCATAGCACTAACCACTACGCCAAAAACAACTAACACAACTGCAGCGCTAAAAGGTCAGAAAGGTCACAGCGATCCCGGACGACGCCCCCATAAATTGTCTACGTGGGTGATGGCACGTGGTATTTGTTCAAGGAAACGCTATGCTCACCGATCCCAACTCAATTCGCGCCTAACCACACAAACCATCAAAATCAATCACGGAAATACGAGTACAAAAAAAACTGAAACTTTACTGTCACACAAACAAAAACAGATGTTCACCACCATGTTTAACATACATATTTTAGGACGGGCTATACATTTATAACTTCAACAGGGATGTAAATAAATGGAAGGACACACACACACCGCACACCACACCCGCCCACACACGCACACACCAAAAATAAGGATCTCTCTCCACTAAATGCCGCCCGGCGGATTCTGGGTGGGCCAGGAGGTACGGGTAGAGCCATAAATGCCAATCGAAGGGGGCGGCAAGCAAGCTTAAAAAATAACAGGAATGATTGCACAAGAACTGATTCCCTCGAAAATTAAAATAGAGATGATCAGGCATTGCCAAGTTTACAAATCATGCGACAAAACTGTTGGATGAGACAGGATTACGGTTCGGAAGGAGGCATTTTTGCACTAGATCATTAAATATATGCAAGGCCCAAAAACAAAGGGGGAGCGTCTCTTGGGTCACTACCCTTGGAATGTGGTTAGTTCGGGGTAGTATACTGGGGGGTTCGACTGCCTAAGAGCTGTAACTTAAACACTCCAACATTAATTTCACTCCTTTTTTGAATCGCTAACAGCACGATGGGACAGTTCTTCACAGATATGATCGATAACAAGGCAATGGTTAACTTGACGACATAGATAAACTGGAACCTGCACAAGAAAAATAAAAAAAGGCACCACTTACTAGCGGCGACAACCCTGGAAAGCAAGTATCATGGGGAAATGCCCAACTCAACATTCAGGTCAGGCAAAACATTAGCTATAAGATGAATGATACTGCGCTCTGCTGACCAAAAACTGATTTACGCCTGTCCTTTATCTCTGCAATTTTAAAACGTGGATGCCAGACTTAGGGACCGATCCCCCCCAAAGCCTCAACCGCGTGACCAGTCCTGTGCGGGTCCAGCGAAGAGAGAGCAGCGTCTTGTCCAGTCGGATGGCACACCCGCAGGAAAGCGATCCTTTCTCCTTCCAGGGAGATACAGTTACACACTACGAGACACGAAGGTCGATGGTGAAGGTGAAATACACTACGGTCAGGACACCAGGTGTGGCGTGTCGTCCAACACCTGTACACAAACAGGTAGGGCCAGTGACACCAGCGACCCTCGAAGCTGTAGTGGTAGAGAGTGGGGGCGCCGGCGCACACACAAAATGAAGCGGGTCAGGCTGGAAGGTCTCCTCCCAAAGATGTGCACCGGCAGCAGGTGCGTCCTGTTCCGACCCCGGGGGGAGGACGAGTGAAGCGGCTGATGACAGGGAGAGGAGGGGTGGGATGGTGTGGGCGAGGCAGAAGATGGAGGTAGTTGAGTCAAGCCGTGGGTCGCAGCCAGCAGCTGCGTACGGCTGGCGGCAACCAGAGAAACCGGAAAGGAGGCCGAGACCCGCTTCAGATGCAAGGTCAGCGGCAGCAGCAGCGGCACACAGGTAGGTCAGCCACTGGATGAGGGGGAGGAGGAAAAAAACCACCACAAGATGGAAGAAGTAGTGGAAACAAGAACAAGATCCTTTTAGAAGAAGTGTAGAAGCAGAAGTCCTGGATAACACACAAAGTTGGTTTTCCCATATTAAATGGTCTTGGCCAAAGCATAAAAAACCCGTAATGCAGACATCATTACAGAGAGTACATAGGACTGGCACGGAACACATGGCAGAGCGCTTGCTAATTTCAGTTCTAAATAGGAATTAAATACATTTCCTCGTTTTCAGACACTTTGTCTACTACATATATTTCCAATACACGTTTCACCTATAGTTTATGTCATATACCCCCGGGGTTGGCTCTCCTTGAAAACAAAACGAAGATATCTCCTCGGCGACGACTCTTTCCCTGTTTATCAAAGGCCGGATAAGCAGATTAACTTCAGCGCCACATAAACTTATGGGCGCTCTAAATATTTACTGGAATGACAACATAAATGGTGAAGAAAAAACCAAGTCCCCCTGAACAACGCTTTACAAGTGACGACATTAAACACACAAAACACGTGGCAAGACATGACTGTAATGTGGTACAGCCGCGACAACACACAGAAACGCAACACTACATATTTGGAGGGGAAAATGGACAACACCGCCCTACTGCTGGTAAAATGAAAAATAAAATGGCTAGGATGTAAATGAATAAAAGTGGTTTAAGCGATATGGTAATAAAAATTTTTGGAATAAACGAAAATATACTCAAAACACAACAAAATAAATATTGAAAGAATTAAAGTAATGGCTGGGTGGAAAACACATTCTTTTAAAATAGATACTGCCCCCCCCCCCCCCCCCCGCCCCAAATAACTATTAAAAGAAAAAATTAAAAATGAACTACTACGCATTGTACTCACCAACTCGACTTGTGAAAGGGAACTCCTTGAGGAGCCGGAATAATAAGCCCTGCACGGCTGTATCCCCGGTCCAGGGCCTAAAGTTTTAGAAAAAAAAACAGGCTTCTGCCTCCAAGTGAATTCAGGGATTCACGATCGGCGAATATGGAATCACCAGGAACTACAACAAAAAGCTGGACCAAGACGACAGCACTCTATGGAGTACAATGGTTTTGGTTCATACCCCAAAGGTTAAAAACATGAATGCCTGGAGCCCGGAGATTTGGGATCTCCAAAAAAATTAATATACAACGCAGTTTCCTCAAAGGCGAATCAAATGGTTGGTCCCCGAGGGGATTAAGGATCCCTCACAAAAAATAAAGTTCAAGAAAACCTGCATTGCATAGAAGGCTTGCACGGACATCGGTTTCTTTCCTCCCACTTCACCCTCCCAATCTCGACTGCTTCTCTCGGTTTAAAAAAAAACTCTTCGCAGGTAGAGAGGAGGCTCACTCAGCCCAACGTTTAACCAACAGTGCAACCCGTGTCCACACGGAAAAATCACATGACCATGCAGGATGGAAGGTGGGCTGCAGAGAGTTGTAATAAGGCTAAAATAAAACTCAGTTGGTTTTTTCTTTTTAAGACACAAAGACATCTCTGCTTAAGGTTACCATTTTAACAAAACTTACCACTTACACAATTTCTTCCCTCTGGAACCATAATACGGACCTTGTACATGAGCAGGTGGAAAGATTCATGCAGTGCACGTGACACTCGCATCATCACACACACATCACACTAACACACACACTCACACATTCACTCTGTGTGAATAGTTGCCATCCTTGCATAAAAAGTACGTGCTCACTTGTTCTCTGCCGACAGCAGGTAAGCACATGCCATAATGCACATACATTCCTACACATAACATTCTCCCTTCTTGGCGCAAGTTATGGTAACTGAAATATGGGGGAGAGTTCATTGGTGAGAGATACTGTTGAAGGCACAGTGAATGACACTGAACTACATCTAGACGCTGTCTCTTGTCTATGAAAGTTTCTCATAATACTCACGATAATACATTACTACAGTTGTGAACAGTAGCGTCACGGTTTTTGTGTTCGGTGGAAGATTGTGATTATAGCGTGAAGGGATTCTGGATCTGGTGTTTGTTTCTACGTACACCTCAGGTCCACACCAAAACTGAATGGGATCATCCCATGGCCACCCACATCTCTGCCAAACTAAGCTCAGTTAACATTGGGTGTGTTATTTTTTTGCTATAATCGTGCCGACAGATACTCATGACAAACCAAGGGATGCATATGAGGAAGTAAGTTTCACGCGGAGGTAAACGTCCATCAAGTGAAACGCTTTGTATGTAAGGCTGTCGGAAATAACAGGAATGGTCGAATGGGAATAATGCTACGAAGGGGCTCTGAAAAGTAGACCACCCAAAAAAAAAAAAGAAAGAAGAATTAAAAAGAAATTAATGTATGAATTCATTATTATTAGTATGTTTTATTTTTGTTTTACTAATGTCTTTGGGAGCCGTACTGCACGTGTGCTTGTCGTTTCGCATAATCCAAGATCAAGCCCCACAAGTTCACTTCGGTTTGAACCTAGTGCCAGGGTTCAAGAAAAAAAATGCACCTGAAGGTGCCAGTTGAACCGAGAGAAAAATCTGTCATCAGCTGCCAACCTAACTGTTGGCGAGCATTCCTGCAACACCTTAGAAGCCTGCACTGTGTTCACATAGGGGTGCAAGGAATGTGCAGGGGATATCCCAGGGACTATTGCCACTGTGTGCTGGCTGCCATGCTGTTATGCATCATCATCCATGTTTGCTGTGTGCGAGTACTTTGCTGATAATGTATTTAAATGAAACCTTGGCTAAGGATACAACGTTTTAGGAAAACATGGTCTTTGGATTCGTCTCGCTGTTTCGTCAAAATTCCTCTGTCACTCATAGTCAATTAGTTTGTATCATACATTAACATGTTGAATAGAGAATAAGTTGATTCAAACTTTGACTTTCACAGGTGCATGTATAATGCAAATTCTGCACCGTACGCGAATGGTGCAAGGAACAGGGTAAAGCGGAAAATTGTACATTGAATCCTGAATGTCTGTACTATTTATTTTGTGTGGTCTCGCTGGGGAAGAGCGTCAGCGCGTGGGAGAGCGGCAAGAGGTGGAGTCGGGAATGAAATTCCCCACTAAAGGCTATGTTGGGTCGGTACCTTTCAACGTCGAGCACTTGAAGCATTGAAACCCCATGATCCAGCCTGTCGAGTGTGTGCTCCTGTGTGTGTGTGCCTGTGTGTGTGTGTGTGGTTTTGTGTGTGTGTGTCAGGTGTGTATGAAAGTGTTGTGTGGTCTGTGTGTGTGTCTATTTGTGATGACGTGGCAGATGTGCACTTGCTCTGGGATGAGAGCAGGGGATGTTGTTTGTGTGGTTTTGTTTTGTGTGTGTGTGTGTGTGTGGGTATGTATCATGACGCACCAAGGTACGCTTGTCTGTGTATGTGTATGTTTAAATCTTGATTCTTACTCATTTAATGCACACCCTCTTCGGTGAGCAAAATGTTACAGTTTGAGTTAATGTCTTTCTTGTGTTTTTTTTGTGTTTCTGTTCTATAAGACATAGCAAATGGGGTTCTAACGAAACATTGATAGCTTTCACATTCATTTTTCAGTGATGTTGTTTGTATTGTTCCCCTGTGTGGCTGTGCATGCGTCAAATAGTTAAAACGTTAGCTCTCAATTTGAGGGACATGGATTATCTTTAAGCCCCTATGTATCACGTTGTGGTGGGTATTTTGGAGCAAGGATTTTTTTCCCAGTCCCCCAGGTCATCACATGTGTGGTGGTTTTGTGTTTGAACCTTCTTCATGTGCGTACACATGCAATAAGCTTCCATATCATGAATTGACTTTTCCTGGATTTTCCCTATTCTAAAAATTCACTCATGAATCCCATGTTTGTCCTTAATAAAGAATCTATTAACTTCAAAAGTTTGTTTTAAAAGTGTGTCGTTTGTTTCACAAGGGGTCATTTTTAAAAGGGCTGTCAAAATATTGCAGAATAGAGTCAAGATTTCTGTGAGTGTCGGCAGTTACATGTAATGGAAAATGTATATACATTTTAGACCATGGATAGTCCAGTTGAAGCTACTGAGAACTTTAATAGGATTTTCATTCCCAGCCAGCTCGCCCTGCTTCCCATATATCCCAAATTCTGATTGCATAAGGTTGGCGGTGCATGTTCAAGAAGTTCAGCTACGCACATGAAATATCCTGCTATCCCTGCTGGCATACAAAGGGCCCCCCCCCCCCCCCCGCTCACACCCAAGAAAACACATAAGACTATGCTGCAAAAACCGGGGGAGTCTTTGTAAGCACAAAACACATTGACACAAAACACCACATACGATCAGTAGGACAGGCAAGCAGATTGAACAACTAGATTCCATGGCAGACCTGTTTACCCATATGATCTCACTGTATTTTTGCTACATGTTTGGTGAAAATACAAAGAATGCTACAAAGGTAACAAAACATGTTGAATAAAACACGAAAACAGAAAAAAAAGTTGAATGATAGTGATAAATTTCTTGACCTGTAATTCGCCACACCAATTGGAGTCCTGTAACCATAGTATTGTTTGAACAGTTTGGATGCTCTTGACAAATGATGATCGCCTCATATTCTTGCACACAAAATGAAGTGTGTGGACGTGCTTTGGATCTTATACAACATACGCATACATATTAACAAAACTGGGGAATACAGACCCTAAAATATTGAAAAAGAAAGAAAAACGTGAGATAGTGTGAACTTGTGATTAGATATACCAGTGATTCAGGTTGAAAAAGGATTTCTTTTAGAAAAAACAACAACAAAACTTTTTACTGTAGTTACTGTTGACACCTTGGGGGACATTCTGTTATCAAGATTTGGTTTGGGGTTGCGTGGAATATGATATAGTATCGTAGCAGCAAAAGGCATTCAAAGCAGACAAGATTGTCTTTACTGCTCCATTATACAAATCGCAGCAGGGGATAGTCAAAAAATCTTGTATATGACCAATAATACAAGCGTTTCCTCAAAGGCAACAATGGTGGCTCCCGAGGATAGGATCCCTCACAAAAATACAGTTACAAGAAAACCTGCATGCATAAGGCTTGCACGACACGTTATCTTTCCTCCCACTCTCCCCAACCCAATCTCGACTGCTTCTCTGGTTTAAAAAAAACTCATTCGCAGGTGAGAGGAGGCTCACTCAGCCCACGTTTAACCACACGTGCAACCCGAGTCCACACGGAAAACACATGACAATGCAGGATGGAAGGTGGGCTGCAGAGAGTTTAAAAGCTAAAATAAAAACTCAGTTGGTTTTTTCTTTTTAAGACACAAGACACTCTGCTTAAGGTTACATTTTAACAAAACTAACCCCTTACACAAATTCTTCCCTCTGGACAAAACGGACCTTGAACATGACAGTTGGAAGAAACATGCATGTGCGTGACACACGCACACACACACACACACACACACACACACACACACACATACACTCTGTGTGACATAGTTGCATCCATGCATAAAAAAGTACGTGCACACATGTTCTCTGCAGAAGCAGGTAAGCACCAGCCAGTAAATGCACATACATTCCTACACAAACATACACCCTCTCATGCGCAATTTATGGTACTGAAAATGGGAGTTCATTGGTGAAAGATACTGTTGAAGGCACCAGTGAATGCCACTGAACCAGTGTTCTTGTCAATAGAAAGTTTCAATACTCCACGAAAATACATTACTACAGTTGTGAACAGTAGCGTCACGGTTTTTGTGTTCGGTGGAAGATTTGTGATTATAGCGCTGAAGGGATTCTGGATCTGGTGTTTGATTCTAACGTACACCTCAGGTCCACACCAAAACTGAATGGGCTCATCCCATGGCCACCCACCATCTTTCCACTAAGCTCAGTTAACATTGGTTGTGTATTTTTTTTGCATAATCGTGCCGACAGATACACTGACAAACCAAGGGATGCATATGAGAACGTAAGTTCTCAGCGGAGGTAAAAGTCATCAAGAAAAGCTATGTATGTAAGCTGTCGGAAATAACAGGAATGAGTGGAATGGGAATAATGCTACTGAAGGGGCTCTGAAAATTAGACCACCCAAAAAAAAAAGAAAGAAGAATTAAAAAGAAATTCATGTATGAATTCATTATTATTATTATTTTTATTTTTTTTTACTAAGTCTGTGTAGGCGTACTGGCACTTGTGCTTGTATTTCGCATAATCCATGATCAAGCACAGTTCACATGGTTTGAACTAGCGCAGGGTTCAAGAAAAAAAATGCACCTGAAGGTGCCAGTTGAACCGAGAGAAAATCTGTCATCAGCTGCCAAACCAACTGTCTGGGAGCATTCCTGCACCACCCTTAGAAGCCTGCACTGTGTTCACATAGGGTGCAAGAATGTGCAGGGCATTCCCAGGGACATATGCCACTGTGTGATGGCTGCCATGTGTTATGCATAATCCATGTTCCTGCTGTGCAGTACTTTGTGTAATGTATTTAAATTAACCTTGGCTAAGACAACGTTTTAGAAACATGGTCTTTGATTCGTCTGCTTTTCGTCAAAATTCCTCGTCACCATAGTCAATTTATTTTGTATCAAACATAAACAAGTTGAATCAGAGACTAAGTTGTTCAAACTTTGACTTTCACAGGTGCATGTATAATGCAAATTCTGCACCGTACGCGAATGGTGCAGGAACATGGATAATGCGGAAAATATGTACATTGAATCCCTGCATGTCTGTACTATTTATATTGTGTGGTCACAGCTGGAAGAGCGTCAGCGCGAGGGAGAGCGGCACAGGAAGGAGTCGGGAATGAAATTCCCCACAAAGGTATGTTGTGTGGTACCTTTCAACGTCGAGCACTTGAAGCATTGAAACCCACTGATCCAGCCTGTCAGAGTGTGCTCTGTGTGTGTGTGTGTGTGTGTGTGTGGTTTGTGTGTGTGTGTCAGAGTGTGTATGAAAGTGTGTGTGTCTGTGTGTGTGTCTATTTGTGATGACGTGCAGATGTGCACATGTCTGGGATGAGCGCAGGGGTTGTGTTTGTGTGGTTTTGTTTTGTGTGTGTGTGTGTGTGTGTGTATGTATATGCGCAGGACGCTTGTCTGTGTATGTGTATGTTTAAATCTTGATTTTACTCATTTAATGCACACCCTTCTTCGGTGAGCAAAATGTTCAGTTTGAGTTAATGTCTTTTCTTTTGTTTTGTTTTTTTGTTTCTGTCTAAGACATAGCAAATGGCGGTTCTAACGAACATTGGAGCTTTACATTCATTTATCAGTTGATGTTGTTTGTATTGTTCCCCTGTGTGGCTGTGATGGTCAAATAGTTAAAACGTTAGCTCTCAATTTGAGGGACATGGATTTAAGCCCCTATGTAGCACGTGGTGGGTGAATTTTGGAGCAAGATTTTTTCCCAGTCCCCCAGGTCATCACATGAGCAGGTGGTTTTGTGTTTGAACCATCTTCATGTGCGTACACATGCAAAGCTTCCAATCCTATGAATTTTCCTGGATTTTCCCTAATCTAAAAATTCACTCATGAAATCCCAAGTTTGTCCTTAAAAAGAATCTATAACTTCAAAAGTTTGTTTTAAAAGTGTGTTGTTTCACAAGGGGTCATTTTTAAAAAGGGCTGTCAAAATATTGCAGAATAGAGTCAAAGATTTTCTGTGAGTGTCGGCAGTTACATGTAATGGAAAATGTATATACATTTTAGACCATGGATGTCCAGTTGAAGCTACAGAGAACTTTAATAGTTTCAGTTCCCAGCCAGATCGCCTCCTTCCCATAGATCCCAAATTCTGATTGCATAAGGTTGGCTGTGCATGTTCAGAAGATCAGATACGCACATGAAATATCCTGCAATCCCTGCGGCATACAAAGGGATCAAAGAAACACAAAGATATGCTGCAAACACCGGGATTCTTTGAAGCACAAACACATTGACACAAAACACCACAATAAGATCAGTAGGACAGGCAAGCAGATTTGAACCAACTAGATTCCATGCAGACCTGTTTACCCATATGATCTCACTGTATTTTGTACATGTTTGGTGAAAATACAAAGAATGCTACAAAGTTAACAAAACATGTTGATAAAAAAGAAAACAGAAAAAAAAGATGAATGCTAGTGATAAATTTCTTGACCAGTAATCGCACAATTGGCGTGTAACCATAGTATTGTCTTGAACCAGTTTGGATGCTTTGACCAATGACTGATCGCTAATTCTTGCACACAAAATGAAGTGTGTGAGTGTTTGGTTCTTTTACAACATACGCATACATATTAACAAAACTGGGGACTACAGACCCTAAAATATTGAAAAAGAAAGAAAAAAGTGAGATAGTGTGAACTTGTGATTAGATATACCAGTGAGTCAGGTTGAAAGTATTTTCTTTTAGAAAAACAACAACAAAACTTTTTACTGTAGTTACTGTTTGACACCTTGGGTGGAACATTCAGTTATCAAGATTTGGTTTGGGGTGGTGGACTGATAATTATTCGTAGCAGCAAAAGGCATTCAAAGCAGACAGATTGTTATACTGCTCATTATACAACGCAGCAGGGGATAGTCAAAATATGTGTTACAGTTTCAAACTGTATATATAGAGGGGGTCAAAGTGATGAACATTTTTGGGGATTGTGGGTGCATGCAGGAATTCATAACTGATCAGTTAGAATGGTTTGAAAATGAGATGACTGCAGAAGGAAACTGATACAAGAGCAAAAGCAGAATTACTGGGCCGCCAAACGAGGGAACCAAGACCAGATTTTTTTTCACCCTGATTTAAGAGAAGTCATTGTCTGTTCATGCTTTGTTTTGATATCTTTAATGTTATTTGCCGTGTCAGTAGAAGACAACAGGTCGAAACGTGTTGTGTTTGTTTTGTAATGTATTGGTTCCTTTGTTTGTCTGCCCGGTAATTACGATTTTACTCCTGGTCATTACAGACTGTCGTAAAGTCTCACCGCACACAAATCAGGAAAGAAGCAAGAATTGTATTAACATTGTAGCTCTGTATGTCATGTGAACGCTGCACACAGGTTTGCTCCTTGGTAGTGCATGCATCGCAGTTTAGTGATTCTAGCATTTGTGTCTCTGGTAATGGAAACTTAAACATGTTGGCATGGCTTGCGTATTTGAAAGAGGAACGAAAGGAAAACTGCTCAAGCCATTTGTTGGGAGAGTGAGGAAGTCAGATTACATGTTAAAGTGTTTGTGTGTCATTGTAATAGTTTTGGTGAATTTGTCGCCGACATCCGGATTAGACAGACTTTTTTTTATCAGTGACGGTCAGTATTGAAATGTTGTGTATTATTGTAACAGTTATGGTGAATTTGCCTCCAACATCCAGGTTAGACAAATAGACTTCTTGTCTGTGACAGTCCGTCTTGAAATTCATAAGGAATGCTGCTGTCATGGAAAGTCATTGAATGTTTTTCTTGCTTCTTTATTCATCACAGAGATTAGTTTAACGTTTTGTTTTGATGGCAGTTTTTCCACGAAGATGGGGAATCGTGGATGTTCAACAAGATGCTGACAGCGGCTGGGGACAAGGGAAAGCAGATGGTATGACGAGGGGAGGGGCGGTGATGGCTTCTCCGTCTGTGTGCAATCTCACTTTACTGAATGTGTGCGTCGATGACAGGCACCACAGCTCTCCACTTGTCATCCTGTTGTCACCGGCAACACTGGTCAGAACAGTCCGGGGGGTGGGGGGAAGGAGGGTAGGTATGCTGAAGTTTACCCCCATTCTCAGAAACGGCACGTGCCACACTTGACTCTACACTTACCCCCTCCACCCCTCTACCCACTCGCCCACCCTCCAATATCCCCGATATCTCTGTGTCATTTTGAGGTCTGTGAGATGGTTATGCCAGTGGCAATCATCGGGATGAGGTTGTAAGGTGGCATTCACGGTTCGTTGCTGCATCAGGGATTGTTCGTCAGAATTTGCCAAGTGCCAACCAGAGGTATGACTCGTGTGTACGTGTGTGAGTGATGAGTATTGAGGGTTCATTAAGTAAACTAGCAGTGATGGTGTGTCATTTTTAACAACAGTAAATCATACATATTAAACATAAATGGACAGAGAAAAAGAAAAAAAAGAGAGCTCATGCCTAGTGTGTTCTGGATTGAAGCATTATCATTATTGTTGTGTCCGTGTCGATGGAGAGAACCTGTCTCGTGTGGGTTGGAAAAAGAAAAGTGACAAGAAACAAAAATACTGAAGGGCAGATGAGCAGAGGGCGGGGGTGCAGTTGTGTGTGAAAAGCACTTCCCGCTGCAGCTTTTTCTGTGTATGCTGTTGTCGCCACTCAGTTTGTTAAGGACGTGTTTACAAAAGGCATTGTTCTGAACTGAGTGGAAGCGTCAAAAAGAAAGTGGATATGCCATGATCTTTTGAGTCGTGGATTTAAAAAAAAATTTTTTTTTGTTTTTCACCGATTCAAATTCTTGTTCGTTATGTTAAATGGAAAAGCCACAAGACTGTAAACATACAAGCATGCTTATAAAACACATATACACAAACTCACATACATACATATTTGCATGCTCACAATGAAATATATGTTCTCTGTCCAAATTAATGTAGAATACAGACCCACGTGTAATCTTTTCTTGATTTGAAAAGGGGAGAGGACCGATTGTTTCTGGTTTCTGTTGGTTGTGAATGGACTGCAGATGATGGATTGCAGATGATGGATCAGATGCATGGTCCATACATAGATCAGTTCATGGATGGAGAGGGACGCGGACCAGGCTCCAGGATAAGCAAGATGTGATCGGAGCAAAAATCACCTGGTTAAATTTGAATGAATTTTCGGACAAAATGTGCATTGAAACAACACTAACAAATCATATACATTCAAAGAGAGATGGACACAGGAAGATATTTAGAGAGATTTTTGCGTTCCTGTGATACAGTTGCATGCTACTTTTCGGTCTGATGGAAGTGCCACGTACTCATCACTATTTTATTTGTTCATTTCTTTATTTCTTCTTTTTTTTTTTAAAAAGTCGTTTCTGGTAATCAAGAAAGAACAGAATTGTACTAGAAGCTCCCTCCTCCACTTTGATTTTCTCCTTTGATCATCCTGTATCAATTATTACCAGATGTCCGTTAAAAAATGACGTGTCTGTTTCTGTGAAACAGCGTCATGCAGTGAATACTTTGCTTTCAGAACAGCAAATATTGTTATGAAAGGGCACATGTGTGACACAAAGAAGACTCGAAAACCAAGATAACTTAAGCTGTCTGTTGTGGCAAAGATTATGCTGGATGTGTAGTAAGTTTAGTTTTATTTGGAAATATGAATGCCTGTGCACGAGAACACATGAACATATGCACTTGAAAACTCATATTTAAATGGATGGACCTGTTTCGATTTGCTTCCATGCATGGTTTGTGCTGCTGGTATGAATACAAAGGAAGCTTTGAAATGAAGCCATAAAAACTCCGTGAAAGTTGTATGAGGATAAATCTTTGTAGAAAATAGATTCTTGTTCAGCGAGGTAGCAGCTGCCCAAATGATCTGAGAAAGGCTGCCGTCAGGCGTTCTGCTGATGGAAAAGAGAGCGAAGGCAGACGAACTGAACTTGAAAGTGAAGACAGTTTGTCCTACAGCCTAGTGAAGTGTGTCTGGACAGTCATGGGGCTTTAAAACTTTGATTCGGTGATGATTATGCAATAGAAAAGTTCTGTTCTTGAAAAAGGCGTCAGAGCTGCTTTTTGTAGGTGCAAGAGGCTAGAATTCTTGGGAGTGTGGAAGAGAGCTGCAGTATTTATTTGTGACCTGTCGTAGCGAGAGTTGGCTGAATATGGTTAGGATATCTCGGGACTGGACTGTATGTTTGACAAAGATGGCAGTGTAGGGGGTTGGATTTGTGAAGGATGAACTTAGGCCGTATCCGGAACAAAATAATGTAAATTCGTCACTGTTCACTTCTCGTAGAATAGTGCAAATTTCAACAAATGTGGATCTCGATTCATAAACTAGGTTTGTAAGGAAAAAGCCATCAGATCAGCATCTGCCTGGTGGTAGTCCCCGTTTTTTTGGATATTGTCACTGTCATCACCTCACAGAGTACCTTCCAAGAAAACTGGTAACGAGGTGACCATGGCATCAGCCGACTTACTAGACAACTTGTGATGGCGAGTGTGGTCCACATCCTTTGACAAGTCCAGCTATTTTCAGTCAGGACCACGTTCTCATGCTTATCTGCCTTGTGAAACTTCCTTTCGGAATGTCGAATATGCATTGTCGCTGTGTTTGAAGGTTTGGATTGTTATTTGTGCTTTAATCTCTGGGTTTTCTGTGTTTTCTTCGAGGCAGCCTGGGCCACAGATTTGGATTTATTTTGGCAACCAAGTCAGAAATGGGTTAAGAAACCCAGCTGTGATTGATTGCTGTCCTTTGAAGAATGCTGCAGATGAGTTATTGTTCTTTGAAGAATGAAAAGTTACTGTTCTCTCTTCCCTCTACCCAGCCCCCTTTCACCCCCCCCCCCCCCCCCCATCATCCCCCCTCCCTTCCCTCCTGCTGACCCCCTATTCCCCCCTTCTAGTCAGAACGATCACGTTTTTGAACAAGGGAATACTTGGTACAAATGTACAACAGTCTGATTGTTGACGATTATACTCGATTACCATCAAACCAACAGTATGTGTTTTGGCCAGCAGAACAGTACTGTGTCAGGCCATGCTTTCTCCGAGACATGAAACAAAATCTTGGAATGTTTGTGTCTCATCTCCTATGCAATTTTGGTGGCATTTCTTCAATGTCTCTTGTTCTGTCCGCTCTGTTTACAGCCGCATTCCAGTTCGTCATGCTACAGCCTCGCAATCCATGGGGAGCAGTCAGTATGACTAGTCATGAGGCAGTCCACTACAGGTGACGTTGCACTGCTGCAGAGTCACTTCGGCGATGTTCACTGGCGCCTGTTCTGATGAAACATACGCAGGACAACCCCGGTTTAGCTCCCCACTGAATGACGGTAATTGCGTGGAACTGTCAGAGGGTGTGACCATACCCATCCAAAAACAGTCCCCATGAACCCGCCAATACCAAGGACCTGAACACAAACACAGCAAGGGCATAGATGACGAGAGGAAATCGGAACCAAGGTCACCATGAGAGCAGGGCATGAAGGGCTACAAAATGTTCTGACTTCTTTTTTTTTTATCTGATTTTTTTTTGTTTTTGTTTCAAGAGACAACATTACAGGGCTGTGTTGTGCACTTCCTTTCACAAGATATCCCAACGACAAGGCCCAAGAGATACAAACACTTGTGGCGTGGGGAAGTTCGATCGATTCTCTCGGACACATCTGTTTAGTGGATTGAAATTGACCACCGAGTCCCAGTGTTCCCATTTAAGCCCATAGCAAATTCAACTATGGGTAGGAGGTGAGCGAGTCGAAAAATCCCACAAATAAATGGGTCTGACTGGAATCGATTCCACATCTCCTTGCGTGCTATCAGCAATGCAAACTACTTGGCTGCTGCAAAACAAAATCCTGTCATCGGTGTGAATGTCATCTCTGTCAAGAGATGTGGACTGGACATGGGTGTATCTGTAAAATCATTAGAGTCAGCATGTTTCTTGTAATCCTTGTGAAAATTGACGGCTGTCAACACAGATGGTTCATGGCAGGTGACTGTCTTGCCCATAATGTACTGCTAAACAGACAGGTCTCTGTCGATGAGTGGGTTTGACCAATGCGGTTTGTAGTTCAAGCAGGTAGTTGGAATGTAGATCAGTTAGATCAGTTAATGTGTTTTCTTCTTGTATCTCTTGATGGGGGGAAAAAGAATGTGGAACTGTGCTTTTGTGTGCCGATGTATCAGCTTCGTAAACTTCCATTGTGGATGATTTTTAACGCCTTCGTTTAAAAGTTCCTTTGTCATTTGTAGCCATTTGTTCACATTTCTTTGTGCTTCTGTCAGAGCTTGGGGATAACAACTCTTGAACTTTGTAACATGGATAACCCCACAGTCAAGATTTTCAGTAATTGTTGATAGGTATACATTTCTTCGGAAAGTATTGTCTCTCCAGGTCACAATCCATCACACATGAACAGACCGGGACACCACCATTTCACTTTTTTTTTCTGTAAACCTTTTGGAATGCATGATGTCGACATGTTATAGGCACATTACATTTGTATTGAAATGCTGTCTTGTTGTATTTTGTATTCCATTAAAAAAAAGTTTTAAATGTGTGTATAAAAACTACACAAAACTAAGAAAATATTGCAAATCAAACATTGTATAGTGTGATTCGTAGTTTAAGCGAAAGCCAGTTTATTTTTCTTCTGTGTTAGAAACTGGCCTAAGGGATTACAAGATCAGATATGAGAGAAATAAAAATAAAAGGATTTTGAAATGAAAGTTTCCAAGTCGTCATGGGCAGGCAGCATGTTCACATCGTGTTGAAATGTAAATCTTTGCATGATGGGAAGGATCCAGCTGTGGGCGAGAATCTGTCAAGAGCAGTTCAAGGAAATACTCCAAACCGTTGATGAAAAATACTCCCAAAAGCCAGTTTGGGGAGCAAAGGTTTATCAATAATGTTCTTTCTTGTAAATGTGCATTTTTATGCTTGTACTGCTTAGTTAACAGAACGAAATGGCTGTACTTTCACCACAGTCTGTATGCATATGAACAGATAACCACATCCTCCAGCACACATCTAACATGAAGACAGTTTTTGTCGTTTTCCAGAACTGGTGTTCCATGCAGAGGCATGAATCTGGTGTCTTTACACAAATTTTCATCTAGTCATTCAGAGTCTTTTTTTCTTCCTCTGAAAGTCGTTTAGAGTAGCCCTGTATGGAATGCATTATTTATCTATCTTGTGGAATGGGACAGGTAGCAAAGGTAAGGAGGGAGGTAGATGGCAACATGTATACGTTGGAGTTACATACTATTAGCAACAAGAATATAATTATTCACGGGCATTTTTTCCTTCAAGATTCATGCTGTGTCTTCATGTCAGATTTATAAGTCAGCCACTCAGACAGTCAACATGCACACACACACATGGAGTAGCAAATGCACTCTCTTTGTTTTCAGGTATGGTTCAACGTAACAAAATGAGTGCATCCACCTTTACTTCCCTAGTGATGTTAGTTTTGACCTGTTAACCAGTTGATTTTTGTATTATGGTGATTGACGAAACATTCCTCATGTGACTTGTTCTGTGTGTGTGTGTGTGCGCGCGCTGGCATGTATTCATGCTTGGTGTTTTGCAAGAAAGCGTGCATTAGCGAGTGAATTTGTAGAGAAGCAACCTGGACCGACATGTAGTTTCATTTGTAAGTAACCCGTCTGTGGAAAACATTTTGGGGCTACTGAGATACATGTAATGTTTCAAAGGATTGTGTTTTAAAGCATTCTGTCAATTTTGGTTTCACTCTTGGTATGAAAAAAACCCGGTTTATTTTTGTTTGCTCTTGATGGCGTCAACATATACCTCAGATAATCATAGTGTGTCACTAATGTGTATATTGCCATTTACTTTTGGAAGCAGCACGTCTTGTGTAATTTGTTTAACCTGATGGGAATCCGTATGAACATTATCGTGCCAGTAGCATTCAGTGCTAGTATTGTGCATGTGCGCTTAAAAATCCAAAGGGGAAAATAATCACTGCTGAGGACTCTGGTGGCTGAAAATATTTGGGAAGTTGGAAGGAGACATGATGGGAGGAGAATGGAAAAAGAATAGCTTAGAAATGGTGCCCTTGAGGCACAGGAGAGAATGCGACATGATGTACTGAATCAGCACCATCACTAGTAAAGTCATTGCCAGAGACATCTGCACCCACACTCCGTCATTTCATCAGATTGCAGTACCTGTCTGTTGACCAACTCTTTGAGACAGACGTACCCTGCTCCTCAGTTTGGGTTCAGCACTCTTTAAGTCTTCGCCTGATGCTGGAAATGAATCCCTTGCTTTAACAAATTTTCATGCAGAAGTTTGTTTTGTTTTTTGGTTGTGCTTGAAAATTTTTTTTTTTTTTAACAATACAAATGGTCATACTGGGAGTCAACTCCATACAGGTACTACAGCATGGTATACCTGAAAAGAGATCTCTTGTTATTTCGGTTAGATTTTAGTTTTTCATTATGATTGTAGCATTTTTCTTTTCTTTTTTTTAAACGTGTTACTTGAGATGAGTACATATTCCAGCTATGCATCGACTCACATTGGTTCAGGAGAGGCAAGTTATGTAAATGTCTTGCATATCATTTATCAGTGTTCCTTACCAGCGAGATGGTAACTTCAGTGCAAATATTACATGTGTGCAAATGTGGTCAGTTGTGGATGTTGCCTAGCTTTGAGTGCAATGCCATCAAGAAATGGGGCGATATAATTTTGGTAAATTTACAACTAGCAGAGTTGGTTGAAGGCTGTATGTTTTATTGCATCCTTTGTGTTTTTACCCAAGAATGTTGACTGGTTATGTTTCAAATATACTTCTCCCCAAAGTTTAAGGGCCGCTGACATTCGCATGTATTCTTCACCTCCAAATGGCATGTTTGTAGGCAAAGAGCTGCCCCCCATCCCCGCCTTTTGGAAGTTCAGTGCAAGTAACTTCCGCATTTCAGTCACTCTCGGACTCTCGTCTTTTTCCATTTTTGACTATCTTCACTGTCGTATTAGTTTTTCTGCCTTTGTGGACCTTTCTCCTGTCTTTGTTCAGGAAAATCTATTATCGGTTAGTTCAGGCACAGTTTATGGCCTGCCAGCTTTTCTGTTGGGACTAGGTAGTGGACACTTTATGCGCTGTCCAACAGGGACACTATCTGTCCATTCTGCAGCATTAAGTTGCCCGGGGGTTTTTTTTTGCTTTTTTAAAAATGTATTTTTGTTACATTTTTAATGTTTTCCAGTAACTTTTTCTTTGAATTCCGATTTTTAAAAAAAATCAAGGGGAATGGCTAATACTCTTAGCATGTCCTGGTGTTTGTTATCTGTCGTAAGGATTTCAGTAGTTTTAAGTACTTTGTCGTTGGTTTATTGTGTTGGATCTTTTTGGGAGGGTACATGACCTATTCAGGATGTGACTTTTTTCCACCATACAAGTGTGACCGCCCAGAAAGGTCTTGCATGGTCAGCTGAGCTTTCTTGATTAAAACTTGTAGGCTCAGCTCTTACAACCGTAGATGTGATACTTCAACATGCAAATCATTGTTGCAAACTGATTGGTATGTTAAAGATTTTTTTGTTTGTAATATGGGCTGCCAGACATGTGTGTTACGGTCACAATAGACATGTTCAGAGGGCTGCAATGAGAGACAATCTGTTAAAGAGCTTGCATTCAGTGAGGGTGACGGTGCCGTTTTCATGGGAGGGATGTTGCTGGTGGGCACGCCCGGAGCAGTTTGCCCCATCAGTCAGTGTGACAGCACGATTGGAGGGAGAAAATGCCTAAACATGGGTGTAAGACCGTTCGCCTGGAAAGTAGACACTTCATAACCCAACTGTTATCCTCGCATACACTTCATATCAAACATTTGACTCTCTCGGATCCATTTCCTTGACCCATGAATATGAAAAAAGGTAACTCACTAGGCAATAGAAAGACAGGCATATCTTCTGACAATCAACATTTGAGTTTCTGATTGAATGTTCTCAATCAGCTTTGATTTTTTATGAATGGTTATTATATCCTGAAGAGAACTTTTTTTTTTTTTTTTAACAAAATTAAGACGAGGGGGTTAGCCTTCTGGATGTTTTTTTAGCTAGAAACTTCTCTTTGGGTCTGTCATTCCTTTTTTCTTTTTCCCCCCAGTCATCTACTGGTTTTTTTTCTGCGTTTGTGGCCCATTCTCCTGGCTTTGTGCATTTGGTGTATCCGATAATAGTCTACAGCATGTCGGGTTCATTGTTGCCAGCCTTCCCAAAATTTTTCTGGACTCTCACCAATTCAGAAATCATTCCTGAAATCACGAGTGTAGTGAAAACCCAGGATTTCATACTTTAATTTAAAAATGTTGGGTCAGGGAGGTGGGAGTTGGGGGGAGGGGGGATGTGTGGTCATTTTTTTTAATAGGGAAGAAAAGTACTGCTAAGTAAAGTGAAAAAGATACAAGGATGTTGGCAATCATGTAAGGAAAATACATTTTCTATTTAAACACTCATGGCAATGATGTTGGCAACTATATAGGGAAAACGCATTTTCTTTTTGAACACTATTGGCAATCGTGTATGGAAAATACTTTTTCTTTTTAAACCATAAATTTGTCAGCTGAAGCGCAGGGGGTCAGACATGCTTTCAATCAAAAGTCAACCCCAGGAGCTTGGCTGGCAGCAATGCAACTTTCTTGTTGTAGACTGGCAATAAGTTAGTGAAAGTGGCCGCACTACATAGTGGAAACCAGCTGCACATTCTGCAGTGTCAGTTTGCCCTATGACTTTCTTATACGTATCTTTTTTTGTGTGGCCCTTACTGTACACGTTGTTAATCATCTGTTATAAGTCTGGGAGCGATAGATCAAGGGCAGTGCCTGGCACTCTCGGCACGGCCTAATTTTGTATGCCGCAAGATGTTGGTGCTTTAGCTACCATGTCGTAGCAGCTTTCATTGTTTCTTTTTCAGTTGTCTTTTCCTTCATGTGGTCCGACTTGCTTTGAGATGTGTCTTTTTATTTCCCCTTCCCCATGCCAGTCGGTTAGCCCTGAGAAGCCTGTGCGGTTGGCGGGGCTACAATGATTGAACCGTTAACAACACTTTGGAGGGGTACATTCTGAATAGAGATGTGATGAAGACTGAAAAGGAAAATATGCGATCTGTATTTTGAGAGTTCCTTCGCAGAGGGAACTCTGAACACATGTAATAAAATGCATGGTTGGGATGAAGGAAAACTGATGGAGAATGATCATACGCAGTGTCTTCCATTTAAGCGTTCACCAGTTACTGTTTTCTGAATGTTAGCATTTTAACATAAATTTTCCGAGTACGTTGCAGTTAAATGTGTTCACTGAAAAATTTGGTAATTCTGAGACTGACTTTACTTATCACTAAATTGTGTAGATGATGTTTTTGCACCACTGATGACAGTTTGTTGGATGGGCGATGTGTACGAGTAGGATCATGCATGAATGTAGAGAGACCGATGGATGGAATCAGCTGTCATCTGTACACGTGAATGTGTGTCAACATTGGATTTTTGCTCCTCCTGGTAGTGACTGAACAACAATATGTGCAATGTTTGAAATGATTTGGCATCTATCTGCTAATGTTTCAGCATTTATGTGTGAAGTAGCACTTTGAAAGCTATGGTTCATTATCTTGTTCTTACTGTTGACTGGCTGCTTGAAGTTGTATTCTGATCACATTAGTCCCCATAAACAAGTAGCATGGTAATGATTCAGTAGGTAACATTTCAATTCCCAATTGATATTGGGGCAAGGCGGAGGACAGAGAGGAGCAGCATTATGTAAAAAATACCAAAACGGAAGAGGTATCGGGTATTTTGCACTAGTCGCCCTTGCTCCAAGTCCAATAAGTTCCATAATGCAAAACTACCTGTGTTAGTGCACAGCACAGCTTTTGACAAAATCACATTTTCCTTGTTCTTATTCACATCATGAACTGGACTTGTCCTCCGTTTCTAATGAGCAACAATGATTTAGTTTCCCTCCTCTACTAACCCCCCCTCCCTCCCCCCCCCCTGAGTGTGCACCCAAGTGCTGATGACATCTTATGTCTAAAAGTCATGTTGGAAGTTTCATAGTCCTTGCGGATTGTAGCAGTACTTAAATGTTCTGTGTTGTTCCAGTCCAAACCCTTTGAGACGGTAGCATTAGTATATCATATAATGATGAATTTTGAACTGGCATGTAATCCTGAACAATAAAGAACATTTTAAACGACACAGTTACATCATTTTAAGATGGACCTTGGGGGGGAGAAACAGCATAAAGGGACTAGAATACACAATGTAACATGTTATTTAATTATCCCCCCCCCCCCCCCCCCCCCTGGGACTAGAAAATGTAACATGCTATCGAACTACTACCCCCCCCCCCCCCCCTTTTTTTTTTTCAGAAAGAAAGAGTTATAGGGTTGGAAGGTCCACTAATCTTTTCGGCGTCATATACCATGTCAGACCATAGCATTCAACGGCAGTTGGCCAGCTCTGTCAGGCCGAATTTTTTCCGTGGCCAATGCAGTCGTAAGACAGTCACGTGACGTCACCCCACTTCCGCCTCCTGAAGAAGCCGGTGTCGACTTCCTTTACCGCATTCACCTTCGGCCTGCAGTCAAAGCAAGATAAGTCTTGTGCTCTGTCTCGCCTACACTTTGCCTTTGTGTTAAGATTGCTGGTGTCTTTGTTTCTATACTTGATTCAGTTGTGGCTTGCGCTAAACCCTGAGTATTCTTGCCGCGTGAGGCTCTTGGTGGGAGTGTATTACTGAAATTTATCACTATTACCGACACTCTCGCGACTTGTCTTTCACGATCGTCGATTCTTTCGATCGTCGCCACACTTGTGCGTGTTTTCTCATCGCCACGTGGTTCACTTCTCACAAATTGTTTTCACATTTCCATTGACCCCGTCTCGGGTGTTAGGGTCGCATCCTACTGTCGCATTCCTCCTCCTTGGTCGGGCTACACGCTCCTTTTGTTATTCCGCGACTTACTCGCCGGTCGTCGGCAGCCATCTTCTTTCTCGCCGGTCGTGCTTCCACACCATATTCCGAGCCCCGGGTTCATCACCCATTTAGTGCAAGACTCCTCATTAAGGTTTACTGGGCAATAAATGCCCTTACCCATCACACTTCACGTTCTGTGGCGGGGTAATCAAAAACGGTCACACACGTAATGTTCTCATCCCCAGCTGATGCATTTGTACCATAGTGTTCAAGTACTTCTGCTGTTTGGATGATCCCTGGAGTCTTTTAGCCAGGGTACGAAAACAACAACAACAACAACACTTAGAACGTGGTTCTGTAAGTGTGCGTGATCTTTCACGATCGGTGGCGTGTATGGGTAGTTCGAGATTTCGGTCAATCTCTCCAGCACTTTGCACGACACCACACGGACGATCGAGATTAATTGCCTTTCTTGATCGACCACCTTGTCTCCTCTTTGCGGTCGTGTGTTCCGGGTTTGCTCTGCCACCAATGCAGCCATATCGGCCAACCCCAGGAACCACTAGGGTGCTCGCCCTCCTGATTCCTTTAAATTCTGCTATGGTCTGACATGGTACAGTATATGACGCCAAAATGGGGAGTTTGTGTTATACTCCCTGTTTGGCTAATATACTTACCATGTCAGATGCCCTCCCTACCTTCCCCTCTAGCGCCAAGGTTCTCGGGTTACCTTGCACACGGGCCTCGCTGAATGAGGTAGAGGTGTGACTTCCTATAACACAAACTCCCCATTTTGGCGTCATATACTGTACCATGTCAGACCATAGCAGAATTTAAAGGAATCGGAGGAGGGCGAGCGCCCTAGTGGTTCTTGGGGTTGGCCGATATGGCTGCATTGGTGGCAGAGCAAACCAGGAACACACGACCGCAAAGAGGAGACAAGGTGGTCGACTGAGAAAGGCAATTAATCTCGATCGTCCGTGTGGTGTTGTGCAAAGTGCTAGAGAGATCGACCGAAATCTCAACCTACCCATACACGCCACCGATCGTGAAAGATCACGCACACTTACAGAACCACGTTCTAAGTGTGATGGGTAAGGGCATTTATTGCGCACTAAACCTTAATGAGGAGTCTTGAGCGAAATGGGTGATGAACCCGAGGCTCAGAATATGGTGTGGAAGCACGACCTGCGAGTAAGTCGCGGGATAACAAAAGGAGCGTGTAGCCCGACTAAGGAGGAGGAATGCGACAGTAGGATGCGACCCTAACACCCGAGACGGGGTCGAGGGAAATGTGAAAACAATTTGTGAGAAGTGAACCACGTGGCGATGAGAAAACACGCACAAGTGTGGCGACGATCGAAAGAATCGACGATCGTGAAAGACAAGTTGCGAGAGTGTCGGTAATCGTGATAAATTTCAGTAATATCCCACCAAGAGCCTCATGCAGCAAGAATACTCAGGGTTTAGCGCAAGCCACAACTGAATCAAGTATAGAAACAAAGACACCAGCAATCTTAACACAAAGGGAAAGTGTAGGCGAGACAGCACAAGACTCATCTTGCTTTGACGGCAGGCCGAAGGTGAATGCGGTAGAGGAAGTTGACATCTGCTTCTTCTGGAGGCGGAAGTGGGGTGACGTCACGTGACTGTCTTACGACTGCATTGGCCACGGAAAAATTCGGCCCGACAGAGCTGGCTAACTGTCGTTGAATGCTATGGTCTGACATGGTAAGTACATTAGCCAAACAGGGAGTAAGCTCCCCATATTACTGCCCCTTTGTCAAAGGATCCTTTATTCCACTGCTCTCATTCAACCTAACGTAGAAGTCCAAATCTCATTTTTGTGAATAAGGTGTTAAACCATATGATTTCAAGCAGCTACTACTATGTTTCTGATGTTCTTGATAAGATGCATGTAGAATTATTTTATGTCATATCAGTTTCTGTGATATAAACTTAATGCGCTTTTATTGAAAAGTTCTCGGTGATTCCGTGTGCTTGTTGGGGTGTGTGTGTGTGTGTGTGTGTGTGTGTGTGTGTGTGTGACAGATGAAAGGAATTCAGGTAGACCAAAAAGGAAGGAAGGAAGAGATGGCGATATGATTTACAGATACTAAAAACTATCAATTTCCACGTCCGTTGACATAATCCACAAATGTATTACTTTATATTTTTTCCTTCAGTGAACATCAGCTACAAATACTTTGAAATGATCATCAAAGCAAGCCAGTTCTGTTCATGGCATTCAGTCACATCCGTTATCCACAGGAAGAAGTATCAAGGGCAGACTGGAACACAATGCATATGCACACATGCGCACGCACACACACACAACCATGCATGCATGAATAGATACAAGCAAAAAAGCATGCATTACGGCACTAACAATAGTTCAAAACTTCTCACCTTTGCAGAATACAGATATCAACAAGAGCTCCATCCATCCAGCCAAGTTGAGTCAAAGTTCAAGAAACAAAATAATAACACGAGATGGGAAAGGTGCCATTGTTTCATCACTTTCATCCTTCGGTTAAAGATTTACCATAAGCGACTTTTTTTTTTCTTGGCATACATGCCAGACCATTTTCAATCTTGCCTTAAGGTCATCAAATCCAGTCTTTGGGGGCTATGTTTGCCCACACCACCACTGTGCACTTTCCCCTTCTAGCACAACAGCGCCTACTCTTTTACCAAGGATGGAATGGGATGGTATGTGTAACTCTTCTGGACTATTTCAGACGGGTTCATAACCACTGTCCAACTTGCAAAGAAAACTGCATAGCGTGTGTCATCCTAATCCCTTGACAGTCCTTTTCTTGGGGGGGGGGGGGGGGGGGGGGGGGGGGGGGGGGGGGACATTTTTTTTTAGTTTTAATCCTTCAGGTTCACAGCTGCTCATATGATGACAAGAAACAATGGTGCGGAATTGAAGACAGCCTAATAAAGCTCACCCAACATCCATGAAAAAAGCCAAAATGAAGATGGAGAGGAGGAGGGTGGATTCATTTTACCCACTCTTTTTTCCCAGCCGAAATCTGAAGGGGAAGGGGTGGAGGAATATCGTTCAGTGCTACGTGACTATTCTCTACTTTAACATATCCCACTTCATTTTCTTCCCATCGCTCGCTTTCTCTCACCCATGTATCGCATACACACTGCCTGTATCTGCAATATTTACATTAAAGTTAGAGAAATACGTTCAAGTGAGATGAAAGTAACTTTACATTATTTCTCTTCTTTCTTTCTTTTTTTCTTTTATCCTTCATGCCATAATTTACTGTCATACTGGAGTGGGTGGGAACAGTGGAACTTGGGTATGAAGTATGATCCGAGCATCATCATCTGTTCCTGTTCTTCACGTTGACCTCGCTGTAGAAATGTTTCCCTGCCTTCTGGTGTCTTGCTTCCCGTTCCATTCGCCGCCTCTGCAAACACACCCCAACAGCATGTAAATCCCCGACCTCTTCGTGTCTACCTTTTCAGCAAACGAGATTGACAGCTAACGGAGGTCAATTCGGTTCATGCTATTTACAGTCCAGTGGACCGTGAAGGGCTATAATAGGGCTGCCATCTCATCACAGTTAATTCCCTACATGGACATTTTGAAAGATCGTTATAACAGGTTTTCCAAAACGAGCGGAAATTGCTTTAAAAAAAAATCTTCAATAAGATCTCGGATCAGATGGAAAATGTATTTCTTTCAGAAACTCACAAATCAAATCAAGCAGAACATCTCTGGACAAGATTTTCTTTTTTTTTTCAGCCATAGCATGTTTATGTCTGCCTGTTCAAAACAGTTCAAAGGTAAAAAAAAAAAAAACAACCCTATCAATCTTTCCAAATTCAATAAAACTATCAATCTATTTTGGTCAAGCACAGGTGAGCAGCATGTCATTGGATACAAGGATAAGTCATCTTGCTTGAAAAAAAAGATTACCTAACAAAGAACGTGACTTATATAGCTCATCACAACACAGCAGTCAGTGCAAACAAGACTCTGGATGCTAAAGTTTGAGACACAAACCAGAGATCACCTTATGTATGTCATCTGTTTACCTACACTTAGTTACAGACCATTCAGTTAACAGGCATGTCCAATCAAAACTGTGAGAAGAAGAGAACTCATGGCTGTCTCCATTCTGGACTATTAAGAGATTGTTTTTTTAACTTTAAGTGTGAGCTGTATCACTCTAAACGATTTACATCGATTAATGAAGGACTAACAAAGAATATCTGTTTCAAGACTCATAGTGGATTGCAGGTTTTTTGTGTTTTTTCCCTTTGAAATGCAAGAGCAGGGTACAGGAACTTACATTTGAAACACCAACTTCTCCATGAAACTGATAAGAAGGTAATTTTAAATTCAAAACAATTGCATAAAACGAGAACCCTGGCAGCTGCAAGACAGAAAATGCAAGTAATACAGAGGCTTCCGTTATCCGCAGACTAAGCAGGGAGTGTGCTGACGCCACTGCAAAAGAAAACAAATAAACCAACTGAAATAAAAACTAACAGCAAGCTGAAAATACTCAAGTTACCATTTTGCTGCTCAAACGAGGAGTGTCCTGGGTGACCTCATCATCCCCCTTGCGTTTCTGGGCCTTCAGGTGAGTTTTTGGACGTTTCAACTTCCTGTCTGACATGATGGCTATGGGCCGTAGAGACTCCACGGATGATGATGATGATGAAGTAGCAGGTATGAGTTCCACCGTTGTAACGCTGTTTGTGTCATCGACTGTATACACAGGACTGCTCCCTACACACAAACGAACAAGCATATGAGCAGTTGTATACCAATGCACATGAGAATGCACACACAAATACAAACACAGTACATGCATGGATGTATGGGTGCTGGTCTAATCACAGAACATTTATCAGCCACATTAAAACACACACATAAACATACAAAAGACCACAAAATGTCCAAATGTTCATGCCAAATGAATGAGTGGATAAACAAGGAACGAAGAATTATGTGTTTGTTATTATCTAAACAGTAACTGTAATAAATCTAGTTTCTAAAGAATTTTGTGAAAAGCAAAAAAAAAAAACAACAACCCCATATCCATAACTAAAATCTTGATAAACTATTTGGGGGAAAAGGTTGGGCAGACAAGAGGTCTGGGATGGGGGGATGTGAATCCTTCAAATCATACAAAGCTCGAAACTCTGACAGTTATTCTCGCATAAAAATTAAAAAATAAAAAAAAAAAGAGAGGAAATTTTGAGTACACAAATGTACATGCACACACAATATATTGTGAAATCATAAGCAGAAACAGACATGGATACTCTGATATATAATCTTTGTGCAGGTACATATTAGGTATGTTTTTTTCTTCTTTCGTTTCTTTTTTCAATTTACAAATGTTACTGATAAAGAAGAAAAAGGCGTCTGCAAAGGAACACAAAGCCTGCAAATACAACCCATTCCTTTACAGATGGAAATCACTTCCCTCGTCTGACACATTTAACTTTACTTTCAGCGCACAATTTTTCTTACCCCTCAACACTTTGTTAGTTTAGCACAGACAAAACCTCAAATCAATTGGAGAAACTGACCCAACAAACAACTCGTTATACTAAGATTTTTTTTGTTTTCTGTATCATCTTCACGCTTCCTCAGAAACATTTCTCCCATCCCGCTCATTCCAGCCACATTACACATAACCACATCTAGGTTCATCCCGCCACAGACCTAGCACCAACAGTCCACAGGGAGTCAATACCACGCCACCATGCGCCAACCCACCAGAGGAGACACTGCCCTTCTGCTGAACCATTTCAATGATCTTCAGTGGCGCCCGTTTCGATCCAACATATGAGAGAGACCACATGCTATGAATTCCCCTTCAGGAAACAACTGCAGCTTCACAATGTGGTAAAACCTGATCAACATCTCCCAATCACTGATCAAGATTGCCCACTTGCTTTCAAACTATCTTTACTGGACAGAATGGCCAATCAAACAAATCCTAATCTCATACCCGGGTTTGCAACCTTCTCTTCTGCTCACACGATCACAATGACGTAAAAACTGTACACACTCTCAGAAACAACTTTCACATAAAGCCACCCTCATTCTAAGAACCTGACATTTGGGAGATCTTTAGTGAGAAGTTACACTGTGAACAAGCTAAAAAAAAAACCCTCTTACCTGTATGTTGGACTTTCCTCCCACTGACAGGGCTGAGTTTCTGGGAGACACCGACCACTGACCACTCGACGACACAATTTTTCCAGACACTTTTCGAGCAACTTGGGTCACCTGTGGCTCAACGCTGTGCTCAGGCATTCTTCGAACAGCAGGTCTAGACGGTTTTTCCACAGCAGTGGAAACTTCCCAAGCAGAGCTGGCGGTCTTTTCCGACGGTTTCACAGCCATGACAGAGAGGTCCGGTTTTGAGAAGGTCTTCTTCTCAGTCTTGGACTGTTTTCGCTTCTGCTGTTTGGCCTTGATCAGCTCCAGTTTCTTCTGGATTCTCTTCCCTTCCGCTGGATCTGCTCCAGCTTGAGCCGGGAGGGGGCCAGAAAGGCGTGGGCTGCCAGAGCGGAGCTGGTGCCTTTGTTCCCTCCTCTCCTTCGCTTCTTCTTGCCAGGTTTCTCCTCGGGGGGGTCTATGGGAAGGAAACTGACACTCTTCTTTTTCTTCGGCTGCGGTTTGTCATTGTTCTTTTTCTCACTGTGAACAACACCATTGGCGTCTTCTCCAGAACTCTCTTCGTTTCTCTCGGCAGTTTCTGTCTCTCCTGTGAGAGGATCTTCACTCTGAGGTTCTCCGCTGTCATCTCCACTGTCATCAGTCACATTTTTGTTCTCTTTCTCTTCTTCATCGGCGCTGTCATCTGTGTCTTCAATCTCGCTATCATCATGGACAGTGTTGGGGTTCGGGGCCAAAGGCTGGACGTCGTCAGTGTCAAACTGGGGGTCCACCTTGATGCTGGAGTAGTCTTGGACCACTTTCGGCTGAGCCGTCTCTGTGGTGGTGGCCTCCCCTTGAGGGGTGGTCTTCTCTTTGCCCAGCACTTCCTCCAGCTGTGCACAGACAAAACCAGGTGCTCATGTAAGTGTAGCAAGTTGGAGCTGAATTATTAATTAAGTCTAAACTTTTACTCGATTTTTGTTGTTGTTCAAAATAAAGGAAATTAATAGTGGTTTTAAACTTGTCATAAATGTTTTTTTTTTTTTAAACCTCCAATAATGAGCCGTCAATCTTTCAATAATGTCTTCTAGATTGATGTGTAAATGCAACACTGGCACTCAAACTTGCTTTGCTTTGTAAGTTTATCATACCTTTAGCCCCAACACAGGCTGGTGTCACCAACACATGAACACTGCATAAACCAGTTACAAATAAACAACAAAGACAAAGTGACAAACTCTCTCATTTATTACCCTTTACCAAGCTGCCGAAGAAATCTGCCCTGTTGTGTTAGAGAAGAAAGCTTCTGATCAACTGCATTCATTCAGAGTGAAAGTTTTGACTCAAGTTTTTCTGTCAGATTTACCACATCTACATGAGGCATACACACTTAATCTGCTTTGGTATCGTTTGTGACCAAAGCTGATGTGAACTTCGCTTCCACTTTTCAAGAACTCTTTCCCATGAATTCTTTCTTTCCATTAACATAATGATTACATATCTACCACCATACATAAGCAGCCAAAAATTAAGACCGATCTATCTAGGCTGGAATAATCATTCAAGGGTAAACAAATGGAATCATTTACAAATTACACAAAACCAATCCAGCAATGGCTAAAAAAAATATTTTCTTTTCCACTAGTTCCTCACAAGTTTGATCTAATTACAAAGTGAGGCGACTGCAGGCGGACAGGCCTATCTTGCGCTTAAGTCCTTCTTCTTCTTCCTAAAATACTGGTTCACTCAAAAACGAGGGAGGTCACCAGCGCGCATGTTAAAAAGTAAAATAAAATAACATAAAACATAAAACAGTGCGACTCAGACTGTTGGCCCCTGCAGCAAATTTGGCAACAAGGGGGTCGCACTCGATATTCAAGAAGTTAAAAGCAATGGCCAAACTCAGGCCCAGGCAACAGTAAAACACCTGGCGAAAGTGGATGAAGATAAAGTGATTGCTCGTCCATTTTCGTTGCCCTGAAATTGTTTTGCATCTTGCCTTAAGACGACCTAAGAGGTCGAAATGCATCATGTTTTGTCTTGTGATTTGTTTGTCCACGTGGTTTTTTTTTTGCGGTGCACAAACATTAATATTCACAATTCCACACAATTTAGTCCGTACACGTTTGATGAAAACAAGCTGAGAGGGAGGACCATCACCAAGATGCGGCTCACGACAGACAGGAGACTGTGAAACCAGTCAAACACCAACACAAAGGAGTCACTTACAGGAGGCTCGGGGGGGTCTCACGAAATAGGGAATCTTCCCACGCTGGAAATCGTTCAGCACATCTTGGCTGTCGTGCTCACATCAGGCTCTCTCCTCCCTGTTCACACACTCAAACTGATCAATGAAAGCACAGGCGTACGGATTTTCTTTCTCACTCATTCCAGGCAAAGACAAGACCAGACAAAGAATTTCTTTTGAAAAAGAAACTAGACTGGGTACATGAAAAAATGGTAGATTCATTATCTTTTTATCAACCCATAACAAATTCCCTTTAGAGGATTTTAAAACATAAATTCTTTTGTCTTGTCTTCAGTCTTGAATTTATTTAACTTACAAATTCACACAAAACTGTTTCAACACACACACACACACACACAGCAGACATAGCTACACGAGATGTGAATCTAAATTCATTCACAATCACGTGTAGCTATCTAACGGAGTTTCTTAGTAAACAACAGTCAGGTGGGCGTTGTGATGCATAAACAACAAAATCCATCTCAACATTAATTTTACTGGGGACTGTTTGGTGGTATTCCTCTCCTCTCCAAGTATCTCAGTGCAAGCTGGGATTCTTTTTTTTTTCTTTTAAAAAAAAAATCTTTTCTGTCCCATCTCCCATGTCAGTTCAGCAGCATTACTCCTCATCCCTCACTCTGGTTCCCTGTCTACAGCCACACCCTGGTTGGTCCGCCGCAGCCCCCAGCACTGGCAATACACAGGGAGCAGTCAATGCCAAGCTGTCGTTGAGGCCACCAACCACAGGAGAAACAGCACTGCTGCCAAGTCTCTGAAGCGGTGTTAAGTGGTGTCCGTTCTGATCCAATGCCTGCAGGACACTACCTACTAATACATCGCTCACTCTGGTTCTCTATCCACAGCCACACCCTGGTTGGTCTGCTGCAGCCCCAGCGCTAGCAATACACAGGGAGCACTCAATGCCAAGCTGTTGTGAGGCCACCAACTGCAGGAGACACAGCACTGCTGTCAAATCTCTCAAGTTGTGCCAAGTGGTGTCCGTTCTGATCCAATGCCTGCAGGACACCACCTGCTAATGCCCAAACTAACAACAATAATCACCTAATCGCGAAGCCAGTGTGAGCGAACCTCTCCATCCAGTGTACACCACCATGTCCCCATAAACTTGTCAATACTGGCAACCTCAACTACAAACTCCGAAGGGCATACAAGTAGATGGGAAAGCAAAACGTGAGGTCACCATGACAGCATGGCATGAAGGCCCACATGAATCTGAGACTTTTATGCATACAGACCGATGATGATGATGATGACGCTATGGAACTCTATTTCACTCTGAGACTGTGTGGCAGGGTTGCACCCTATGTTTACGTTAATAACATGTCCCAGTGACAACCCAAGCTCAAAACCTGCAGTGCTGGTCAGGAAATCTGAGCAAACTCAAACACTCTGGATAGTAGTCAGTCAGGGCATTAAAAATCCCGCAAGTGAATGTCTTTTATCCAAATCAAAACCCATGATCTCCCAGCAAAGAATCCGCAATGCCAACAGTGGCTACTTAGCTATGCTGGAGATTTTTTGTGCTTCCATAACCCATCCAACGCAGACAAAAATACAGGATCTTTAACATGCACATGTGATCTTCAACACTGATGCAAACAAAGGAGGCTTAGCCAGCTGAAAGTCCCACATATGATGAGGTAGCAAATGGGGAAAAATCCTGCTCCACACCTGGCTCACCAGAAGCTGCCGGGGCTCAAAACTGCAGTCCACAAATTGAGAATCGTGTGTTCTAACTACTCAACTAGTCTTGTTACACACACCTAGAGTTCACTGTACACACAACTTCCAAAAGCATAGCAAAATTCACTGCTGCATAAACAAAAGGGGAAGGAATGTACTGAGGACCATTGACGGAGAGATTATTAAATGCCGACTTAAAATACCTTTCACAATGAAGCTCTTGTAACTTTCACAGCGACATTCTAATACTTTTCGCAATGACATAGTCCCTGTAGACTGCTCACTTTGCCGTATTTA
The DNA here is from genome assembly GCA_018398815.1 of Conus ventricosus. Classification (NCBI taxonomy): domain Eukaryota; kingdom Metazoa; phylum Mollusca; class Gastropoda; order Neogastropoda; family Conidae; genus Conus; species Conus ventricosus. The sequence goes on along the minus strand of CM031616.1, from coordinate 27,850,207 downwards.
ACCCTCTTGACAGGTGAGAACCCGCTAGCGCCCAACCGGAAATCACACGGCCAAAACGCTGAGCAACTGCCAGCGCCCGGTAAAACACGTGGCAACAATGGGCGCCGCCATATTTCTCGTAGAAAAGAAAGTCTCGCGAGAACGTGACTTCCTTCTTCCTGTGGCCATTTACTTCCGTTTGCAAAAAACCGCGCGTCGATACGTGCCGTTAGTTCTCGAGTTACGAATTTTAAAAGTTTTGTGGTCAAAATTTGCGGTTTTTCGCCTTTCGCTAACCTTGTTTTTTCTGCCGTTCTAAAACAAGTTTTTGTGTTGAAAAATCTGTGATTTGTAGGTTTTTGGGCAAAAGGGATTTTGGTGAAATTTGCGGGGTTTTGAAGTTTTAGTGTAGGGATTTCGTTGGGATGTTTGTTCCAGGTTTGATTGGGAAAAAAAAAATTCTGAAGAAAGATTTTTTTTTTTTCCGAGTATTTTGGCCCTCATAGGTTATTTCAAACTTTTTTTTTATAGAAACATATATTTTCGTAGGAAAATTTTTTTTTTAAAATTTTTATTTTCATTTCACTATTTCCTTTCCTCTCTTTTAAAAAATTTTTTTAAATTTGGGGGAAACCCATGTTAAAAAATTCGGGGAAATTACCTTGCCGATGGGGGTTTTCGGCAAAAACCAAACCCTTAAAGGAAAAAGTCAGGGGACGGTCAGCAAGGGCTAAAAAGGAAGGGGGGGCCCGCGGGGAAAGTACTGTCGCGAGAAGACGGCCGAACTTGGGGGGTTAAAAAAATTCCGGTGGGTTTAGGAGAAAACAATGTGTGGAACCGCTTTGTGGGAGGGGTGAAAATTTTTTTTTTTTTGCATGAACCTCAATTTCTTTGTACCCAAAAAAAACATCGCATTAAAAATGGGGGGGTCCCCAAACTGTGCCATTGTTGGTGTCCCCCCCCAGAAAATTCTAAAAACAAAAGGGTTTAAAATTTCAAAAAAATTCCCGGCAAAAGGTAACGAACGTTGAGGGGGTGAAATGCGGGCCTGAAAAAAACTTTTATCAACGGACAAGAAAATCTTTTCAACCCCGAAGGGCCCACTTTTTGGCCCCCTTAATTTTAAAGGATTTTGCTTTAAAAACGTTAATTTGGGTGCTTTGACTCTATTTCGTTCATTTAAATTTAGAGTTATTTCTTCGAATGGGGTTCTTTTAATGACTTTTTAAATTTCGGGCATCCAAAATTCAGTGATGCCCAAGTTTTTGGTTTTTTTTAAAGGGCCCGCTCATTGGGGAAACATTTTCCCATTCTGGTGTTGTGTGTGTGTGTGTGTGTGTGTGTGTGTGTGTGTGTGTGGGTGTGTGTGTGGGGGTGAGAGAGAGAGTGAGAGGAGAGAGAAGAGGGGTGAAAAGGGGAAGGAGAGGGGGGAGGGGGTATGTTTATTTTGTGTGTGTCAGTCATTTTTTTTGTTTTGTGGTGGAAATTTTGAAGTCAGGGTTTTAAAGGCGAAACACATGTCTTTTTGTTTTTTAACACAAATATTTTTTTTGATTTTAATTTTACTCTTAAACTTGCATGATGTAGTAACCCAACGTCAAGGTTTCATAAAGAGATTTAAAACCTTTTGGGACCTTCTCTCTTTCTCTGTCTCTCTTTTTAAAACCCCCAAACACAAAACCACCACACAAAAACACAACAACAAATATATTTTTTATTATATTTAATTTTATATATATATTTTTTTATACCCTGTTGCAGCGAAAACACTTTGAAAAAAATTTTTGTAGTTGTTTTAAAAGTTTTCCTTTTTTTAATTTTAAATTTTTTAATTATTTATATAATTTATATATTTTTTTATTTTTAAAATATTTATTTTCCCACAAACCCACAAACAAAAGGGGGTTAAGGAGTCTTTTTATTTTTTTGGGTATCAGATTGCCCAAGTCCCTTGTTTTGGGTTGCAAAACAATAATTTTGTTTTTTCATACAAAAATTATTCCAAATGTTTGTCTCACCCGGGAAAGGCTTTTTGTTTGCTTTTTTTGGAGTGCACCTTAAACTGACAAGGTCTGGTGTAATTTGAAAAAGGTTTTTAAAAAAACATCTTTAAAGGGTTTTTTTTTGAATTGTGCGGGGTTTGTTTTGTGTGTGTGTGTGTGTGTGTGTGTGTGTGTGTTTTTATTGGGTGTGTGTTTTGTGGGGTTGGGTGGGTGTGTGGTGAGAAAAGGAGGAGAGGGGAGAGTGGGGAGGGAAGGGGAGGAGAGGAGGGAGAGGAGAGAGAGAGTGGAGGCAAAATTAATGTGTGCATCCCCTATGAAAATTTTTTTTGAGTGTTTGTCTTTTTTTATGTTGCCACCTGTTGAGATTTAAAAAAGTCATTTAAAAATGTCATAACACATTTTTTTCTCTCTCTCTTCTCTCTCTCAGTCTTTAAACAAACACACACCACCACACCCCAACACCCAAAACAAAAACCCCACAAACACAAAACCCCAGAGAGAGAGGGAGAGAGAGGGGGAGAGGAGAGGAGAAAAGGAGAGAGAGGAGAGGGAAAAGAGGAGAGAGGAGAGAGAGAGGGGTTAGTTAAATTTAAATTACCTACATTGGTTTGGGGTTGCTCCCTTTTTTTTTGATGAATCCCCAAATGGTTTCGGTGTTGTTTTTTCCCCCTTTTTGCAAAAGGGCTGAGCATTTTCCCTTGCAGTCGTTCTTTTTCCCCCCTAAAAATTAAACCCAAGCAATACCCGCTATTAAAACCAAAAAGAAGATAAATTTACGAAAGTACTAAAAAAATTTAGCAACCGCTGAAACCTTCAATCCCATCAAAAGGGAGACGGGAAAGACAAAAGCTGCGGGGGCCCAAAAACTAAACCCTGTTTTGGCGTATCTTTTCGGCACGGGCCCATGGTTTGTTTACCGCTTGTTCCCCGAAGTAAAATGTGGCCCCCTTTTATCAGTTTTTGGGAAATTTAAATTGCACTTGTCGATAGGTTTGCTTCCCCTACATTCCTCCAAAAACAAAAAGTCAAAACCCACAGGGTCCTTTGAAACCCCCATAAAAAACCCCGCTAAATTTTTGGGAAAAAAGGAAATTGCTTACCCTCAAGGGTGTTTTGGCTGCCAAACTCCATGTTACCAAACGAACCGGAAGTTCTGTACGCAATTTTTGGGTTTGGGGCCCGCCCCTTTCGGGATTTCCTTTTTGTGCTCGGGAAAAGGGGGGGCCCCGGGCCCAGTGGTTCCCCTTTGCTTTTCCGGTCCCTGGGAAAGTGCATACAAATAGGGGTTTTAAGGGAAAAATTATTCAGAAAATCAGCTTTTATTTCACCCCTCCTCCCTAAGCAGAAAACACACACACACTGAAACGAAAGACCATATGTGCTTTGGTCACTGATGACATATACTGATCACAATACCTTCAACAGTTTTCCCAGGCGACGAGCTACTTGCTCCAGGAAATCCTCAGGATCTTCCCACTGTGTGACGTCATACGCCTTTCTGAGGTAGTCTTCCTTCACACGCTCCAGCATGGCACCAAACATAGTCTTGTGGGTCACGTACATTTTCAATACGAACCTGCAACCATTGAGTACCAGTTAAATTGCCCAGTTACTCCATGAAGAAATACTTCTGGCGTTCTTTACAGGGAGGATGCTCACTTTCACTGGCTCTCTGATACAGAAATGATTATCAAGTGGGGGTTTCTACATACTGTCCCACATGGCTAAAAACATTCACAATACGATTTATTGGAAAGCTAAGAAAATTCATCTTCCTGTATGTAGTTCTTGGTAGGTCTAGCACCATTCTAGTTACTGTTGGTTACCACCTCACTCTGTGCTAGGAAAATCATCGCAAAACCCCTTTTCATGGACACATGTAGTCCTAAATTTTGCCATAAGATTTTTCAAAGTGCTAGCACTTTTGTAATCAAGAACTAAATTGTCAGCATATATACATAATGAGCAGAGCTCTTTTAATGCAGCGGTGAGAGGTTACTTTTTACCTGGCTGCAAGAGATTTTTTGGATGTTAAGCATTCCCACAAACATCTACTCAATTTCCTAATGGCATGCTGAAATTCATGATTATTTAAATACAATCAAGGGTCCAAGATTAACACACACACACACACACACACACACACACACACACACAAGAAAACAAAATAAAAAACAATCTCTAGGGCAACACTGTGAAGAGAACTGTCAACTTATACTGCATCAGACTTAAGCACCTGTCAGATGACCTTTCAGTCATAATTTAAACAAACAACTAATACACCAAACAAATCAAACCAATTTCTTCCCCACTTGCCCAAACGCAACAAACACAATGAACCAGATCCCACAAAAGCACAAACATACCTGCACATGATTGTATACCTAACAAATTCATGAACACACTTTAACATATTTACCGTAAAGTCTGGTCTATTGAGCACACCTGTATATAAGCCGCACCCACTAAATTTGTTAAAAATCTGAACTTTTTTCACAAATAAGCCGCACCGGTCTATAAGCCGTAGATATACAACACAGTCCGATGTGCCGCAGGCGGCAGCTGGCCGAGCGTTGAGTTAACATAGTGTCGAAAATCAACACATACAATGTGTTCATTGCATTCATTGGCGTTTAAATAGGTCAGAATACAAGAGCATGTTTCCAGCTTTACTTCAGTCTTTTTTTTTTTTTAGTACGATGTGTTTTAAATCAATTAGAATCAAAGTTTTATGAGGCTTCTTACAAGTGTTGTCTTTCCAACATCATTGCTTAAAAAAAATAACCGAAAAAAACCAACACATTAACGATGCATTAGAAAGGCAGTTCTCTCCTGCATTCATTGGTGTATCAAGCTATGCGATTGGTTGAGTACTCGAAAGCGCAAGCCAATCAAAGCGAAGGTATCAAATGCAAACCTTCACTCCCTGTCCACGATTTCAACAATGGCGGATCGAAGGCAAGGCCTGACAATGACTGAGTCGAATGCGCTAATCGTTTTTGAATTGCAAGACGCACTTGGTAAGATAACGCATATAATAACAAACCAGAACATTAACCCCTTCACTGCCACAGTATAATAGCACATTTGAAAATCTGTCTGCCGTGGTAAAATTGAGCTTTTTGGGGTAGGTTCAATGAAATGGTTACTGCTCACTTATTTCTTGACAGATCTCTTTGATTTTTTGCATGGTTTGTTGTTATGCATTTGTCTACAATGTTCTATCAAAATGGCTTGATTATGTTGATAATTAGTACAGCAGAAATTGACATAATTATAAAACTTTTACCAAAAGTAAGTTTTCGAGTGTACACAAACACATTGCGCCAAACAGAATGAGTCAAAACACTGAAAAAGTGGTCTTACTACTTATTGAATATCAGCACTAACACATGAAAGTCATATAAATCCCAAGGAATGTTGTTCTTGATGATAATCTGCTCATAATTGGCGGTACTATTTTTTAGGTAAAAAGGGGCATAATCATGCTTTTCGCGGTATGTTCACTAACATGTACATTACTCATTTATTTGTTGAGTTATTTGTTAGATTTTTTGTGGATTACTTACTTATACCCTTGTCTACAATTTCACATCATTCAATATTGGTTTTGTTGGTTATGATGATGGTTCACACTAATAACATGTGATAAAAGTTTTTGTTTTGTTTTCAATGTGAGAGTTTTAGAATAATTGAGCATATAAAAACCCACTAAACATAACAAAAATACCTTTTGGTGTTAGCTCAACAACATTACAAACACCTGGGATTCATATTGTTGTCAATAAATGTCCCTCTGTGTAACAATCTGTCTGTTACTGGGGGTACCCCAATTCTACTAGAAAGGGGCATAATTTTACTATTTGGGGTAGGCTCAGTACCTCAATCACTGCTTATGTATTTCTTTACATATGACTTAGATTTTATGGCTTCTCTTTCCTTATACCACAAACTTTGATGCTATATAACAATAATGTAGTTTTGTGAGCCATTAGGGGATGGACAGGATACATATATTGGTGGTTTTACAAAAAGAACAGTTTTCAGGTATACATAAACAAATTGCACCATATAAAATCAGTGTAAACAATGAAAAAGTGATGTGACTAATTGTTCAACATCAGCACTAACACATGACAGTCATATAAATCCCAAGGAATGTTGTTCTTGATGACAATCTGCTCATAATTGGGGTACATATTTGTTGGGTAAGAAGGGGCATAATCATGCTTTTCACGGTATGTTCACTAACATGTACATTATTCACCCATTTGTTGAGTTATTTGTTAGATTTTTTGTGGATTACTTACTTATACCCTAGTCTACAATTTCACATCATTCTATATTGGTTTTGTTTGTTATGATGATGGTTCACACTAAAAACATGTGATAAAACACACACACACACACACACACACACACACCACATGCATACACACACACACACACACACACACACACACATACAGTAAGCAGACCCACAGTTGAGCACACACACACACACACACACACACACACACACACACACACACATACAGTAAGCAGACCCACAGTTGAGCACACACACACACACACACACACACACACACACACACACACACACACACATTACACATATGCACAAACACACACTAACAGTACACACACACATGAATGTAAAAACACCACAATGATACAAAACAAAAAAAACTGCTGTGGAAGAGTGCTTCTGTGTTTTACAAAATGAACAAACTTATATGGAAAACTTGCATACAGAAATAAATAATGCCTAGGCGCGCGCACACACACACACACATACTCACACACACACACACACACACACACACACACACACACACACACACACAGTCCCACCTATCCATACAGTCATTATTTGCCATAATTGTAGTTTCAGTAGGAAATGGGCAAAGAAGAGAAATACAGAAAATGAATGAAGGAATGAAGAATCATGTAGTAAAAACAAAAACAAAACAAAAAAAAACCAACAAAAGAAAAATAGAGCTAGTTGCCTGAAACCGGTTTCTGGTCATGAAGTAACTGAAGACTGGAACTTTGTACAGCTGAAAATTGGCACAGTTGACTTGCAGACCAGATTCCCAGTCACAACAACAGCAAGGTTGAAGGGCTGTGCACCTCTTTCTCGCCATTCTCTGATCAGCTGTTGCTGACCACGCCCCATGCCACGCCCCCGGCCGCTTCCACAGGACCTTCACCATCGTTCTGAGCCCGCACCCCGTCCACCACCCGTTCGTCAAGAAAGGAGGGGGTGCAGTGCTCGTTCACAGCACGCGTTCAGCAATTTCCGCTTCGTCGCCCACGCTAACGGCTCTTTCTTTACTGATGTGTTGTGTACAGAACAGTGAAGCCACGTCATCACCAGCATGTATCTCCGATAAAAGTGGATAGTGCTGATTCCCATCCGTCTCCTCCTCATCGCTAGTATCAGGATCCGATCCTCAAAGGTCTTCTTCATCACTGTCTTGATACTTTAGAACGTCATCTAAAATATCAAGGGCAGTGTGACGCTTGGAAACGGGACGCGTCGACGAAGTGCTAGGTTGAGCTGCCATCTTGACTATGCTTATCAGCTGTGACCTCTCAACTCGCAATTTGCATAACATGTGGTCAGCTGGCTGCTCGCGAGAAGGGAAAGGGGCTGTTCCTTGACACCAGTAGAAGAGACGAGAACATTTTAGAGGGTTGTCTCCCAAGTAGATTTTTCAGCTTTCTGTTACGAAGTTACGACGAGACACTCTCGTTCGGGGCGTAGCGATTTTCTGTTCTCTGCGGCTTTCTGAACGAGCGTTACTCGTTCCAGGCAGGGAACGGGTTAATGAAACGATTCGATTGTTTTATTTCGCTGAATACCGTGCCAATGCTTAGTTATTTTGTTCGTAATTCAGCTAGTGTTAGTCAAGATTAAACAGGTCGGAAACGGCCCACACATTGCGCCGTTCGAAGCGATCGTATTTTTGTAGAAGACAAACTGATGAAAAATAAAAGATATGTCTATTCCTGTATTTCTGAACGGGTTACCGATTCCATTACACGATTAGAGAGAAAATTGTAGTTAAAAGCATCATAAAAATTCATGAACAGTAAACACGATATGGTGAGTTACAGAGAAGCTAAGAATAGACGAGGGTGTGATGCTTCTGAAATCAGAAAAATCCGCAAATAAGCCGCATCGTTGTTTAAGCCGCAGGGTTTAAAGCTGGGGAAAAAAGTCGCGGCTTATAGTCTGAACTTAACGGTAGTAACAAACATGAAGAGAACAACAAAACAAAAAAAAAAGAAAAAAGAAAAAATAACGACTAATAATTTTTTTTTTAAAGGACAAAACGAGAAATTAATTTGGTTTATGAGCAAACTTTTAACATACGCCTTCAATAATTTCAGCAGCTTCTAAAATCTCCCTCCACTTTTCTTCCCCATTCCCCTGCCCCCCCTCCCCCCCACCCTCCAAAGGTTCACTATCACTAAGTCAACTGACCACTCCCTTCAGCACACTGTCGGTCCGGGTGGCTCCCGCGGGGTATACAATACCCGGACAGTCCACCAGGTAGATGCGCTTCATCAGCGTCACATACTGCCACACCTGGGAACAAGGTACATCAACAACTCTTTTCAAAACCACTGATGACCCACATGACACCTGATTTTTAAACTATTCCAGGTGAACATTTCTAGAGTAGATTTCTATATACATCAACACTTTCTCTTTCTGCAGCTTCTTAATCATTTTGAGTCAAATCATCAACTGACTTGAATCAAACAATTCCGACATAAAAAAATCAACTGTTTCAGTCTCTGCAACTAACTGCAACATTATGAAAATTCCAATAGACTTGAATCAAACAATTCTGACATAAATAATCAACTATTTCAAGTCTCTGCAACTAAATGCAACATTAAGAAAATTCCAACAGACTTGAATCAAACAATTCTGACACCACATAGATAATCAACTATTTCAGTCTCTGAAACTAACTGCAACACTATGAAAATTCCAATAGACTTGAATCAGTGTTGATTCTAGGATTTCAAAAAAGGGGGCCCAAGGGCCCCCTCACATAAAAAAAGGGGGCCCATAGGGTGAAAATGGGAGGCCCTCAAAACGCGTGAAAATTCAGATTTTAAAGCTTAATCACAATGATTACATTATGGCCAAAGTAAACTAAAACAACAAAAAGAAACGAGTTACATTTTATTACAGAAACGCACACACCACACACACACACACACACACACACACACACACACACACACACAGAGTACACACACATTCTGACATACCTTAGAAGACTTGTCTTTTTCTGGTGGTGCATGTACTCAGCTGAGCTCCCTTCTTGGCAGTCATACAGCAAGTGAGCAAGTCTGTTGTCACCTCATCATAGAATCCAGCAACTCTAAGCCTACCCCACAATTACCTCATCATAGAATCCAGCAACTCTAAGCCTACCCCACAATTAATTCAGTCTCTTTATATGAAGTGACCATCACTATTGTCAAGATTTATATACCATCAGTATCACCTTAAGAAAACCCTTTAACTGTGAAAAGTCACTGTGTACACCTTCACCATACACAACTGAAAAGCTTTAAATACATATGTAGGCCTACAGCCCACAGAACTCCATTCATTTCTTGTAGATCCTCCTATCCTTCTGTTGCTTCCACTCTGCTGCAGCAGCTGTGAAGTCATGGTCATTGATGGGAGGACCTTCACATTTGATGGTCATCAGCACATTGAGGCTGTCTTCTTTCAGCCTGTTTCTCCTGGCTGTCTTGATGGCATTTTGGGCACTGAAACCACGCTCACAGTCGGCAGTCGGCTTCGTTTTCACCATCTTCATTATCTTGCTGATCTTCGGGTTCACTGGCACTTTCAACCGTTTCGCCTCCGGCGTCGATCGGCTGAGACACGCTATCGCTTGACTGAGTAGCCGTAACGGTGGCTGTAGACTCATTATCGGCTTCCAGCTGATGATCTTTAGATATATCAGTGCGTTTTTTCTTCGTAAAGGCGAAAGAAAACAGAGTGTTTGGCTTCGCGCGCTTCATCGTTGAAGCCGACATGAGGACTGTTGAACTGCCAGTACCGCTGATTGGCTCAACTGCTGCTTCTCGGCCAATGAAACAATTTGGTAGAACGCGCGTTCGGCTAAAGGAATTGCTCAGGAGGCTATACACACGGCAGCGGCGAAGCCGCGCTGGTTGTGCAAAAACGCGTTCGTTCTCTTTTTTTTGCGGCTTTTGGGCCGCGTCTTTCGCGATTTTTTGCGGCCTTCAGAAAAATATTGCGGGAATCCCGCAAGGGCGCGCTCTAGAATCAACACTGTTGAATCAAACAATTCTGACATAAAAAATCAACTTTTTCAAGATGCTGCAACTAACTACGGCATTATGCAAATTAAAAAAAATCTTTCTCTATTGCCTACGTTTCGCAACGACCATATAGACCTCTACCTTGGTCTCTCCAGCCAAGGGGGCCACCTTGCAGACTTTCTTGGACTTGAGAGCATTGATGATGGAGCTCTTCCCCACGTTGGGATACCCGATCAGCCCCACGCTGATCTGCTTCTTGTCCAGGTGAAGCTGAAAACACAGCAGCAGCAGCATATTCTTAAATAAGGATGCACCTAGCAACTTATCTCACACCAATGAATTTGGCTTTCACCAAAAAAAAACATACTTCCTGGATCAATGATCACGCGAGCAATGATTGTTGTTGGGGGACTGGTATGTGAAGAGGTTCTGCCAACGTTGGCTTAACACAACAGGCACACAATGAAACTCCACATCGCTAGGCTACAACACAGAGCCTCCTCTGATGGATAGTTTCATGGCACTTTGAAATGGAGAATTCCGTGTGGACTCAGAGCCTCCTCTGATGGATAGTTTCATGGCACTTTGAAATGGAGAATTCCGTGTGGACTTCAGGTACCAGGAATGAGACAGTGTGAACCCTGATGTACATCTACAGAGCTTAATCTAGGATTTTTTTAAAAAGGGGGGCAGTCCCCCCTCATATATAAAAAAAAGGGAGCTCCCCCCCCCAAATCCAGGGCCACTTCTTCAGCCAATCATCTTGAAACCGGTGTTCCCTTGCACTGGCACTCTTTTCGGGCTGCTTCTCCGAGCTTTTGGATGTAGTCGCGGTTTCTTCATGATCTTCTCCACCCTCGCATGGCACAGATTTTTTTTTTTTTCACTTTTCCTCCACGAAAGTCGAAGTTGAATAGGGTGGGTGCACGCTTCAATTTGGAAAATATCCAATATGGCGCCTTAAACTCTTGCAACTTCTCGTCGGTGATCGAAATGGTGGAGGTGAACGCTGCCGATTGGTTGCTTTACACTAACAGCCAATGAAATATCAGGGCTTCTGCTGGGGTGAAAATCTTTCCGGTCCCAGGGACCCTTCATCAGATTTTTAAGGGGTCCCAGGCTAACATTAAGGGGTCCCTACACCACAATAAAAACAACAAAATATACGTTAAAAAATTGCATCCCTGCACGCGCACTCCAATTGTCAAAGACACATCGTCACAATAAAAACAACAAAATAAACATCAAAAATTGTATCCGTTCTCGATCTTGCTCCTCTGCTACGCTTTTTCGTTTTTGTGATGATGATTTCGTTAACCACGCTTCGAGAGACATGTTGGAAACAAAGGCTTCGCGGAAATGCCTCTCTCCTGCCGGGAAAATGAAAAGCATTATCGTGACATCACATGGCTCAAAGTAGGAAAATTCGGTCAACTGAAAACGATGCTGTGGCCTAGCGTTAAGCTTTGTCAGTCAGCCTCAGCAGACGACAAAAGTGACCGACGTATGTTGTTAGGAGGCTGCCCTACTCGCTTTGTTACTGTTCAAACTCGGAAAGGGATGGGTTCGGTCCGAAGTGTAGCAGACCTACGATGTTACGGCACCCAACTTACGATGTTGAAGGCAGTCTTTTCTCACTTTATGTCTGACTTCACCATTATTTGAAGGGGTCCCTGGGGACCCCTTACACGGACACCCAGTGCGTCCCGTAGAGTTTTAATGCGCACTGTATGCAATTTTTTGCGTTTTCAGAAGCCCTGAATATCAAGAAATCGTTCGCTCCTGCTCAGTCCTAGTTTCAGTTTTTTCAAGCAGACGACAAACGAGTGCCCACAACAATCAGTGAACAGGGCGGGCAGTCCTGCAACTGTGCAGGAGTCTGCCTGCGTTAAGACTCCATAATTGCGTGACGGAACAGATTTTCGGGGGACTGTACCAATCCCGCGCTCTAGATTAAGCTCTGCATCTATACCTGGCTTTAAATTGCCTTAATTAAATAATACATTCAAAATTTACCCACAGAATGCACAATACCATTTTTTTTTCTGAACAGATTTGACACAACCTTTCACTACCTAAATAATATTTATACACTGACACCGCTACATAAGAAATAACAGTACTGTAGTGTTGTTGAAAGACATAAATAGCAGAAATGATAGCATCTCTCATTCCTTCCATTTTCCATATTTTTCACTACCTTCTAATCCAAAATCTCAGTATAATACTTCAGCATGCGTGAAACAACCATAAACCAGAAGAAATTCAAATTCTGTGTGTGTGTGTTGTGTGTGTGTGTGTGTGTGTGTGTGTGTGTGTGTGTGTGTGTGTGTGTGTGTGTGTGTGTGTGTGTGTGCCTTCATTTAACGTCTATCCACTATTCGTGATATTAGACCACTATTCGTGATATGTGTGTGTGTGTGTGTGTGTGTGTGTGTGTGTGTGTATGTGTGTGCACGCGCTTGCATGTATGTGTGTAAGTATGTGTGTGTTTCGTGATCTATCCCTTACATCAAGAACAGATGCGTGCGTAAATGTGTACATATGTCTATGTGTCACTCAGAGGAAGGCATCAATGAATCATTCTTTCAAACAGGCACTGGTCTCAGAGGAGCGAGCACTACAGGAGCCTCACATTTTTAAACTGTCGCAGAAGATTGATCAGGGCTCCTTTGCCAAAGGGTTTGGAGATGCTAGCTTGGAATGCCATGGTTGGGAATTCTGAAGACAGAGTGGCCACCCATTTTTGCTGTTGAAGATAAAAAGAAAAAAAACAAAACAGGAATGATGCAAGTTCACGACGACAGTATCAACAGAAACAGATAACTGCAATGCATTGCATGTCTCATCTTTGAAATGCACATACATACATTCCTCATAATGAATTTTGCACACACACATTTCTTTCTTTCTTTCTTTCCCCCATCTCTCCCTTGATGCCATATACTGTTTCCCTCCACCAACACCCCTCCTCACACAGACATAAGAACAGCAAATTAAAAAAAATAGATGTCCCTACTCCTCTCCTACCACTCATCCTCCCAAAAACAACAGGGGGGGGGGGGGGGGGGGGGGGTAGGTTCTGATGATAGAAATTTAACAGGCTTGTTTTACAGCACACATGATCCATGTGAAGAATGGGCAGGCTATCTTAAAAAGATATAGCTTGTGGGGGAAAGGGAGAGTGGGGAAGGGGGATGGGGGTGGGGCTGGAGACTGCATAAAAAGGGTCAAAACTGCATTTCGTTTCAAACCCCAAGAAAATCCCCCACCTTCCCCATCCCCTCAACCTTCATCTGAACACTGATTTTAACCACAACCGCCTGCACAGACATTTATCTGTCATGGAACCATCATCATTTTGAAGGAAAGTCAGGCGTCTCAAGTTGTGCTCACAAGCTAAACCTGAAATATTTGAAATATGTGATAATGCAGGGCATTTCAAAGCATGACGAAACAAAATCCACAAAATAATTATATCCAACTGATCGGTCATACACTCCACAAAAATAACTTCAACATAATATGGGGAAGAAAAAAAAAGTAGTAGAATGTTTTCTTTTCTTCAACCAGATTTGATTAAGGAACAAAAACAAACGGGAAAAAAAACCCCACCTGAAAAAAAAAAAAAAAAGAACAAGTAAATCCAAATGGAATATCGGCCAAAAGTTCACTTAAAAAAAAAAAGTGTGCATGAAAATCTCTGCTGTTAGACAAACAACACACAACTACTCCCATCAACAACCCCTGCTCCCTTCCACAGACCTGTTTACCCCCAACATTACCTTTCAGTAGTCATGATGACCTGTGTCAGTAGTTTGGGCTCAAATCTGAGCAACTGTCAGTAGTCACCACTACTTCTGCAGCATTTGATCTCTTTGGCAATTTTTGAGTCTGGGCATATGCGTTTGATTGCCTTTGTGAGAGTGTCAGCTGCTGCGAACGGCAAAGTATGTTCCACCAAGAATTTGCATATCAGAGCCTATGACCGTGTCACCTCTAGCTCATCACGCTGCTGTGTAAAGAAGCCTTGCAGAGTGGATTGTTTTCCCTTGGCTCTCTCGAATTGTTCGTGTCTGGCACTTTTAACATGTCTGAAACAGTCGTTCTTTCCGCCATGCGCACAGCTGAAGTCCGTGTCACAAACAGTGCACTGCACATACGCTTCTCCCTTTTTCGATGCCTGTAAACAAGACCACTTCTGTGTATACTCCTTTTGAAAACGCTGTGCAGGAGGCGGCCGGGCTTTTTTCTTTGGTGGAGAGGTGCAAGGGTCAGTTGATTCACTGGCCTTTTCTTTTTCCCTTTTTGTTGACATTTTCGCGCGAATCAACTGAGCAGACGAAAGAAACTAGCGCGCATGCGCAAGCAAATCGGAAAATATAAGAATTATCTCCCTTCACTTACTTTCGTTTATGATCGTCGCTGACAGCTTTAGTGGCTGATTTTGTTTGTTTGTTTGTTTTTTTCTCTGTAGTTTGAGCCTGTGTGATCGTAGCACCGTAGCTGAGGACCTATTTTCGTAGAGACTACGTCGAATCCGTAGGGGCAAACAGGTCTGCTTCCACCCCACCCATACATCCCTGTTTACGCACACACCATGCCTCACTGGCCTAACACTTACAGTAGCCCAAGCAGGCACAAGATCCACTTTGTTGAGGACCAGGATGAGGTGTTTGTGCGGCTTCTCCTTTCGCAGGTACTTCTCCACCTGGTAGCACCGAGTCCCCTGAGGGTCCCGAGCATCTAGTACTTGCAGCAGCACGTCGGACGAGTCAATTACCTGCACAACAAACAATTTTTGTTTGCTATTAAAAAAGATGAGTAATGATATATGTTTTGGGTTGAACAAATCAAACACAGCTATTCCTCTCCTGTATAAGTTTGCTACTCTGACAAACTACCCATAATCATATTCCTTATCTTTATGCAACCTGCAGACATCATCATCATTTACCAGTGACAGGGAGAGAGAGGGAGGGAGAACTAATTCAGTCTTCTTTTTTCAAAGCAACAAATCTTTGTATGAATATAATTAATGTGTGTTTGCACTGCCCCAGATGGGAACAAAATTCACCTGACACAGTTGGAAGGCATCCGCATGATCAAACTCCAGTTCAAGAAAATTAAGATTCCTGAATTCCTCTCTTATGTGCTTGCAAACTGCTTTCTTTTTTTTTTTCTTTTGTGGCTTCAATCTGCTTTTAGCTTAACAAGTAACTTTAAATTACCTTCCTCATCACCTTCCACCAGGTTTGATATACAAGAACAATGCTTTTGTTCACACAGACTAATAAATCCTCTATTCAGTAACTAACTGTCGTGCCGACCTAATACTTGTGAAATTCCTTCTTTACTGCAAAATCAGGGTTCTCAATTAGGAAAAGCGATAATCCTTGAAATTCTGAGAGGGTCATGGGCATGTTTATCTCACACCCATCCACCTCCGGATACTTTTAAAATTTACATTAAAAAATGATGTGATCTGGTGTACATTTTAAGCTTACAGTGTGACAAACTGAAGTGAACAGACTGCCGTCTCAGTTCCTCCAGATTGCAAGAATACGAGTTGATAGCTATGTCGTCCACCATAGCTGCTGACCTTCTAGAGTTGACATTCAGGAACAAAGGGGGTGGGATGGGTCTCATTTTCTGTACGACCTCAACGGCATTACTCCCATGCAAATCGTTCTGACTCCCTGTACACACCCACATCCTGACTTGTCTCACTGCAGCCCCAGCACCAGCAATCCTCAGAGAGCAGTCAATGTAAACTTTTTTTTTTTTTTTTTTTTGCTGTCCCAACCTCTGTGCCACCTCAGAGGCAGTGCACCCACGCCGCTCATTCCGACACCCCGTCCACAGCCACAGCCCAGTCGGCCCCGCCGCAGCCCCGGCAATCCACAGGGAGCAATCAATGTCAAGTCGTCAGGAGGCAACACACCGGAGGAGACACTGCACTGCTGCTGAGTCACTTCGGTGGTGTTCAGTGGCGCCTGTTCTGATCTAACATACGCAGGACACCACCTACTAAGCCCCCTACTGACGACAATAATTGCTTAGTCGCGGAGCCGGCATGAGTGAGCTCTCCCGCCGGAGGGCGCCACCACGTCCGTCCAACGACAGCCCCCATGGACTCGCCGATACCGGTGACCCTGACGGAACCAAACCAAGACCACAGACGTGGAGAGGACATCGAAATTGAGGTCACCATGAGAGCAGGGCTTGAAGGGCCACAGAATTTGAGACATTTTTTTTCTTTAATGCTGATCGATGAGAATGCACAGCTTTATTTTTCTGTCCCATTCGAGGCACTTAGTTAAAGGGCCGAACAAACAAGGCTTACACATTTCTAATCCAACATTTTTGTTGTTGTAGTCCAAGCAGAGGCATATATAACAAACTTGTGTACTAGTTAACTAGGGAAAATTAAGTTCCCAGAAAGTGATGACGTCATTTTTGCACAATTGTGTGCATGTGTTGTCATTGTTTGAATATCACCTGACCACTTGTGTACAAGCTTTCATGCCGTATCTACATTATCTACAGGAAAATAAACCTAGTCGAGTTTGGTATTAAAAGAATTGTCGGGAATTTGCCTATTCAGTCATCTCAAAAGCACAGATATATTACATTTTTCATGACAACCACTAATTATCAAACTAACAGCCCCACTTGTAATGGCCGCTCAGCAATGCCGAACACATTGTTGCCAGACCGGCTTTACACAGATGACATTCAGTTCGGAGTACAGCACGGTTAGCTGGCTGGTGGGGAGCAGCCTGCAGAAAACGCCCCTTTCCCTGACCTGCATTCACGGCTTGGCCTCTGCAGCTATGGGCGAGCTGTAAACTCCCCTGCCTCTCAAAACTAAGTGGCTTGCTCTGAACAGCCGTGAATGAGGATGATTAAGATGATGCTACGGATTTCCATTTCGGTCTGAGACTACATGATAGGGCTGTACTCTACGCTTTTTTTCATAATATATCCCGGCGTCAACCAGGCCCGAGAGATACAGGCACCTGCAGTGTTGGTCGTGAAATTTGAGCAACACTCTCAGAAACGCATCCATTAAGTGGATGAAACTCGACCGTGTGGTCCCAGTCTTCCCAACTGAGTCTGCAGCAAACTCAACTCTGAGTAGGAGCCGGTCGGGGCAGAAAAACCCACATGACTTCCGATGGGATTCGAACCCAAGACCTCCCAGCCGGGAGTCCGCGACGCTAACCACTTCGCCAGGGCGGCTGGTGCAGTCAATGTAAACTTACCATGAGGTAGCCTACCACAGGAAACACTGCACTATGACTTGCTCACTTGCTGGTGTTCAGTGGTGCCTGATCTGACCTAACACACACAAGACCTACCTACTAAGCCCCCTAATGATGACAATAACTGGTAAGTAGCAGAGCCAGTGAGCGAGCGTCCCTTCTGGAAGGCGTTACCACGTCAGTCGAGCAATAGTCCTAGACATAACTTGTATTTGGAGTGTTTTTGGTAGTGTGGAGTATTCAGTGCATTTTTTTTCCGCACAATACCACGCAAAATACAGTCAAGCACATTTCACCCCACAAAAGATATACCAAAATTTAAGTTAACATGAAAGCACTTTTTAGCCAACCTGAAATTCAGATAACCTGAAATTTGCCCTCAGCAAAAAGAAAATTCCAGTCCCTTCAATTATGAGTTAAACAAATCAACTGTGCATCTGAAACGTCTGTGCACACATCAAGGCATATAATCACAGGAATCCCTCAGGTGTTGTACCTTGTACAGTTCGTTCCAGATTCGTTTGGACTGCCCCGCTTTGAACACCACCTCAGGCTCCTCTTCTCTCACTCCCTCATCCTCCCTCACCAAGTCTCCATCTTTGCCGGCATCGTAGCTGTCGTGGGCTTGATCGGCCTTTTCCATCATCTCCTTTGAACACCAAGTAGTGAACAAAGGTATGGCCAATGAGCTTACAGTGAAAAGGAGTTTTAACCTAAAAGCATGTTTCACATCAAATACTTACTATGACTCACTAACACAGACACCAGCAGGGGTCCGTTTCCTGTTGTGTGGGAAAACATTAATCCACACCGATTTGTTTGTTTTTGCCTGAAGAAGACCCAAGAGATCGAAATGCATAGTGTTTTGTCCTGTAATCTGTTTGTGTCCTGTGGCGGTACTAGTACCTTTTCGTTTCAAATTGTGATTTAGCCGATTTAAATCTGAGACAAAACAAGACTAATCACCTCCCTTATGTCTATCCCCTAGTGAAGCCCTCATTACCTTTTCCTATGTGGCCAAACAGAGCAAGTATATCGATCAAAGCTTGCAACAACCTGGTATGCTGAAATATTTTATCCCCAATCCATGAAACTGTTAGTACACCATCAATAATAGCATGTAACATTTTCCAATAACTGGAAATAAATAAGAGTAGGGATGAAGCAAGAAATAAAGCATGCAAACTAAACCAATGAACAAAACAGGTGAACAATATAACTGAAAAAATCATGCAAGAGAGCAATCCAAACCTCCCAGTGATGTCATTCCCAACACGTTAAAAGGTTTAATTACAAATTTTTGCCATGAGTCTTTTCTTTCCATATTTCATCTGTTTTGCTGCCTTACTGATCTCAAAATTTGACCACCGCTTATATTATATTGACCCTTCAACCAACCCTGTGAAATCCAATGAAGATCAATCTTGTTTGCTATCTTGCACACAGACAGACTAGAGACGACTTGGGTTACAATACCTAGCTGCATATAGTGTCACGTAACAACATGACAGTGGCAATATTCCATTACAACTTAATTTCGGCCAGGACATTTTTCTTTCTGCATTTCATCTGCTTTGTGCCTACAGCTCTCTAAATTTAATCACTGCCTATAAATACTGACTCTTCAAGCAACCCGGTGAAGTCTCAGTTAAACCTGCCAACCTGTTCATTTTGCACACTGACAAAACTGACAGGACCGAAACAACACCCCTGCTGCACATGCTTCACATGCACGCATAAACAGTATCAACATTCCACAAAATACACAGCGTAACATGTGCATAATGACTTTCAGAAATCCTGAAAAGCTGGGTCTCTACAAGGAAGAAATCTTTGTTCCTGGGCTAGTCCAGAACACACAGAATAATGATCCAGAGAAAAAAAGACAAACACGGGCTCAAAGGCAGGGACTCTTTATCGGGAGGTAATATATGAAAAGGAACAGAAAGAAATGTTCCAGAAAAACCTAGTCTTTTATTAGGAAACAATATTACTCAGGAGTTACCTATAGTATACAGCATAGTATACAGCACTTCCACTGTATTTTGGGACACCTGAGATTGTCAGAGTAGTGAACTGAAAAGACATATAACTTCAGTATCAATAGCTAGGATGAAATATAGATGATATTTCCAAGCTCTGTGTGTTTGTGCGAGACAATCTTGTTGTCATCAATGCTGTCACATTGATCGTGAAAATAAAGATAATTGAAATAGCATGCAAACAAGACCAAAGACATAAGTCTTTTGAAACATATACACATATAACATGTCAGCACGCTACCTAAACTGAGAGTACTATGATACATATAAAACACCAGCACATTACCAAAAAGTCTTCTGACACATACACACATCAGCACATACGCAAATCCAGCACAAAAGCAAAAGAAGTACATCAAACAAACAAACGAACTTACATTAGTTACAATCACGCAAAACCCAAACCAACTGACCTCCATGCTGGAATACTGAAGTGTAGGTCTCTTCCTCGTGGCCTTCTTCCCAAAGCACTGGCTGAAGGACATAGTGTCCAGAATATGCTGACCTCGCACATTCTGCCCCAGAAAAACAACAGTAAGACGCAGAAAAAAAAAGGAGAGAGATGTGTTGGACTCTAATATCTTTTTTTTCCCCCTTTTTTGGGGGGGTTCACCAACCTCCAATTTTTTTTTTTCTTTTCTTTGTTTTCTTAACAGTCGGGGTCTCCATCCTCATTTTTCTTTCTTAACTGACCCATACTTGCAATGCAATGTCTGTATCTAGTGATGGGCATTTGCACGCTGACTTTAACATTTTGGCATTTGATTCAAAGTATTGGACCAAAGCACATGAAACTTTTAGCAAAACGATAATAATTGTAAATCTCTCTCTCTCTCTCTTTCTCTCTCTCGCACACACACACACACACACACACACACACACACACACACACACAATCATACACATAAAACACACTCACACATAATGTTGCAAGAACAGGCACGAGCAGAATGAGATATCCACAAAACTTCACAGGGTTTAGAAAACGTCAAACCTTCATTTTGCTCTGGTACTCTTGCAGGAGGATGGGAGGGGGAGGTGAAGGTTTGCAGGGTGTGGATGTAAGGTAGGTGGGATGTGGAGAGTGTTTATCTATGATAGGGAAAACGTCACACCTTCATTTTGCTTTGATCTGATGTTTTTGGGGGAGGATGGGAAGGGGAGGTGAAGGTTTGCAGGGAGAAGGGATCAAGGTGGGTGGCTGGGAGGTGGAGGTGGTTTGTTGTACTACATGTTGATTGTTTAAGTGATCCACCAGAGATGACTATTGAAGGACTGAGGAGACTGACCTTGCTGACAGGGTCCAGGAGGGTGATAGGCTGTTTAGTCATCCGCATGACCACCTTGTAAGGGTCCTTCTTCACTTTCTCCATCTCTTCCTGGAACTCCTGCAGCGCCGAGTTCTTGATGGTCCTCGTGTTACCTGATAACAGCGTAATGACATTTCCCCCAAATCCGTAATGCTTACTTTTCTACAAACGTTTTCACTCACAACGCTCACCTTCTCACACGCACAAGACTGTGAAGGAAATCCCAACATCTGTACAGACTATGCAACCTGCGAGCTTACCTTCTGTTTCATTCGGGGGTGGGGATGGGGGAGGGGGACAAGGAAGTGTGAGGGGAGGAGTATTTCTAGTACATAACCTGTTCAGTGGCATGTATGTAAATGAAATTAAACTGAACACATTCAAGCAAGGTGAAGAAAGTGAAATATGCAGATGTCTGTCCCGCACAGATGTATGCAGCCAATGCAAATTACCAAACATTACAGATGACTTCGCCTTAAAGGTAAACTATCAGGCTGATGTAACAAACATCACACATCATGAGTAACAAGACCTGAATCTTATACACTTTGAGCATACTTCATTCTGTCTAGTCTAGCTTCTCATCAAAGCACACACATACACAATACTACTCCATGACTTTGTTTTTATACCTAGCACAACAACAGTTTAAAACCACGTTGGATGCAAGAATTGACACACACACGCAGTGTTACACCACTGATTTTTTTTCATCCCCTGTGCCACAAAAGTTTAAATCAAGTTGGGAGTAAGAAATGACACTCAGACTCATACTGCTATAATCACTGATTTTTCATGCTTAGTGCAACGGAAGTTCAACCTATGTTGGGTGTAAGGAATGACATTCAAACTCACTATACTACAACATTGATTTTATATGCCAAGTGCAACAAAAATTTCAATCAAGTTCGGTGTAAGAACACACACACACACACACACGCATGCATGCATGCACGTACACAAATACACGCACAAACACACACACACACATGCACGCACTCACACACGTACACTCACACACACATACACTGCTAAATCACTTTTTTTTATGCCTGGTGGAACAGAAAATTAAAACAAACTGGATGTAACAAATGACACACAAACTCACGATACTACATCACTGATTTTTTTAAGCTTAGTGCATCAAAAGTTTGGACCAAAGTGAATGCAAGAAATGACTCTCAAACTAAACACTGCCAAGCACTGAGGAGGTTCAAAAAATGTGTGCATAGAACTATGGACTTTGTCACAAGTTCTTAAATCTAAATCCAGGCAATATCCAGTAGGTTATAAATGGAGAAATTTCCGACCTCCCATCACAGCAAGCACAAACATATGACAGCCTGAACCCTTTACACATAATTTTTACACACACACACACACACACACACACACACACACACACGCACGCACGCACGCACGCACGCACTTTATCAAATACCCATGTATGTAAAAGATCCTGTGTCCCATATCAGCAGTCACTGAGTTCTGGAGACATGACGAACACAAACAGGTAAGCTGCAGTCGGCTGTGTAACAGGAAGAAGAAAGCACAGACTTACCAAACCATTTTCTGTTTGGTTCTACCCGTGCCTGAGTGCCCGACGGTAGAGTGTTCTGAAACACTGCAGCCTTCACAATCTTTCCTGCACGGTTCCTGGGAAACAATAAAATACACACATCAAATCGATTCTGCTGTTATATTAGAACAGAGACGTAGCCAGTAAGGCACGCAGACCTTCAGCGCTTCACCTTCACCATACCCACTACCTCCTCCACCCCCCAAGCTCTTCCTCAGTTCCTTCAAAGACTTTTTTGGTTCAGTTTTTATCTTTCTCCACACTTGATTTGTCTTTAGAACAACGTGCTTCACACTTGTCTTCTTTATCAAAGACAGCCAGATACAGACTAACCTTGAAGAAATGGATTTAGTTGCAAAGCGAGACGACTGCAGGCGGAAATCTAAACAAATCTTAAATAAATGATAGCGAACCGCCCAGAGAACGTGGACAAACGAGTCACAAGACAAAACACAACGCGTTTTGACCTCTTAGGTCTTCGTCTGGTGATAAATAAACGAATAAAACAACGAAAATTCACTTAGCTTTGATCGCTTCAGATCGCTAGGGTTCAGCGCAAGGAAGAAGGCATTGAATGAGAACAGCCTCGTTCTCATTCAACGCCTTCTTCCTTGCGCTGAACCCTAGCGATCTGAAGCGATCAAAGCTAAGTGAATTTTCGTTGTTTTATTCGTTTATTTATCACCAGACGAAGACCTAAGAGGTCGAAACGCGTTGTGTTTTGTCTTGTGACTCGTTTGTCCACGTTCTCTGGGCGGTTCGCTAACATTTATTTAAGATTTTCTTGAAGAAATAGTTTGTGGAAAAAAAAAGGCTATGGTCTTGACACAAACCCAACCCACCCTTAAAATTTTCTCAACACTCTAAGAACACAGTCAGCAAAGCAGACCTGCTCCAATGCCTTCTCAGTTCTCTGACCATATTAGTAAGCAGCTGCTGATATTCCTGTTCAGTGTGCCCACACTCCCAGTAATATGTTGTCTGATCTCCATTGCTCCAGAAAGACGCCATCAAATATATTCTGGTGCATCAGCTCTGCTCCAACTATATATATCTAAAGTACTCTTTCAGCGGCCTTACTCTCCATACTTTTTTTTGCTCACATCCTACCCAAGATGCAAAGCTTACAACACTGATTTGGAGAATTAAAATATGCAACATGATTCAGGTCTGGTTTCAGTGAACACACAGTGAAATACAACACAGCTTCTTCATTTCATCCTGTGTCGACAGAAAAATTCTGATGAACTCTAGTCTAACATAAGAGTAAAACAGAATTACTACTCCACCAAACAAAAGAACAAACAAATTACAAAACAAACACAGCACGTTTCAACCTGTTCGATCTTCTTCTGGCAAAACAAATAACATTCAACAAAGCAATGAAAACAAAGGACGGACAGACAGTCACTTATCTCTTCGAACTAGGTGCAAAAACTGGTGACATTCAACACTGGCTATTCTAATATAAATCAACTGTGATTTATGATGAAGTCTAAATGAGAATGATACAGCTTGTTCAGTCTAAAATGCAGCTGCTGGAATGACACAATGGAAAAGTCAGCCTGAGCTCTAATTTAACACTGACAAACCAAACATTCATGCTGAACACTGTAAATGACATGAGGAAAGTTATGCTGGACTTGAAGAATGACCAGTACTCTTATCAGAATACACTCAAGTCCCAGCCAGTGTGCAAGTGCTGTGGTGACAAAGGTCCATCAATCTCAGTCAAAGACCATCAATAATTATCATAGTTACAAAATGAAAAGAAATAAAAACAAACAAACAAAAAAACAACCCTCAATTTCAATTACCAGATATAATGACCCAAAGTTTATGTCGTTATAAAGTCTATCAAACCTGCCACCAACCTCTTTGGCTTCCCTCCCCGATACATCTGCAGTCGTTTGATGGTGCTTTTGTCCCTCATGTTGTGACCTGTGCCTTTGCCTTTCTCTCGATCTGCCACATATGAAAATAGATTATGAATACAACATGAGCAACACATGAACACGATGAAATACATCATCAAACTACTCCACATCCACAGAGAATGACACTATTGACAGAAAAAGGTAGGGGGAAGTGAGGGGGGTAGCTAAGAGAAGAGCTGGGGGGGGGGGGGGGGGAAGCAAGGGGGGGGGGGAGGTGAGGAGATGGAGAGGGTGGAGAGTGGGGGGGAGGAGATGAGGGAGGCGGGGCACCTTAATCTTTATGTATCTAATTGGTAGTATACATGTACACTTTGAACTACATTTCTAGTCAGCAGTAGCACAGATTTTATATTCTAGACAAACCACACTGGAGTGTGAGCTGCTTCTGTCAAACATTTTTTTTTTTAATCAGAAAAATCAGACCATTAAGAGCAATCACTCAGTTGATTAGCGGCAAGAAAACAGCAGTAAAAGCCCATAAACAAAGACTCAAAAAGACTAGAGCGACGAATGTTTTACCACTGGACCAACGCTCTACTCTGCACAATGGAGGGTAGACATCCCACAAAAAGAGGAACCAATGATGTACTCAATGTAGCAATGCAATTTTCTAGAGCACTATGACTTTGGGTATAATTATCATACGCGCAGTGGTATGTAAGCCGCACCCACCAATTTTCTTCTTCTTTTCAATCACAAAACCCAACACATACATGTATGCAAACACAAGGCCTGTGCAAGCAGGAAAAGCCAGAAAAATTGCAGAGGATCCAGCAGCTAGCATCAGACCCCCATGTGGGCTCCAGGGGCCTCGAGTTTTAACCTTCGCCGGACGGTGTGGGTCCATGTGGACCCAGAAGGGTCTTTAAATGCCAATATCTCGTATATTTATAGATATTTTTCAATGAAATTTTAGATATGCTCCAAACACACAAATTCTCTCCTTGTCCTAAAATTTCGAAAATATAGGTCAAAATTTCAAAAGGTAATTAAAGGTGACATTTTATATAGTCATTGATGACGGTGTGGGTCCGTGTGGACCCATGGCTCACAAAGAGGGAAAACTGTGTTTACCCCTCCGCAGACATGGGTCCACATGGACCCACACCGTCTTCCGTGTATAGTCAAAAGCACCATCCGGCGAAGGTGATGGTGTGGGTCCGTGTGGACCCATGGCTCGCAAAGAGGGAAAACTGTGTTTACCCCTCCGCGGACATGGGTCCACATGGACCCACACCGTCTTCCGTGTATAGTCAAAAGCACCGTCCGGCGAAGGTTAAGAAGCCGAAGCCCCTTGAAGAGCTTGATTTTCCTCCAAGAGTTGCAAACTATTGTGCGTTTGACAGTTAGTCTCAAGCCATCCTGCAGTCTAGTAATTCTTGATGCTGGTGGTTTAGTCCATGTTTTTGTATTGTGTGTAGTTACTACGGGAAATGAAGATGTCTCAGCCCTGATATGGCCCTTTGCGGTCGGCTGGGCTATAAGCAACATTACCCTTACTGTCTGTGTCCATGTTTCTCATCTGGCAGCAGGGGCATCCGCTTGGCTCTCAGATGGGAAATCTGGACTGTTCCATCTTTTATTTTGAAAAGCACTGCTTCGGAATACGTGACTTGCACTGATACACCTTGCAATAGGTACATGCCGACTGTGTGTCTTCGCAATGTTGGACGTCGCCTGCAAGAAGGGCCTAAACTAAGTGAGTTGTCGTTCATAAATAATTCATGATGCCCAACAAAATATGGCAGCATGACATTAGAAAGTTTCAGCAAGCCAAAAGGATCAGGTAAATATTGTGTGGAGCTAACACACTGCATTTTTCTTACGTGTGCCTTCAACCCTGCAGCTCAAAACCAATAAACGGGACTCCTCCTTGTTAAAGGTCTACTTTAGAGGTTTTCGATAATTGGTCAGCTTATGCAGAAATATGAAATGTTTGATAAATTGGTAAAACAAACATCCGATTCTCTCCCGATCCAGCCCTGATGTGGCCCTTTGCGGTCGGCTGGGCTATAAGCAACATTATCTTATCTTATCTCTCCCGATCACACGAAATCGATCCGCGAAAGTGGGCATTTTCACCTATAATCAGGAAAATGGGAGGTAATCAACTAAATCTTGGCATGGCTTAACTACTCTTGGATGTGACGTCACATGATGGACTGGCCGTCAGCCGCGACCTACACAACAAGCCAACGGCGACAGAAAGCGATTCTGATGGTTCTTGCACATCCCGATCGGTATTTAATTTATCATGTAAAAGCAGTGACTATGATTGCGACAGCCAATGTAACTCTGGGGATGTTTCTGCAAGGCCTTTACCTTATCAGTTTGAACGCTAAGTTCTTTTTACCACGTCAGTTCCAGCTGGACCACGGAAACGAGCTATTCAGTTCCAGCTGGACGCCCAAACACATCATTCCGAAGGCGTACGGACTTTACCGAAGTCTCGAGGGAGGCTACCGACTGACTTCTTGATGCGATCACGCGTGGACGGCAAGCGGAGATTCTCCTTCCTCAAGCCTTAACGTGTTCATTTAATTTAACAAGTGTGATCTGTCCATAGATAAGAACAGAATAAATGTGCGACTATCGTACTCATCTGTACGAGCTTACCACTCCGCCTTCAAAGTATACGCGCACAATGCAGACGAAGTTTTTGATCCACTCGAACGGGCTCGGCAATTGTCGGAACAGCTCGTTTCCGTGGTCCAGCTGGAACTGACGTGGTAAAAATAACTTAGTGGCCCGGCATGGTTGCACCAACCGAATCCACTTATTTCGAGTATCTGGATCAGATGGAAATGTGTGCAAAGAATATCCGTCTCCTGCTGAGCTGCTGCACACGCCTACAGCACAATATCTGCCACCCCCTCGTGACTTTTTAGGCTGTGGGGAACGCAACTCGTGTTGATTTCACTTGGCGTTGGCTTGTTGTGTAGGTCGCGGCTGATGGCCAGTCCATCAAGTGACGTCACGGTTTTCGGTCTACCGCACGGGGTTTGAACAGGTGTGCAAAACTCGTTTTTTATCTATTAAATTCTTCCGGCGACTTTTTTTGAAAAATGAATACCATACTGTAGTTATATGACATGTAGACCTGTTTTTAACAAATTATCGAAAATCTCTAAAGTAGACCTTTAATATATATCAACATGACATAATGCCTAGATTTTTCACTTTTGTGTCTACAGAGTTTCATGTAAGTAACTATAAATTATTGAGTCATGTATTAACCTACACCCAGAAAGTTCAAAGCACTGAGATGACTGGTACATGGACAGCAACAACTATTGCTACGTAATCTGCTGTCACCTGCTGTCACCTGTCATGACCTTTGTTTTGGTGGATACCTGACCCCATTTTGCGCTCAAAGATCTCACGTGCATATCAACTTGTTTTATTATGTACAATTTAATCACTTAACTTAAAAAAAAATAAGATCTCCAAATGAGATTCTTTGTGCACCATTTAATTGCCTTTTGTTTGCGGTTTGTTGTTTTGTTCTTTCCTATGGTGGAGTTAAAGATAGATCTGTTAATGTTTTTTCTTTTTTCAAAACACCCTTCCTTACATTGCTAAACATGCTGTTTTTCTGCGTTTCTCCAGCAAGGCAAACTCCAGTTTATTCAACAGCTGTCAGACGCTTGAAGTTGAAAGGTGCAAATTAGTTGAGCCTCAGCTCCAGTCAGAACTGCCATTTTTGCATGCATGTCAAATTGAGTGCAAGCACATGAACATGACACTGTGAAAGACTGAAACAAGGAACTATATTCAGCTCAATTCTGATGATTTAGTTGAGATCCTTGCTCGATATCTATTCCACTGATGGTCTGCCGATTTGGAACTGGTTTTTGTTTCAGTTTCAAGGACTCAACAGACATTACTGCATGCGCTGATGCAGACGTAAGCTACACATCTGCTGAACCATAAGGCCACAGTCAGTGCCATGAGGTTTCAATTAGACACATAAATAAGCGAAGAGATTAAAGTTGGTTATATCAATAATACAGTAAATAAGTGGCTTCAGGCTCTGGTGTGGTTTCTCATCCATATTTTACACCGATTTTTCCACTTCAACTTTATTGTACTTCATACTATAAATTAAAGTCTATTTTCATGTCCTCTAGTAGAGGTGGTAAATCACGTATCAGTTATGCAATCTGCTTGAAAATGAAACTTGAATCTCCACTGTGAAACCACTCTCAAACTCACCATTATTTCTACTGTTTGCTTACCATAATAAAGTTATAAGCTGTCACCCTTGATGGTCTCCCCGATTTCCTCTGCTCATCAATTCTTGACCCCGATCATATGCATGTCCCAAAATGGTGCAAAAGACTGCGTGCGGAATCATGCAAGAGCATACATGTGTGTGTGTGTGTGTGTGTGTGTGTGTGTGTGTGTGTGTGTGTGTGTGCTTTTTACTTTTACTTTTTACTGCATAAACGGCCACAATCATTCAATTGATTTTTATGCCGTTTGTGGGGACTGCGATGAAAGAAAAACAAATTATAGAAAGCGATAGACCTAAAAGTGAGGATAAAAACCTAGTCCCACTCTAAGTGGGTTCTCCGGCAGGCTACTGTTACTTCACTTTTCGCCCTTTCGAGCTAGCCGGTCCCTTGCTGATCTAAGACAGCAGGGCCCCAAAAATAAATTTAAAAAACAACAAAAAGGTATTGGGGTAGACTGGGGATGGGAAGGGGGAGGGGGGAAGGGACCTATCATCTAACTAACTACTGACTGGGGGGCACCCTAGACTTAAAGGTGTCCAAGGTGTCCGCTGCCACAATTATATTATTTCATTTTCAGGCAGGTTGTTCCAGTCTCATATCGTTCTGGGGAAGAAGGAAGCTTGTCGATATTGGGTTTTACACTGGATCTGGTTGAGCTGGCGGGAGTGCTTCCTTCTTTGTCTGGGAGGGGCTGGCACGATGCAGCTTTTGTCGACAATCACCTCTCCATCCATTAGTTTCCGTAGCATGGCAAGCCTAGCTACCTTGCGTCTGTGCTGCAGAGTCGGCCATTGCAGTTTGTTGATCACCGCGGTGACACTAGATGTGTTGTGGTACCGGTTGACCACGAACCGTGCTGCTCGTCTCTGGACAGCTTCAATCTTGCTGATGTTGACTTGGGTATGCGGGTCCCATACGGTGCATGCGTACTCCAAGATCGGTCTGACAAAAAGTCTTATAGGCGGTTTCTTTGAGGCGCACTGCAGGGATCTTAATAATAATAATAATAATAAGGAACATTTAGTGCGCTTAATCTTAAACAAAAGCCCTAAGCGCTTACAGCAATAAGCCCTAACACACACACACACACACACACACACACACACACACACACACAACACACACACACACAAACACACACACACACACACACACACACACACCACACACAGACACAAACACACACACACACGCACACACCCACACACCAGCGAAGGAGCAGAAAAATTATGTTTTGAAGAGAGTTGTTTTGAGGGAGGACTTGAAAGAAGAAAGACTGTTTGAGTTTCGGAGTGCAGAAGGGAGATTGTTCCAGCAGGAAGGAGCCTGAAAAGTAAAAGAACGTTCACCAAGTGTTCTGGCCCGAAAACGAGGGATCTGCATAATGCGAGTGTCAGAGGAAGAGCGAAGCTGTCTGGAAGGAGTATAGGTCGACAGAAGTTTAGAGAGGTAAGATGGAGCGAGGCCATCCAATGCCTTGTAACAGAGCAAAGAAAGTTTGTACTTGATGCGTTTTTCAACAGGAAGCCAGTGCAAAGATTTAAGCAAGGGAGAAACATGAGAGGTTTTCGGAGATTTCGAGACAAGGCGAGCAGCATTATTTTGGACTTTCTGCAATTCAGGTTTCTTCTAAGGAAGCCGGGGGTCTTGTTGGCTATAGCACAGATGGCGTTGATGTGCAGGTCCCAGCTTAGGTCACTTGTGATGGTAACGCCTAGATACTTGGAGTTGGAGGTAGCAACAGTTTCTAGAATATGGTTGTGGAGGGTGTAGTCGGATTTTGCAGGAGAAGATGATTTTGTAACTGGGAGAGTAGTACATTTTCCAGGATGGAATGCCATGTCCCAGCTGTGCTCCCATGCTTCTAACTTCTTGAGGTCTTCCTGAAGTAAGCTTTGGTCGGTTTTAGAAATTAGAGGCCTTAAAACGGTAGACAGCTGTGTCATCAGCAAACAGGCGTGTCAGTGAGGAGAGTTCTTCTGGCAAGTCATTAATGTATGCCAAGAAAAGCGCCAGCCCTAAAACAGAGCCTTGTGGGACCCCAGACTGCACACTGACCCAGCGGGAAGCTGCACCATCCACTACCACCGACTGTTGCCGGACTTCAAGAATGCTCCTATCCGCAGGGCTCCCAATGACGCACATATGTGCGTCTATGACGCACTATGAGCGAAAAGGACGCACTAACAAAACGTGTAGCGAGTCCTGCGGGACGCACTACAAAATCAGGCAAACCCTAAAACGTGCCGCGGTCAGTGATCAAAGCTGAGCACACCACAAGCTTCGCGCGCGATTGCCTGCCGTCAAATTCAGGACAGCGTGTGCCCGCGAAAGTACAGTAAGCCGAGAAGCTGTGTAAACACGGATAGGCTCGCCTTGCGGCCCACGTCATTGAACGGTTACTCAGTCGACCGGCTGACTTATTCAGACTGTGGCGCCCGCCGCCACTAATTAACCAATTCGATGACTCACAAGTTGTAACAATCGCGTGCACAAGCCTAGGCGAACGAAGCAGAAGGGAAGTTCACGGCTATCGCATCTCGCAAATATGTCGTTGCGTCAGTGGTTGGGCGCTCCTAAAAAACGCAAAGAAACATCTTCTGAAGATGCTGCAGACAGTGAATCGTCGATTCCTAAAGAAATATCTACAGCAACACCACCTCACAAGAAATTTATTTTTTAAGAAATGTTTTCAGAGAGAGAGAGAGAGATTCAATTACTCTGAAATGTTCAGATTATCAAGCCGAAAAAGCAAGAAATACTACATTTTCTGTGTTGGTTAATTTTGTTCATGGGGACTCTCTATACCCCCTCTGGGACCCTCTATAGCATCAGTGAAGGAGTCCCTGGGACCCCCTGTCTGTCAGTACAAATGGTAGCCCTGCTATCCATTTGTTCATCTTTCCAAGGACACCTTAATGTTTCAGTTTGTGGATAAGGAGGCTGTGGTTCACTCTATCGAAGGCTTTCGCAAAGTCCATAATGATGACATCCGCCTGATTTCCTTTTTCTTGAGTACCAAAACAGTTCTTCTGTAAAATTAAGTAGTTGTCTCACAGGACCGAAACTTGCGAAAGCCATGTTGTTCTGGACATCAGATTTCGTTGGATTCTAAGTGAGACATGAGAGCACTGACGATGACATGTTCCAGGATTTTGCAGGGGATAGAGGTCAGAGAGACTGGGCGGTAATTAGATGGGTCATAGTTTTCTCCCTTCTTGAATATTGGTGCAACGTTTGCATATCTCCAATCAGAAGGGACATAACCAGTGTCAAGAGAGGACTGACAGATCATAGTAAGGATTGGGGATATTTCAGGGGCAAGGTCTTTCAGGATGCGAGGACTGATTTTGTCAAGGTCAGTCCCACAGGCTTCATAAGGGTTGAGTTTGGAAAGGAGTTTCTGAATGCCTTGTTCAGTAATTATCAAGACATCAGAGAGGGCTGAGCTGGGAGAAATCTCAGACATCTTGCACTTAGTGCGAAACTCTTCATCTGTGTACTCGCGTCCCTCACTGAACACTGACTGGAACTGCTTGTTGAGAGCCTCCGCCTTTGCGGTGGATCCGTCACAAGCTTTCCATCCACTTTCAGGGGTGTGATGCCCGAGTTGGAGTTGCGCTGGTGCTTGATGAAGGTGTAGAATCGCTTGCTCGGGGTGAACCTTCTGCCGACTCAAGAGTCACCTGCGACTGACCTATAGGACATATTCCCAGTACGAGCGTCTTATCAGGTGTTGCTTCTGTCTTCTGAGTTATGTTCTTCTTCTAGTTCAGGAACACCTTGTTTTTTCTTTCTCTTGTAGGGTCTGACATGGCGCTTGGCAATCTTATGGATGTCAGCTGTGATCCACGGTTTACAGGCCCTGGTATGCGCTGTTTTGGGGGACATTGATCTGGACTGTCGCGATGAGGGTATCCTTGTGTGTGTGTGTGTGTGTGTGTGTGTGTGTTAGTGTGTGTGTGTAGTGTAGTGTAGTGTAGTGTAGTGTAGTGTAGTGTGAGTGTAGTGTAGTGTAGTGTAGTGTAGTGTAGTGTAGTGTGAGTGTAGTGTAGTGTAGTGTAGTGTAGTGTAGTGTAGTGTAGTGTAGTGTAGTGTAGTGTAGTGTAGTGTAGTGTAGTGTAGTGTAGTGTAGTGTTAGTGTAGTGTAGTGTAGTGTAGTGTAGTGTAGTGTAGTGTAGTGTAGTGTAGTGTAGTGTAGTGTAGTGTAGTGTAGTGTAGTGTAGTGTAGTGTAGTGTAGTGTAGTGTAGTGTAGTGTAGTGTTAGTGTGTGTGTGTGTGTGTGTTGCTGAAGGTCCAAAATCGCAAACACCCTAGCGTGTATCCTGAAGTGTAAACAGCGGCTCCATGTGGCGGTTCTTACAATCGTGATTTGAAACAGTTTCTCCATGCGGACAATATCAAATATAAGATGCCAGATATCAGGTTCAGGTTTAGGTTCATAGGGACAATTGCCTTTCGCAATTATAGCCGGAACTGGCTTTACATGTCTCTTCTATACATATCTGGTCTTTATACGGTCAGGTCTTTAACTCGCTCAAGTCTTTATTTATCATAGTCAAATAAACATACGGTCAGGTCTTTAACTCGCTCAAGTCTTTATTTATCATAGTCAAAATAAACAGTCTTCCACAATACACTATCATGTCTGGGAATTTAAATGAAAATCTATTATAAATTAAGGTGAAGCCCAAAACAATGCAAAATAGGGTGAAAACCCACACCAGTGAGAGGTTTACGCCACTGACCAAGTCAGCCAGTGCTCGATAGTTGGCGTGCCGCGTGTCCACATTTAATACATTATCACTGAAAATGAATATCAACATACCTGGGTTCATACTGTGTCCAGCCTTGTTAATTGTGTTCCTAGGACCAGCCTTATTTACTTTGGGCTTCGCCATCTTTGAAACAATTTTGAAAATAACTGCTGCACAGCACTTTCGCCTCACACCAACCCCACGTGAAAATACTCCGGAAATCGCTTAGGCTAGCAAATAATAACTCCGCAGTAAATGGGGAGGGAAAGGGTGGATGGCAAGAAGAAACAAAACCACACAGTTTTAAAAATTCTTCTTCGAGTTCGATGTTGATGTTACAGCCTGAGATGGAACAGTTCTTCAATCGCATTGATGGTTTTTGTTTGTTTGTTTGTTTTTTTCTTTTTTTTTGAATAGTTACACGATCTTTTTACCGGCCCAGCCCCCTTTACCAAACTGACACAAAAGACTTTTCTACCAACTTACTATGTGAGAGAAAAAATAGACGCCCTACAGCCAATCTGTACATCTTTCACCCCAGTTATACACTTGTTTGATTGATTGAGTGATTTAACTTTACAATCAGAACGTCATTTTGAAAAAATAAAGATCAACCCAGGGGCTCAAAAATCTTTTCTCTTGAGAGCATAATTCATTTCCTAAATTCTTAATACTTTAATGCCATTTTCCCTGTGTAACCACTGTATGTATGATTGATTTTTCGCGAACGAATGAATTTGTCACTTTGTGTGTGCGTGTGTGTGTGTGTGGAGGGGGGTGCATGGGGTGAGAGTAGAGGTGGCCCAGTACTGTTGGAAGTGTATATTTGCTGGTGTGTGTGCTAGTGCGTGCATGGGTGTGCGCTTGCTTACAAATGTGCAATGGCAGCGTTTGTTATTTTCACTTTTTCTTTTAACTTTGATTCTCTTCTCCGCAGTGAGCCCTACATTTTAGTGGAACTATGATTACATGATATATGCAAGGATATAGATAGTAATGTAATTTTACTCACTTTGTAACGTCTGCTGTTATGCCCTTCTTTTTTTTTTTTTGCTTTGCTTTCGAGTGTGTGCACACATGTTTGTTGTATCTGACAGGCACAAGAGTACGATCATGCAGAACGCTCAAGTTTATGGATGAGCCGAGCACAAATTTAATTTGAAGAATAGTTAACGACTGATGTCTTAATCATTGACTTTACAAAGGCTTTTGATGATATGAGCCAGAGCCTTGTTCTCAATACTTCATAATCAAATGTTCCACTATGACATGGGGTACCAGCTTCAGCAAGAACTGGTACAGCTGAAGCAGTTGTGGCAAGAGAGAGCCTGCTCTTTTGTGTCACGTCAGAAGTTCCTCAAGGGTCTGTAGAAGGCCCTCGTTTGTTTTTGGCCAGCACAAATTACCTCACACGGAAGCTAACAGCTGTGGCAAAACTGTAGATGAGGCTGCAGCCTGTATGGTGGTAACTGGTGGCACGGACCCAGACAAGCTGTTTAACATTTATTCATTATCAGGAATAGAGTTTTAGAACTTACCGCCAATGACATTGACAAACAAAGCACAAGACAAGACACGATGCATTTCAACCACTTGGGTCTTCATCAGGCGAAAAAATAAATCACATTTAACATGTGGGACAGTACAAACTACGAAAAACAAAAAAAGGGGGATGAATTCATTCCCCTTTTTTTGTTTTTCGTAGTTTGTACTGTCCCACATGTTAAATGTGATTTATTTTTTCGCCTGATGAAGACCCAAGTGGTTGAAATGCATCGTGTCTTGTCTTGTGCTTTGTTTGTCAATGTCATTGGCGGTAAGTTCTAAAACTCTATTCCTGATCTTGCTTCGTTCGCCGCCTTCAGTCACTCCATTTTGAAAATTTATTCATTAATTTATTTGTTTATCTCTTTGTTTAATTTTTAGTTTCTTTTTACTTTCCGTTTGTTTCTTTCCTTTTACTGTTATCATTATCTTTTTTTTTTAGCTGTAGCAGGAGCTCTGCTGCCTGTCAATGGGGAGGAGGCCTGGGACATGTAGTTCCACCTTGTCATGTGCATGTCCCTGATGTAGAAACCCACTGCACTTCCCCGATGTGCTGCACAGCCGCACTCTCTCCACAGACAGCTACATCAAAAGCATGACTGAATGAACGAGGGAAGCTGGACCCTGGGATTTCTCTGGTGGAACCTCATTAATAATCGTCTTCAGCACCTGGTCAAGGAAAGAGCTTTTTTCAGGCCCAAGACAGAGAATGAGAGAGAGAGGGAGAGTGAGCAAACGAGCTAACGAGCCATGAACAGACCCCAGTCTTTAAATTTGTCCTCAAGAACCTAAGAAGCCATGCCCATACGGTGGAAATTGATTCAAATGAGAGAGAGAGAGAGAGACAAACACAGAGTTGGTCATCAAGATGTCAGTGGGTGCAGACTAGTCCATAGACACTAACTTCACACCTGCTCAGTCATGAGACAACCATGTGTAGGGGCAACAGGTGAGTTAATATACGACTAAAAAATTCAAACCGGAAGAGAGGCTCACGGACAACACTGATATTAAACACACATTTACCAATTTGCTGGTCAAGCCTCAAGTATATTATTGTAATGGTCTGCCTCATTATTAAAGTGTGAGATCGTGAACGATGTGTGTGCGTGCTCTCACTTGGATGCGCAACGAAGTAAACCGACATATCCCTGGACTGGTGCTTCAGAAGATAGTAGTTCACTGAAAAAGAAAAAAAAATGAATGAAAAAACATCCGCACAGATGAATGTTATGTGTGAGAGAGGAAGAGAAAAAGGAGAAATGAAAAAGGCACAGCCTCCTTCCTTCATTTTACCCATGCACTGCCTGGAGTGTCCGTTTGCTGAAACACTGACAGTCTCGTATACCTAAATTCTTATATCTATGTTGAAGATAACAGCCCTTTCTAAGTTTCAACATAACTCGATGACCTGCAGTCACAAATTAACAGTGTAGTCATGAGATACATGTCTGTACCAGCAAACATCTCACAACCAATGAATGAGATTGTCAACCAACATTCAGAGCATATTTTTACCTTCTGCCTGCGATAGCCAAATGTGAAGTGTTCTGTACAAACAGATCAAGAATGTGTCTGCTGTCAATCGGCAGTCTGGGCATCAAAACAGGATGGAAACCACCAGTGACTTGCACACAGTTTTATCTTCATTGAAAAATCTGGTTTTACAGGGGTTGGGTCTTGTCATGACAAGACATAACCAGGACAATCCTCCTTTATGATACCCCTTGAAAGGCCCATCTTGCTCTGAATGGTCCCAGAAGTGGTTTCTTTTTTGTGACAGGACGTTCTGTTAGTCATTAGCGTTTTCTTTTCCTTATTCTCTGACCAAAGCCATCCTTTTGGAAGAAAGCATTTGTGTGTGTGTGTGTGTGTGTGTGTGTGTGTGTGTGTGTGTGTGTATGTGCGTGTGTGTGTGTTTGT
Source organism: Conus ventricosus (assembly GCA_018398815.1). Lineage (NCBI taxonomy): Eukaryota > Metazoa > Mollusca > Gastropoda > Neogastropoda > Conidae > Conus > Conus ventricosus. The sequence continues at coordinate 27,813,298 of CM031616.1, read as the reverse complement.
GTGTGCGTGTGTGTGTGTGTGTGTGTGCAAGTGTGTGTGTGTGTGTGTGTGTGTGAGCAAGCGCGCACATTTGAGTTTGGAAAAGGGTCCAGTGAGCGGGATAGTGAATCCGTAATTTTTTTTTTCATGGTGGCAATGGCATGAAAAAATTTGATATCAATAAGCCTGGTGAGCTTAGATCTGTGGGCTCATCAAGTTATATTTGTACATTGGGAGACTCCTAGTCGTACTGGATCTATTTTGCTGCCAGTCGACAGATTTTTCTCATACTCTGGAACCAGTCTTATTTGATAGTCACTTCCCAGGTACTCTGCCTGTGCCATAGTCTGAAGCTGACATGAAGAGGATGTGGTTGTGTTCAAAGGTTTGCCATTACCTTGTTAAAGTCAGGATTGAACATCTGTATTCGTACACAACTGCTCAATGTACTGGCATATAATATAACGAGACGGGATGTAAAGCAGTATTTTGGTGCCTGGCTCTGCCCGGGACTTAATTCATGTTGTCCAGCTGATGATTTTCCTGTGAAAATAAAATGTTTCTGTACAGTTGAGGGTTCCTTTGTGGCACCTGTTGTTGTCCAGGGATGCCAAAGGAGTCTGAGAAAAGAAGCTGCAGCCGAAGTTCAGGGGCTGCTGAGGAAAAATATAGTCCTCCCCTCGCCCCAAAGGACCAGCTGGATTGGTTTAAAGCAATCAAATCAAATCAAACCAAACCAAAAACACCCTAAAGAATGCCCCAAGCATCAACTGCTATCCTATTACACTCCTACATGGCCACTGTCAATATTAAAGCAAAGCAGAAGCGTGTTTGTTCTTAATGACAAAGTGCATTTGTACTGCCTGTGGGTCTCCATCAAGACTGGTGGCGCTAAAGGTGGGTGACCTTCTGCTATGTACATGCCAGCCTGCCTTCTGCCGAGTGACAAACTGCTCTGGAAGCAATGAAGGCACCAGACCCTCAACCATGCTGCAGAGAAATGTCAGCCAAAGGTATTACTGCCTCACCTGGTGGCAGATGTTTTTTTTTTTCATGTGACCTATCACAAAAGCCAGGTCTCTGGTCAGTTGTGATAAATCAGGTTGTGTGAAGATAAGACATGCTACATTTCACCGGGGTAAAATATGTGATTACCAATGAGAAATAGTCCTACTCTGAGAAAGACATCTATCTTTGTAGAGCTAGTTTCCTGTAGACTGCCTTTGGTTTTTTAAGTCCAGATAAAGGGGAAGCTGTCATATATGTGTGTGTGTGTGTGTGTGTGTGTGTGTGTGCATGAGAGAGAGAGAGAGAGAGAGAGAGAGAGAGAGTGAGAGAGAGAGAGAGAGAGAGGTTTTCTATAGACTTTGATTTTTGCTTTCCAGGTAAACGGGAAGCTGTAATGTGTGTGTGTGTGTGTGTGTGTGTGCGTGTGCGTGTGCAAGAGTGCGTAAGACAGAGAGAGAAAAGGAGTGAGTATGCGTGCGTGTGCATGCAGTGTGCATGTATGTGAGAGAATGCATCTCCAAGAATGTGTGTAAAGACCAAAACATTACTTACCTTCTCTTTTGCCATACAATTTGGGCTAGTTGAAAAGACTGAACCGAGCTGATGGCTGTTTAGAAAGTTTTGATTTTTTTTTTCTTTATTGAATTTTGTATAGCATTATCAGAACAAAAAATCCCTGACCTTCCTGACCAATATCATTTTATAATTAAGCTCCAGAGTTTTCAATGACTTTTCCAGTTTTTGTGAATCCATGGTTGCTTTCTAAACCTGGGCCACGGTTTTAGATAAAACAAACAAACAACAAAACACACACATGCACTCTACAAAATAACACAAACCAAGCTAAACAGTTGAGAAGAATGTTCATCACAAATCTGGTAAACACTTATCAAGTGAATTAACACATTCGAAAGCATAATCACATCCATGAATACATGTTCTGACATACTTATCTAATAGCCTGATTCAAAGTTGTGTCTGTCTTACATGACGAAGTTCTTGCCCCAAGCTGTCAGAAGTGGAGAGGACTGGCAGAGGGTTCATCACAGCAGACAAACCCCACCCCCTCCTAGCCTTGGTGGCTCCAGTACTAACGAAAGTGACAATCCCAAATGAAGACAAGATGTCAAGAGTCTGAGGCAGGGTTGGAGAGAGAACTGGATTGTTGCAAGTGAAGTAAGTTAAGATGTCCTGCAATTGTGTAGCAGACTTTTTCTTTCTTCTTTTTTTTTTTTTTTTCAATCAAGGGGTATGCCTTAGTGCCTTGCTACTCCCAACAATATGACAATTAGATCTTGTGACATGGCACATGCACTGTTCACACACAAACACCAAGCTCCTGCACTGCGTTGAGATCTAGCCATCCTCTGTAGATCAACAGCACAAGGAGGGTTGGCTCTCAGCTGTAGTCAGTTTCCAGGTTGCACAGTATATGTCCTGCGTGCAATGCCATCCAAGATGTGAATCTTTACGAAATCCTTCGATATTAATAACAGCAAGATGTTGAAAGAACCGTATTGTTAAAACAATTTGTCTAAACCCAAGTTGTCAGAATCATACTCAATACATGTAATTACTTCATCGTCTGTTTTCACCTCAAACTTTGTGTAAGTTGGTCAGTGAATGACAATGCTGATTTAACAGCAAGTTCTTAACCCGTTGAGTGCCTTTAGTCGGTCAGCTGACGCGGTAATAAAAGTGCTTTTCCAGTGCCTTTGGGCATTCCCCTGACGTCATGCATTTTTCTTGAATTTTCATTCGTTACTATTTCTATCAACGGACTCAAATAGAGTTTGCGTACAAAGCCTTATATGTCTGTAGTCTTAAAATAATATGTAAATGACCACACGTGAGGGGAAAGCCCATTTATTCTCATCACTGACTGGATGACCAGCCAGCACTTCGTGTCTCGCTTGCAAACATGGCGACGCAACCTTCGACAAGCCCAGCGACCAAATCAACGTATTTACACAGCTGAGCAGGCTCTGCTGATGATTTTTGACAAACACAATAATCTTTTATTCAACGACTAACTCGAGCATGAAGGTGAGATGATGATAGTGGTGGAATTGCCGACCATATTCGTCAGTTATTGAGTAGGGCTCTGTGACCTCTGTGTGTTCAGCTGACTTGTGTCGAACGAGCCAGCCTCGTGTGTACTCTGCACTGCGTGCCGGTGGCCAGTGGTGTGATAGTCTGAGTCAGCGCGAGAGGGGAGCGCGGCTTGCTTGCGGCATGACACGGGGCAGAGGGAAAGGTAGGGGAAGATTGAAGTCCAGCAAGGGGGCGTGGTGGGGAGAGTGGGGGCGTGGTCGTGGACTGGTCAGTCTGCATCGAGTGTGTGCATCTTGATAGACTTCCAAACTGTTTTACTTTCATTTACAGGTGTAGTGTGACAATACAAACTTTATTTTCAACTTTTTTGCTGTGTGTTCTTGTTTGGATGTGGTAAATACATATGTTTTTGATCGTGCAAAAAAATCTATCCACATCTAAAAGCCTAAATACTTTTTTATTATCAAAATTAAAACAAAAGAAGCCCAGATTCAAATTCTTCATTCAATTTCCTTCAAAAATGATATAGATTTCATTTTTCTATCTTTTGTAGTTTCTGAGCTAGAATTTTTTGTTAATTATGACCCCCAAATCATGAGATTTCCCAGGCACCTGGGAACACCTTTGTTTGTACTATTGTGGGGCACTGAACGGGTTAAGCTAAGCATATCCCAGGATTCAAAAACATCAAGGGTGACGACCTCTGTAAACACATGTGAGCCAATACTATGCCCGCTACTGCGCAATGTAAATAAGGAATGCAGGAAAGGTGGCATGTTTGGCATGTGTGTGTGTCTGTGTGTGTGTCTGTGTGCATGCCTGTGAGCATGTGGTTGTGAGTGTGTGTGCAGTGGGTATGTGCTGGATCCTATCAAATGATGGGATGGAGACAGGCATGAAGAAAACGAGGTCAAAGCATGTCTGTGAAATCTGATGGCTTCCAGACACGGTGCAGAAAACTGACCAGCAGTATCGAAAACACTCATCACTTTGTTCTGTGTTTGTGGGGTGGGGTGTCTGAACAGTCAAGCTCCCATGCTCAAAGATCACTCCTTTGCATCATTTCAAGATTCTCCAATTTTCCAATTAATTTAATTCCCTGTGATCAAAATTCAGCCACGAATACTCAGCTGATGTCAAAAAATGTAATTCTGGCACTCTCTACGGTCTATCATTGCCACAGAAGTCTGTGTGCATCCCAAAGCTCTTGAACTTCAGCACAACTGGCTAAGGACAGTGATAGGTAAAAATAATCATTATTCTTTCTCACATTAATCACATGGCAAATTAAGTCTTATACAAGTTGTACATATCATACATTGAAATTCTTGCACTCAACAATCAGTGTGCATATCTTCCCGAAGATGGAGTATGGCTGCCTTAATGGCGGGATAAAAAAGGGCCATACACACAAAACTCCACTGCCTGGCTATACAGGGAGTGTCCGCAGGAGTATCAGCCTGCGTACGCAGAAAGAAAGAAAGAAAAGAATCAGTGTGCATGGCACAACGTGTGTGCCTGCAAACATGGTTGTTCACTCTTGTACATCAACACGCATACCCTTCTTCACACACAGATGAACATCACACTTCTCTTGGCAGTGCATATGACCCAGCTGACTCCCAAGACACTCTCTTCCTCCATACCCCCTTTCCCCCATCCCTCACACAGCATGAATGCTAGTCTTGGACAATGTTGGCAAATGCTGGTCCAGCTGCTTGAAGCGGTAGGCGCAGCGATTTCTCTCAGTGGTGTAACCCAACTGATGGTAGAGTCGAGCCTGGTAGTAGAGGGCATCCTTGACCCTGCGGGTCGCCTCCACAGCCTGGAACTTGTTCACCACCGTCGTCATCATGCTGACTGCGGCCAGAGCGGCTGCAGGGAGAAATGAGAATCACAGATGTTCATTATATGTAACGCTTGTAAACAACAAATGTGCTGTTGTAAAGTATTTTAGTTTTTTTAGGGAGGGGTTCAGCATACTGCAGTTAGGTGAAAGGACTGGCAGTACAGAGCAAGTCTGATCTGATGTGTGTGACTTGTTTTGCCCTGTCAGCTAAAAAGCCATACTCTGGCCTCTAGGGATGATGCATGCCTGGACTGTTCATTTTTTCCTGAAGCCAGGGAACGCTCGTATGGGTTACAGTCTCTTCTGATTTTCTTACTTTGAAAATTTCTGCAAGCTTACTACAGAATGAAGATGAAAGTACGTTTGAGCATTGTTGATCTGAGCTCGAGCTTTGGCAACATCTCCACTCTTATATTTCATATCTGTTCATATCCAGATGACCCTTGTGCCGCTTATTGTTCAATGTTTTGGCAGGGGAGCCCTCCCATTTCATACAGGCCATTGGTTCAGTGCTTTTGCAGAGAAATTATGGCTTTTCAGAGGGCTATCACCTGGCACCAACATTCTGGGGCACTTGTTTCTCATCAGGTTAAATAACAAGGTTGTCACATCGTCAGGTATAATTCTTGTTATATTATGATGGGATGGGGCAGACCATTTAGATCACTGAGCACCAACATTCTTTGTGGTCCCTTAACCGTACGGCAGCATCACTTATTCAGCTGAACTAACTACACTTCTAAACACTTCACAAAGCATAGTGTATGCCAGCAGCAAAAAGTTTAAGAAAAAAAAGGAAAGGAATGTGAAGGCAGTTTATTCCATCACTCACCAGCCTTCCGTTCTTCCAGTGCAGCATGCTTGGAAGAGGCCACTTTGCAGCGAGCATAGGCATAGAGAAGACGAGCGCAGTCGTAGGGCCCTCCGTGTGACATAATGCCCAGCATAGCCGTTTCAATCAGGTGCAATGCTTGTCCCGCCAGCTTCATTCTCAACTGCAAAGTCAAACAAACAAACAAACAAAAATATGAAGAATAAGTATCATTATCACAGCCAGTCAACAAGCTTGTTAACTGTGTTGGGACAAGGGTGTGAAGGAGAGTGTGCTTCCTGCCTGAGATCATGAGGATGGTTAGTAGGGCACAGGCCCCTGGTAATAAATCATATCTCTTAAAATAAAAAAAAGTAGTGCAGTGCACAATGCAAAATATACTGCAGTTTGATTAGAAAATATGTGGGTCAGGAATGAACTGGCACAGGTTTGGTGTTCTTCTGTTAAGTATTTCTCTTCAATCTTCTGAATTTCGTTTGCGTTTATTTGCGTCTGCTATCATTCCAGATTCCTTACAAACACTGTCCATAAAAGGGAAAAGATCCAGAGCATTAAGTCATTCAATCCATGAATCAGCACCACCATCCCTATTTTCCACCTCTGGAGCCCACTGTGTTCCCTTTTTGCCTGTTGTTTGTTTTTAACCCATTGACTTCAAAATTCATTATGTTGTAGACATTAGCCAAAGAATCTACTCATCTAATTCAATAAAGATTTTTGCCATACACACATAAACAGACAGCATCCCAAACAATTCCCTGCCCTTCAGGTTACACCTGGGCGCAGGGTAAGTAGGAATGAGAATGGTGACGAATGGGATGAGCCAGGTCCCCCCAGTACCTGCACCACGTACCTGAACCACAGCCAGGTACAAAGTAGTGAGGGAGGCCAGGTAGTGAAGATGGTGGGATGTAGCATGCGTCAAACAGTGTGTCAGGTGGGGAAGAGCTGTTGTGTGGTTGTCCGTCACCATCAACACTTCAGACATCAACAGCAACACTCTGTAACATACGCTCAAAAACGTGAACAGCATTTCGGGTTGAGTATACTACCCAAATTAAGCTGTTTCTGCAATGAAAAGACTGCATCGAAGACAAGCATCATCAAAGACTTTCAACAGTCTCAATACATTTCAGATTACAATTTCTCTGGTGGAGGAGGACATCCTGACAGCCACAACCTCCTCGTCTGTCTTCACAAGATGATTTTAAAGACTGCATGAATTTAGAAACAGAATATTTTCTGGGAGAGCAGAAAGTGAGTAATCCATCTTCTAAGCAGTCTCAGAGGCACCCAACATCACTCAATTCAACTCCATCCATATACATTTACACCTAGAACTGCCCTCTTGCAATGTTCTCACCAGGCATTCACAGAGTGCTATCAATATCTAGTTGCTATAAGACCACAATCCAAATGACACACTGTCTTACGTCTGAGTCATTTTGGTAGCATTAAGCAACAGCTGTTTCACTATACACAGGACATAAACTGCTATAGAAAAAAAAATCAGCCACACAGCACCACATACAAAGATTGTGACATTGATCCATCTTTTGACACCAACGCAATATCTCTGCACCAGACATGTCCATCTTCACCAAATTCATCAAGCTATGTCAATTTGCCACAATTCTTTCCTCCATGGTTTTTGCTGACCTACTATTTATAAGCTCCTGGAATTTTGCTCTGTCAAGTACTTCATGTTCATCCTTTACAGTTTTTGTTACCGCATGGCCTGTCTGTCCTTTCTATGATTAAACTGACAGAAAGTTGCTTTACACATCTGAAATTCTTTTGTACCATCCTGACTGATGAGTTTTGGTAACCACAATAGCTTCTTTTAACATTTTACAACCAATATTTACTGGATGAGGGTTAACCTCACAAATCATTTTCTTTCAAGATCATTTATTCTGTATTCACCTTCGTATTAAAAATAAAAGTACATTCCATTCGAACCAAAGAGAAAGTGACACCTTCCCAAAAATTCTAAACAGAAAGCATCCAGACGAAATCTTACCAAACCATAACCCACTCGAGAGGTGGAGATGCATGTATCTTCTTTTTCCCTTTTTTAATGTAAACAAAAGAAAACCACACAAATCAACTGTATGATCATCACCAGTTCTAACAATATGTTGTGTGTTTTACAGTGTAAGCTTATTTAACTATTGACCATTTGCATAGTATGTCAGCTGTTTTTCATTTACGTTTTCTTCCTCCTCTTCTTTCGTTTTCATGTAAATTGCTGTAAGTTATAAGAAAAACTTTGTGTAGCATTTCTGTATCCTACAGATGTGTGTCACTTATGCGCTGAATCTCTGCGCACTGTCTTCTTTACTTATCTGATTAAAATCCAGTATTGTAAAAAAAAAAAAAAATCTTGCCTGACCAGACACTGCATAAACACATTTTCGCCAATCCAGAGACAATGCTTTAAAAATGTACTTGATCTGGATAATCCAGTAGACTTAAACCCCCACAGGTTAGAACGAAATACACCTGAAACTCCAGCTTTGGATCATCATCATTCCTTTCCCACGTAAACAAACACAACAGTTTTATCAAGAAGAAATGAACAGCCAAGATTCCCCACAGCACAAACAGTTGCAGCCTACTACCCACACCGCAGACACTGACCTGCACAAAAAGTCTGGAGTCAAATCCTTCCTGTCGCTCCCTCCTTCCTCCTTCAATTTCTGAAGCAGTGCCAAACTTGCAGTCATCTCCCCTCGCTCTCGCAGCAGCTGTGCCAGGTGCAGACGACCCTCACAGTCGTTGATGGCTCGCAAGTTGTGTGCTGCTCTCTCCGCTTCGCCCCACTGACCCATATGCAGCGTTCGCTCAAAGACCAGCGACTGTTCACACGACTGCCACAGGTAGGCATGCTGGGTATGGGCTGGAAATCGTTGTCTGGCGTGCTGGAGAATCTCTTTGGCGCTGGCGTGGTCACCTTTGTCAGCATGGTGACGGGCCAGGAGGCACAGGGAAGTGCAGATGGACTCCCCGTTGTAGAAGACCCCTTTGTCCTCGGTGTCAAGGCACAGGACCATTTGAGCGCACATGGCAGCACATTCCCTGTGCCAATGCATAACGGCAAGGCCTTCAACTTCACAGCAGTGAAAAAAAAAAGCTCTAATCCAAAGGGACACGCACGCACGCACGCACGCACGCACGCACGCACACACACACACACACCCACCACACACATGCCTGATTCCTGGCATGACTTCTCATTAATAGGGAAAACAGCTTCAAAACTCTTCCCTCCTAACTGGCGAAAAGCGCTCTCTCTCTCTCTCTCTGTCTCTCATTCTTGATGTGACTTTTTGCAATTATGATGCTTATCAAACGTGAATCAGCTGAACATCTCATCATTGATCAAAAATGAAAAACTGTGACAAAACAATTCATTGACTGGAAATGAATATGAAAGGGCAGTATTGGCACATTATTTTTAAAGGTAAGGCAAGAAAAACAATAAGAACTAATGATAACCATGAACATTTTAGAATGCACAGAGAGTGGTCACTCACCTGTTGCCATAGTAACTCCAGAGGCCAGCACGCTGAGCCCCGCTAATGCTCATCATTCCGTACAGGGAGTTCTGACAGTTGATGACATTGCTCTTCATCATGTAATCAAAGACACTGCAAAGGGCAACAATCGCAAAAAATGATTAAAACCACCGCCACCACCACCTATACAAACACACAAAACATAAGTGAAACACACACAGAACTGCAAAATGAAAATGTGAAATCAAAGATACATTGTTCCTTACTTTGGCATTTCCGTTTCAGCAATTGTGTAGTAGTCACACACACACACACACACACACACACACACACACACACACACACACACACACACACACACTATGAAAACACAACAACAAAAAACAAACCAAACCAAAAGCACTAATAGACTTATATCCACAAACCTGGATGGAGTTGCAGTGGCAAATGCATTGTGTCTTGCTAATGCTTGCACTCCTAAAGAGGTCAGGTACTGCACACACACACACACACACACACACATGCATGAGAGTGCACATGTGCACACACGTGTTCAAAACATGCACGCAATCAATCAAATAATGTCAGGTCACTTACTTCAAATTTACATGGCATCAAAAATGTACGAGTGCCGAGTTCTAGTAAGCACAGACATCAAACTATAATGGGTATAGTAGGAGAGGAAGACACTCAAAATGGTCTTTGTAGTCAAATAGGCATAAAACACCAACTAAAAGAAAAGAGACAAGATGGATAAGGACAGACAGCGGAGAGAAACATTTAAATCAATAAAAATGTTCAAAATTCCAAAGAACAGTGACTGCCATACAAACACATCTACTGAATAAAAATGAGGAGAAGCTAAGCAAAATCACCACACACACACACTCACACATACAGAGACCAACATCTGTAAAACAAAGACCACACACACACACACACACACACACACACACACACACACACACACACACACGAAAGGAACGAATAAAACAGTCACAAGCACAAAGTGAACAATCAGCCTACTCGCTGATCATGTACACCGATACTCACCGACAGGTTCAGCTCATGACTTTTCCCAACAGAACGCTCAATCTGACCACCTGCCTTGCTCCCGTCCTGGTCTGCCAGTAGATTCAGCCAAGACTAAGGGAGCACAGAAGAGAAACAAGAACTGAACAAATTGAAATATGTACACCAACCAGCATCATCTCAAGTTTTAACACATGTTTGCCTCTTTTGTTCATAGAATGGTTGAATTCCTGGCACTGCTTTTGAGTATACAAATAAAAAAAAAAACAGCTATAAATAGGAGTGTCTTTTTTCACTTTTTTTTTTTTTTTAAATTTACCATTCCATTAGAAACTACGGGATAATGTCAGTAAGACCATGTTAAGTGTGCTGGAGCTATGTTTCAACATCTTGCCATCACATTGATAATTCTTTTTATTTTCTGGTCATTATGGAACATGAATGGATTAAAGGAATGAAATAAACGACGAAAAGAACCATTTTATATGTGATTACAGTGAAGGAAATAAAATACAAACAGAAAGCAAGCATTTTTACTGATCAGGGTGGTTTAAACGACAAGGGAAGTTCATTTTCACAACACAAAGTGCCAAGGGAATTTCAGAACTACCACTTGCTATGATTTCCCACAGCTAAAAGAAAAAAAAAACGGAAAAAGAAAAAAGGAAATAGTGACCAACCAGAGCGTGCTGTAGACAGACATGATCGTTGCTCTCCTGGGCCATCCTGATTGCCTCCAGCAAGGCTGCTTTGGCCTCATGTCTGCAACATCCAGGTCCAAAACATGCGGCGTGGAATCTGAAGTCGGTCTCTATTCACAATCAACTAAACAAGATCCTAACTGTGCAAGCCTGCAGATCAGAGGGGGAAAACTATACAAAAAAAGGAAGGGCGGAATGGAACGGTGGGGAGAGCGGATTGGAGAAGAGCTGCAGAAAAAAAACACCCAAACAATTCACATTTGTCAGTAGTTCAATAGGATATTCACCTGAAGCCTGGTGTTCCATTTACTAATTAATAATACACAAACACGCAGACAGAAGATGGAAGGGGAGTAAACAGCCCTGTATTAAACCAGCATTATGTCAAGAAATGGGTTCAACAGGCATGGAGAAATGGGACATACATATAACGGGTGCCTCCACCTTCATTCTCAATTCACTTTCAACTTACCTTCAAAGTTTGCATTTCTCCAGTTATTCATTAAAAAGGAGGCTTCTTTCACTTCTCGCCTTTATGGCATATGCCAGTTTTAAAAATTTACAAGCGAGTTGATCAGACTCCACAAACTTTTCAGGACTTTAAAACTCCAACGAAAAAACAACTATGAAAAAGAAATAACCTAAGTTGCATAACTATAATCTACCTACTCTTAAAACAGACGCAGACACAGACTCACACACCCTGTGCACATATGCATGGCTACCATGCACATTCACAGATTAAAAAAAGCGAACCAACTTGTGTCCAAAATTGAAATGCAGGGCAGCAAGATTCAGGGCTGCGTATCTTCGGCTGACTTCGTCCTCAGAGCGCTTGGCATTGCCCGTCTCCCCTGTGAGCTGGGAGGTGCGATCAAAGTAATGGTACAGGTTGTGCACTGCTGTGCAGTACTCTTTCACCCGCAGGTTGTTCAGGTAGGACAGGAAATGCTGCACAGCGACAAATAAACAATTTGTAGATTAGCGTTGTCTGTATGCTCATCACATAAAATTCCAACAAGCCTGTCCTGTTGATGAATCAAAATAGTTAACAACCTGGTGATTAAACTAAGTGTGCCTTTCTGCATGTGTGTGTGTGTGTGTGTTACAGTGTATGTCTGTGTGTGTGAATGAGTCATGAGGGAGGGAGGGAGGGAGGGAGGGAGGGAGTGTGTGTGTGTGTGTGTGTGTGTGTGCGTGCGTGCGTGCGTGCGTGCGTGCGTGCGTGCGTGCGTGTGTGTGTGCATGTGCGTGTGTGCATGTGTGTGTGTGTGCACGTGTGTGCGTGCGTGCATGTGTGTGTGTGAGTAAATCCGATGAAATGTACAACTTTTATTGTCTTTTTTGTAAATCTGAAAGTTTGTTTTTTTTCCCCTTCAACCCCATAGCATCATCCTATTAAGTCATTATAAAACAAGAACACAGTATTTTAACGGCAAAGGCCTTCTTGCCTTGGTTTCATGGTGGGATCAAATTTGATTTCCTGTCCACATCCACATCTGTGGCGAGTTGGCATCAGTATCTTCACTACGAGCAGGCTCCTGGGGACTGTCATTGGAGGGATTTGAGAGCGGTTTCCATCCCAGCATGGGTCACCAAAATCAGTCTAGATCCAAAATTATTTTTGTCTGTAGGGAGCTAAACTGGCAGTTTCCTGAATATGTTAAGTCAGAACAGGCTCTATTCAACATTTTGGAATGACTCAGCAGGAGGGTCTCCTCTGATGGGTGCTCTCATTCCACACAACCCCTGCAGACAGTTGTGTGTAGAATTTTGGCACTGGGACTGAGACAGGGCAAACCTTGGTGTAGCTGTGCATGACAGAATCCGGACAGGTGGGCACCGAAATACAGCTACAGAGAACGCACTGAAGATGGTGCATCAAAAAGATCAACAAATTGAATTTGGACAGGTGGGCACAGAAATACAGCCACAGAGAGCGCACTGAAGATGATGCATCAAAAAGATCAACAAATTGAATTCGGACAGGTGGGCATGGAAATACAGCCACAGACAGCGCACTTAAGATGGTGCATCAAAAAGATCAACAAATTGAATTTGGACAGGTGGGCATGGAGATACAGCCACAGAGAGCGCACTGAAGATGATGCATCAAAATGATCAATAAATTGAATTTGGACAGGTGGGCATGGAAATACAGCCACAGACAGCGCACTTAAGATGGTGCATCAAAAAGATCAACAAATTGAATTTGGACAGGTGGGCATGGAGATACAGCCACAGAGAGCGCACTGAAGATGATGCATCAAAAAGATCAACAAATTGAATTTGGACAGGTGGGCATGGAGATACAGCCACAGAGAGCGCACTGAAGATGGTGCATCAAAAAGATCAACAAATTGAATTTGGACAGGTGGGCATGGAGATACAGCCACAGAGAGCGCACTGAAGATGGTGCATCAAAATGATCAATAAATTGAATCCGGACAGGTGGGCATGAAAATACACGCACAGAGAGCGCACTGAAGATGATACATCAAAAAGATGATACATTGACAGGACCATTGAACTAATAGGAAAAAAGAATCATGCCTCCGTAAAAAATTAAGTGTGTATGATACTGTTAACGCCCAATCCTACTATCTGAAGTACGTCAACACTTTGCTGTCAAACTGAGGATGTTCATCTGTAACATGAAGACACAGTAAAATAATGTAAAGAAAGAATAAAAAGAAAAAGACTGTCATCAATACGTACAGCTTCAGCTATGTCAGGGTGTTGTTCCAACATGGCTGACACTTTCTTCTGCAGTTGCTTAGGAGACAATGCTTTGTTTTCATCCATTGACAGCAAACTTGTCTGCACACACACACACACACACACACACACACACACACACACACACCACATGCACAAATGCACACACACACACACACACACACACACACACACACACACACACACACACACAGAAGATTAAAAGGGGGAAAAAAAGGAAAAAATAATCCACAAACACAGGAAAATAAATGATATCACTTAACAAGCTGCCATGTTGCAGTAGTTTTGTCTTGGACGTTTTGTCTTGCCTGTGACACATCCAGTAAGTGGATGAAACATGACTGCATGGTTCCAGGCTTCCCACTCCAGACAGTAACGCTGTCAACTGTGGGCAGAAGTGGACAGGGTGAACAATCCCACAAAAAGAATGCCTTTGATGGGAATTGAACCCTAACTTACACACATTTCCTTCTGAATGCAGCCCATGCACAGTGCGGTGGTAAGGTGGATCAAACTTTAACAACTGGATCTGGGATCTGCTTCCATGATTACTTATCAGTTGAAGAATTTTGTGGCCAGCAAAATCTAAGTTATGTCATTTCATCAAAAATGTGAAATTATGTAGTTTTGAAAAGGAAAAAAAAACGCAAACAAAAAAACAGTGTAAAACTGGATGAAGGTGGAATTGTGGGGCGTTGTGGAGTGGACAGGACTGGGGAGAATATTGCCCATTTTGCACTAATCTGAATTTTTTTTTAAACTGCTGTTGCCACCGAGAAACCCCCATGGATTTTCTACAGACCTACACCTATCTCTTTTCATTTGACCAAACTTAGAATGTAACTGTTCGTAACAAACTTTTGTTAAACTGTTAACATTTTTTTTTCTCAGCCGCAGAGAATGCAAACATTTTTTTTTATTACAGAAATTTATTAAGAAATACAATGCAGCTGGCAATCCTCCAAAAGCAGGCAATTCATATAAATTGATTTAATTCGTCTCTACCTGAAAAAGGTACTGTTTTTTTTTCCTTTCAAATGAGAATAATTAAATAAAACTGACCTCAGCCCTACAATCAGGCAAAAATAGATGACATTTCCTTCCAATAAGCAACTTAGAGCAAAGCTAAGCGACGAGGTAAAATATCGTCTGCAGCAAAATTACGAGTTTTCTGATCTGAATCACATGAAGGCTGCAAAGAATTAACTTCCAATTTTTCTTTAACCTCTACAAACATTTCCACTTTCAATTAATCTGGATACAGAATTCTACTGCGATAACCCTTCTGAAAATATTCACCACAGAATATATTGTATTTACAACACTCCCCCTTTTCCCACAAATATGCACATGTACACTCAAGCACTACCAAGAGAAGTATAAGATTTTGTTCAGTAAAAAAAAGAAAAAAAAAAACGAAGAAGAAAAGATACCAGACTGGACCACAAACCTGTTGGGATATGAAGAACTCAGCTTGTTTGTGGGAAAAGGATGCGTTCTCCACGTCACTGTAAGTAAAACCTACATCAGTCAGCAGTTAGACATTCAGCCATCTTTCTGAGAATAATGCACACAAAAATGGTAGCATTTCTTTTTCAATTACATTTACACATATATAAGTAACCACATATATATCTGTGGCAGCAGACTGTATGTGTGCACAAGGGTTACTGTGTGCATGATGTGCATGCGTGTGTAAAATGTTTGTGCTTATCTGTGAGAGAGACAAATACAGAGAATGAGCGAGAAGAGGGAGGGAAGGAGGAAAGCACAGCGGATTAGAATTGAAAGAGTGCCAAAACCTTTTTCATTCATACAAATGTCTTATCTCCCCTGCTTGGTGTAGAACATCGCCATTGTCATCAGGATAATTCAAATATAAAAAAAGAAAAAAAAAAAAAGAAAAGGAAAAGCCTCCATATCCAGCTAACTAATAAGAGTGATAGCTCTTAGTGAATTCAATTCATTGCATCATATTCAGTCACCCTCTCCATGTACCTTTCATTCCTAGCCAACAATGCAAGCCTTGGCCTTGCATGTACTGCCACTTTGTTGTCTAATACCAGATCGAAACAATCTGGGGTGAAGCAGGTTAACTGTCCTGTCAGAGCACTGAAGACGTACCTTCAGAGGACAGAGTTCAGCCTCCTAAGCTCCATTCCATGGCGCAGCCAAGGAAACGCTATGACACAACCCCACATGTTAAGCTGCTGGCTTAAGCAGGCAAGTTGCCATGCTTACTTACGTCTAGGCCAGAAACTGTTTCCCCCCAGCACGGATATCTGGGGACATGAAGTCTGTGTTCTCTCCACCAGCTGTGTACTCTAGTGGAGCACTGCAGTCGCTGGCATAGTACATGCAGCAGGCTGGATATCACAGACCACCTTTGTTTACCCTTTGAATACAACACGCAGGGCAGGGCTAGAAAGTACCCTTGAATACCACAGGGAGCTAAAACGGGGAGCTCCCATCCCTTCCCGCCGTCCTGCTGGCCGGTTTTTCGTTTTTTTCGGTGATAGCCAGACCTCATGAGGGTTGTTTATAAACCTGTCCACCTGCCGGTGATTGGTCCTAGCGGTACTGCCAGATATGTTTAGATAAAGCTAGTGCTGGGCTTTCTCTTCCCATGAGAAAGTTTCTGAGTTTCCTGGTTTTTTATAAGTATGGGTGGTAGTTTTGCTTTGTCTCACTTTGTTTACATGTGACACTCTAAATGTCACATTTGTCATCGTCTGTCTGTCGCAGCACGGACCCAAGTTCAATCTTGACTCTCATAAAAATCTGTGTTCAATTCTGCATACAACAGTATATAATAAGATAAGATAAGATAATGTTGCTTATAGCCCAGCCGACCGCAGAGGGCCACATCAGGGCTGTCACCACGTTAAAATCAACTCACCAGTCATTAAAAAAACCCCAAAAAAACCAACTTTCACACATCGCATTAAATGACATCGTCTAGAAACGCACCAGAAATTGCATTAAAAATCTTTCTTCCGTAAAATCTTAAATCAGATGAAAAATGTTAATCTCTCTCAAAAACCCAAGGATCACATCAGGCGGGACATCCCTGAACAGGATCTTCATGGACTCCGCTGTAAAATGTTTGTGTCTCACATCGTGCAAGTCCCAACACTCTAAAAGAACATGTTTCATTGTGAGTGGCGCATGACATGGAATACACCACGGAGCTTCTTCACTCTTTAAAAGGTAAGAATGGGTAAAATACGAATGGCCGGTGTGCAGCCGGCACAGAACCGTTTCCTCTTTACGACCTCCCGACGAAGATGGGAGGAAGTCCTTAAGGTTTGGACGGATCTGAAAGAGTTTGTTGTTCGTCTGTGTATTCCAATCCTCCTGCCAGAGGTCTCTCACATAATCGTTAATTTTAGGTTTCACATCTGAGCAGGGGATATAAATGTTGGACAGTTTCTCTCTTGTGGCGTTCTTGGCTAAACGATCAACCATTTCGTTCCCGCCGATGCCAACATGACCAGGAACCCAAGCAAGATAATGTTATAACCGTCCGCCTTCAACTTGCTAAAAAGTTCAAAAAAAGTAAAAGTTCTGGATGCTGAAGGTTGCGGCCAGCTATGGCCTCCAAAGCTGACAGCGAATCCGACAGAACCAGAAAGTCCCTCTTTGAAGAATGTGAGATTATCTTCAAAGCCAGAACCAGAGCAGTAAGTTCAGCAGAATAGACAGAAGCATCTGAATGGATATGTTCCAACAGTATCTGAGAAGGTGCCCCAGGGCAGTAGGCTGCACAGGCCACTCCATCCTCAGACTTGGAACCGTCAGTGAAAACTGTTTGATAGGATGGGAATTTCGAACAGAGCTCAGCATACAATGCCTTGTACGCCAGAGAGCTGGTAGACTCTTTGCGAAAAGCTGCAAGATCGAAACGAATCTCTGGTGTGAAAAAGGTCCACGGAGGTTGATCCGGAAACTTGGAAAAATCGGAAACTACTCCCAGGTCTAGACCTGCATTCCGCACGTGAGGCTGCATACGAAGACCAAACGGCGGAATACATTTAGGGTTGTTTTCAAACTTACTTTGGAATGGAGGGTCAAAGACACAGTCATAGGCAGGATTCTGCGGTTCTGAGAACAGTCGGATATAATAATTTAAAGATAGTTTCAGCCTGCGGTTGGACAATGAAGGTTCGCCCGCCTCTGCGTACAGGCTGTACACAGGGGTGGTGCAGAACGCTCCAAGACAGAGACGAAGCCCTTGATGGTGAATAGGGTCCAAGAGTTTGAGGTAAGAGGGTCTTGCGGAGCCGTAGACAGCACAACCGTAGTCCAGTTTGGAACGGACCAAGGCTCTGTAGAGGTGCAGCAAAGTTTTCTTATCAGCGCCCCAGTCGGTGTGCGCTACGACCCGCAGAATATTCAGAGCTTTCTGGCAAGAAGTTTTGAGGTTTTTGATGTGGCTGAGAAAGTTGAGTTTCTGGTCAAAAATGACTCCCAGAAATTTGGCCTCTTTAACAGCTGGAATGGGAGATTTCCCTACTTGAAGTTCAGGATCTGGAAAAACTGACGGAAATTATGGAAGTGAATACACTGCGTCTTTGTTGGAGAAAAGGTGAAACCATTTTCATCCGCCCATCGATGGATTTTATCTACGCAAAGCTGGAGCCTGCGCTGGACACTCGGTACAGGCTTCCAGTTGCGTAGACAGCAAAATCATCCACAAACAATGAGCAGTCTGAACCTTGCTGAACTGATTTCACAATGTTGTTGATTTTAATACTAAAGAGGGCAGGAGACAGTATGCTCCCCTGTGGAACACCCAACTCCTGCTCGTGGACATCAGAGAGAGTGGTGCCAACCCGGACCTGAAACTGTCGTTCTGCCAAAAAATTTTGAATAAAAAGCGAAGATGACCTCAAAAACCCAGATCGTGGAGATCATAAAGTATCCCCCCGACTTCCAGGTTGTATCGTAGGCCTTCTCCAAGTCGAAAAAATTGCCACTGCATGCTGCCTGTTCAAAAAAGCGTTCCGAAGTGTAGATTCCAGACGAATCAAATGGTCAACTGTAGACCGATGTTTGCGGAAACCACACTGTTCTTTCGCCAAAAGGCCATCGGTTTCGAGTTTCCACATGAGCCTAGCATTGACCATTTTTTCCATCAATTTACAAACACAGCTGGTCAAAGCTATGGGACGGTAATTGGATGGATTAGAAAGATCTTTTCCAGGTTTGGGAATTGGAATAATGAGGGCTTTCCGCCAAGATGGTGGAAAGAAACCTGTAGTCCACACATGGTTATATACTTGTAGCAGTATGTTCAGACCTTCTTGCGGAAGATGTTTCAACAGTTGATAATGGATTTCATCTATACCTGGAGAGGAATCGCTGCAAGAGAGCAAGGCAGATTTCAGCTCGTTTAACGTGAAAGGAAGATTGTAGTCTTCCATGTTGTCGGATGAAAAGTTGCAGGGCGATTTTTCTTTTAGGCTTTGTTTTTGACAAAAGTGGCTGATTTATTAGAAGAGGAGGAATTCTTTTCAATGGTTGAAGCAAGCAGATTAGCAACTGCTTTCTTCTCTGTTATTAAAGAATCCGAAAACTTGAGATGGTTCACAGTGGGACAGTGTTCTTCCTTTGATTTTCTTAATGATGTTCCACACTTTTTTCTTGGAAGTTTTTGATGTCAGCCTGGAGCAGAAGCTTCTCCGGGACCGACGTTTACTGATTTTAAAAGTGTGTCTTGATTTAGCACGGAGTTTCTGATGGCTCGAGTGTTGGGACCCGAAGGTCGTTGGTATACCTGACGCTGAGCCCGTTTTCTAACTTTGGAAATTTGTTGGCATTCTGAATCGAACCCGGGTGTTTTTGGCATTTGAAGTTTATCGGAAGACACTGGAATACAGGCCTTAGCACATTTAATCATAGTGTTAGTCAGTGATTCAGCTGGGTCAGGACTCTGAAAAAAATCAGTGTCCTGGAACTCCTTAGAAACAGTGGCTGCAAATAGATCCCAGTTTGCTTTCTTATAATTTAAATGCTGAGAGACAGAGACGTGTTCAGTTATTACAGGTTGTAGAAGGACAGGGAAATGGTCACTTCCGTGCAGATCGTCATGGACAGACCACTCATAGTCCAGGACCAGCGAGGGTCACAAACCGACAAATCTAAACACGAAAGTGAACCTGTGGAAGAATGGAGGTAAGTTGCAGATCCGTCGTTCAGACAACACAAATCCAAATCCGAAAGGACATCCTCAATCAGCAGACCTCTGGATGACGAACCGGTACTACCCCAAACAGGGTTGTGACCGTTAAAGTCACCCAACAGCAAAAAAGGTCGAGGAAGTTCCCCTAACAGACTGACAAGGTCCTGACGACAAACCGGGACAGATGGGGGTAGATAAAGAGAACAGATTGTTACAGTCTTGTGGAGAGTGACTCTCGCAGCTACAGCCTGAAGGGAGGTAGACAGAGCGACAGGACTATACAACAAAGTTTTGTGAAGGAGAAGGGCAACACCGCCCGACAGTCCCAACGTGGATGGTTGTGCAGGTTTTGAAAGAATATTAAAGCCAGAAAGAGTAAAGGTCTTCTGGCTTTGAATTTGGGTTTCTTGAAGAGCCACGACAGAAGGTTTCATAGATTGACACAGAAGCTGCAGCTCCTCGAAGTTGGGAAATTTAGACCACGGATATTCCAATGGAATATTGTATTATCCATGGTGCAGAGGGCGAAAAGGAGAGAGATCAGGTCATCTCCTCCTCAACATCTGCTGCTAAAGCTGTAAATTTGTTGCTTAATTTCACTGGACTATCTGCAGACCTGCTGGCAGACTTGCCAACAGTGAAGTAGGTCTGGGTTTGGGAGACGGTGGAGGTTTTTTTTCCTTATCTCCACCATCTCCACACTGGGTTGAACTCCCTTGCCCGCACAGGCACTGGACAGAGGAGTTCGAGGTAGGGGTGCTGGTTTTTTAATCTGCCCAGCAGCAGATGTTGTAGACTGCTGGGCAGTCTGAGGGTGGCGGATTTTTTGCCTCCACCAGGGGCAGTCACTTTGGTTTGGAAGGTGGTGGACCTGCTACCACCAGAACTGACAGATCTTACTTGCAATGTTTTCGAAAACATGAATTCATCAGTCTGGCAGCAGACTGACCGAGTAGAAACTGTGGGAACCTTCTTTACAGCCGAAGCGTAGGAAGAAGCTGTCGGCGTCTGACTGCCCACAACCTGTTTCCGGGCTTCAAAAAAAGAGATCTTCTTTTCCGTTTTGACTCGTTGTATAGCAGATTCTTGAATCCAAGAGGGACAATTTCGGAAGAGGAGGGATGGTCGCCACCGCAGTTAGCACAATGTGCCGGATCATGACACGGCCCATCATGGGTTGCCTTGCAGCAAATACCACACACCTCCTGCCCAGAACAGCGGTCCCTGACATGGCCAAACTTCTGGCACCTGAAGCACCTCAACGGGGACGGAACATATAACTGAACCCGGACATTCAGGTAGCCGACTTTGATGACCGGAGGCAGCACAGGGTTGCAGAATGTCAGAAAGAGGGTGTTGGTGGCCACTCTTTCTGCACCCCTCTTTACTGTCACCCTGCGCACCTCCGTCACAACCCTGGGACGCCAGCTCCGATTTAATTTCTGCCTCCGAGACACCAGATAAATCCCTGCAGCGAATCACGCCTTTTGATGAATTTAATTGTTTGTGGGAGTTACTCTGATCTCCCTGTCCACTAATTTTGTTGCCTTCAGCAGCTGGTCAGATTGTTTCTGTGATTTACACTCAATAAGGAACGAGCCATTCCGCAACCTCTTGATGGACCGAGGGTCACCTGCCAAACCTTGAAAGCCCTTTTGTATGGCAAAAGGGCTCAGAGCTGAAAGGGGTCGTTCCTGCTCCGTCCCCTCCATCACGAGCCAGGAAGCCCAAAAACCTGTCTTCTGTCTCACTTCTGTATCAGAATCACTATCTGTTTGACAATCCCCTGAAATAGGGGATGCTGACTTCCTCTTCCTTTTGGGGGGAATGTTTTTGGAAAAAGCCATATTTAGTGTATTATGATTCATCTCTCTCTTACCCACCCACCTTGGAGTCCAACTAAGGGGCCAGGCCAAGAAACCAATGTCTTGACCCCTTCCAGGCTTCGGGAGAGACATACGACAAACAGAAGCAACTAACCCCATCCCCCCTGATCATGCTCAACTCCCGGGGACAGAGAGCTGAGCACTGCAGGGGTTCACATGGCCAGCAGGGGAACTGCTTGTCTTGACCCAGCCCCAAGAAGGGGAGCCGATTAGTACAACCCGGGCCAAAGTGTACTCCCTGTCTAGGAGAGGTCCGAGCCAAAGTGATGTGTTGAGAGCACAGGCCTCCTCAAGCACTGGCCCTCTCAATCACCAGGATCTCATTCCCCTCCGACACAGGTCGCACCGCACGGCAAACACGGCGGATCTTAAGGAGACCACAGAGAGAAAAGGAGTGTGAAAAAGAAGACTTGAAGGGAGACGAAGATAGAAAAGGGCCAAATAAAGGCAGAAAACAAGAAAAGGAGAAAGGCGGGTTACTCTTAGTCAGGATCCTCACCCTTAGCCTATCTGACATGGGGAAGCCCTACCAGGGACATCAACTCCTTACCACGTTACGCTTAGGCCAAACAGCATCTGCACCTCTCAGGCCTAGAAGCAGTTGTGAAAAAACCAGCCTATCTCCAAGTATTGATGTCCCCGCCAGCAAAGCCTAAGGGATCACTGGACCACGCAAACCCTCCGACCACGACAAGGTCGCAACCCCCCGGAGGGCAGTATATAATAATGAATATTTCTTGGATGTAAGAAAAACTAAAATTGGGTTCAAATAAGTACCTCGTTTATACTGAAATCCCCCCCCCCCCCCCCCCCCAAAGAAAAAAAGAAAAACAGGAATGAAAGGAATAGTACTGTAGTAAGAACTCGGGAACTAAGCAAAGTAATGACAGCCTATAGTCAGTACTCAAAGAGCTAAGTACTATCTCCTTCATATGACTTAAGATATGGAGATACTTGACTGCCTTAGGAGCATTGTAGTTGTCCAAGTGGCAACACCTCCCCACTGTTTCACGCTGACCCTTTCTGCTTCAATCGCTCTGTCCACACAGTGCAATCACACCTACCATTGTATTTTTTGCACCTTGTGACTCAGACGTTTGTTGAAGTAGCCATTGATATTCATCTGATATATGTGCATGAAAAGGTCTGTAAAGTGACATTACCTTTACTCACTTTTTCCAACGTCTTGGGAGGGGTTCTTCTCCTTTTCCTGATTCAGGGCTTGAAAAATTTCTGAGATATGATTATTGGTTGTCACTTTGTGCCACAAGCTTGTGGGAGAGTGGATACTAATCCTTTCACCTCCAGTCCAAGCATGGAAAACCATCGCATAGGGCCTTAAGAGGCCTCTGATGCCGACTTCTAGGTTTGGGGGCTTTATAGGGACTTTCTCGTGTGGGATCAATGTCTCCATATTCAGGCGAATGTGCTTCCCACCATCCTTTTCAATATTCTTGCATTCGCTTGGACAGGTAAGTATGCGAAAAAGGAATTTTACATCTAAAAATAATTACTGTCCAAACATCCTTTCTTGTTTTGGAAAAGGTGCAAGAACTGAGGTAGTTTGAATATGATGCGATGAAGTGAGCTCACTATGGGCAATCACTCTAATTTGCTGGATGGGTATGGAAATGAGTTTAGCTCCCCACACTTTCTTTTGTTGCTGATCCTGATATGGCGATGCTCAAAGCCAAGCAGGGATAGGGCATTTGCTTGGATGGGTAAGTATCTTTTGAAACTATTTTAAGTAGCAAAATCACTTTCTACAGTACACATACATTCAGTTTATCAAACTGTAATTGTACTGCGAAGTGATTCTGATTAAGACTGGATATATATATATATATATATATATATATATACATATATATATATATATATATATAATATATATATATATATATATATATATATATATATATATATATTAATTAATTAATTAAAACAAGTAAAAAGAGGAATCTTAAAACTATCTACAAGGGGTTGAGCACTTAAAAAATTGTTTTAGGCACTTAAATATACTGATCTATATATATATATATATATCCATTCTTCTGAAAATCATTCCAGCCTACTGAAATGTGTAAAGAGCAAATCTTTGGTATACACAGCACAATATGGTGACAAAAAAATATAACAATGACAAAGACTATATTACTAAAGGCCTGTGTCTACAATCACATGGAATGTACACATACACACACAAACCTTGAAGTTTTTGCACTATAGATGTTTTTACTCCATGGCAGGACAAACAATTATCTGCTTGAAAGAAGTGACACCTGCTCATCAGTTTCCTGATGGTTATGATTCAGAGGTAACTTCCAGAAGCAATCAAAATATCATAAATGGTTTCTGCAATCAGAATTACTCTGTACTAATCTTGTTGTTACTGCAATGACATAACGAAAGACATCAAATAAGGGGGGGAAAAAATTAAATCAATACTCATGCAAGGTGCTGTGGTGGTCAGTTTATCAAGTAGATGAGTAAAGAAAAAAAACTGAACTGAAATTAATGATTCGATGAAAATGAATTTATGGTGAAAACAGTGGTCTGTTTAAGAGAGAAAATAAATGTAGCACTGTTTTGGGCAGGTGCTAAACATAAAAATATTATGTAAACTGTATGAGAGTGTGTACTTTCACATCTGCACAAACATCCATGAGAGGAATGTGTTTGGCTTTTCTTTTTATCAAGACATCAAAGAATGAAAACAACTTCAGAACAGAGAAGGTATTAAAAGTTACTTAGTCAGGAAAAAAAAAGATAAAACTCCAAGGACAAACATGCCAAATGCAGTATTTGCTGATCCAAAAAAACTAGCTAAAGGCAATTAGGAACCCAGTCTCAAATAACAATGCCTCAAATTTCCAAATGACAGAAATTTTGGCTTGAATCATTGCCCAGCAAATGGAAGGTACATGCACATACTGGTCTACAAGATGATCCTACTGATCAGCACAACATAAGGCATTTCATAACGGACCCACTTCAAAAAAAAAAAAAAGAAGAAAAAAAAAGTGTCACATTTCAAACAATGGGACATTCATCTCACAACACTTTCACCTAGCAAATGGAAGGTTATAGTAAATATATGCTGGTTTTAAACTGTTCAGGTTATGGTTTGTTATGTGAGAAAAATATGAGGAGAAGGATGAAAAGGATAAAGGAAGGAGTGTGCACACATAAAAATTTGTGTGAATAGGTGCTTCCCTGGGAAAGAGGGGCCTGGGGTTTGGGTAGTTAGGATAAGATAATGTTGCTTATAGCCCAGCCGACCGCAGAGGCCACATCAGGGCTGTCACCACGTTAAAATCAACTCACCAGTCATTTAAAAAAAAAAAAAAAAAAAACTTTCACACATCTCGTTAAATGACATCGTCTACAAACGAACCAGAAACTTTGTTAAAAATCCTTCTTCCGTAAAATCTCAAATCAGATGAAAAATGTTAATTTCTCTCAAAAACCCAAGGATCACGTCAGGCGGGACATCCCTGAACAGGATCTTCATGGACTCCGCTGTAAAATGTTTGTGTCTCACATCGTGCAAGTCCCAACACTCTAAAAGAACATGTTTCATTGTGAGTGGTGCATGACATGGAATGCACCACGGAGCTTCGTCACTCTTTAAAAGGTAAGAATGGGTAAAATACGAATGGCCGGTGTGCAGCCGCACAGAACCGTTTCCTCTTTACGACCACCCGACGTAGATGGGAGGAAGTCTTTAAGGTTTGGACGGATCTGAAAGAGTTTGTTATTCGTCTGTGTGTTCCAATCCTCCTGCCAGAGGTCTCTCACATAATTGTTAATTTTGGGTTTCACATCTGAGCAGGGGATATAAGTGTTGGACAGTTTCTCTCTTGTGGCGTTCTTGGCTAAACGATCAACCATTTCGTTCCCGCCGATGCCAACATGGCCAGGAACCCAAGCAAGAGTAATGTTGTAACCGTCCGCCGTCAACTTGCTAAAAAGTTAAAAAAAAAGTAAAAGTTCTGGATGCTGAAGGTTGCGGCCAGCTATGGCCTCCAAAGCTGACAGCGAATCCGACAGAACCAGAAAGTCCCTCCTCGAAGAATGGGAGATTATCTTCAAAGCCAGTACTAGAGCAGTAAGTTCAGCAGAATAGACAGAAGCATCTGAATGTACATGTTCCAACAATATCTGAGAAGGAGCCCCAGGGCAGTAGGCTGCACAGGCCACTCCATCCTCAGACTTGGAACCGTCAGTGAAAACTTTTTGATAGGATGGGAATTTGGAACAGAGCTCGGCATACAAAGCCTTGTACGCCAGAGAGCTGGTAGACTCCTTACGGAAAGCTGCGAGATCAAAACGAATCTCTGGTGTGAAAAAGGTCCATGGAGGTTGATCCGGAAACTTGGAAAAATCGGAAACTACTCCCGGGTCTATACCTGCATTCCGCACGTGAGGCTGCATACGAAGCCCAAACGGCGGAATACATTTCGGGTTTGTTTCAAACTTAACTTTGAACGGAGGGTCAAAAACACAGTCATAGGCAGGATTCTGCGGTTCTGAGAACAGTCGGATGTAATAATTCAAAGACAGTTTCAGCCTGCGGTTGGACAGTGAAGGTTCACCTGCCTCTGCGTACAGGCTGTACACAGGGTGGTGCGGAACGCTCCAAGACAGAGACGAAGCCCTTGATGGTGGATAGGGTCCAAGAGTTTGAGGTAAGATGATCTTGCGGAGCCGTACACAGCACAACCGTAGTCCAGTTTGGAACGGACCAGGGCTCGTAGAGGTGCAACAAAGTTTTCTTATCAGCGCCCCAGTCGGTGTGTGCTACGACCCGCAGAATATTCAGTGCCTTTTGGCAAGCAGTTTTGAGGTTTTTAATATGGCTGAGAAAGTTAAGTTTTTGGTCAAAAATGACTCCCAGAAATTTGGCCTCTTTAACAGCTGAATGGGAGATTTCCCTACTTGAAGTTCCGGATCTGGAAAAAACTGACGGAAATTATGGAAGTGAATACACTGGGTTTTTGTAGCAGAAAAGGTGAAACCGTTTTCATCCGCCCACCGATGGATTTTATCTACGCAAAGCTGGAGCCTGCGCTGGACACTCGGGTACAGGCTTCCAGTTGCGTAGACAGCAAAATCATCCACAAACAATGAGCAGTCTGAACCCTGCTGAACTGATTTCACAATGTTGTTGATCTTAATACTAAAGAGGGCAGGCGATAGTATGCTCCCCTGTGGAACACCCAATTCCTGCTCGTGGACATCTGAGAGAGTGGTGCCAACCCGGACCTGAAACTGTCGTTCTGCCAAAAAATTTTGAATAAAAAGCGGAAGATGACCTCGAAAACCCAGATCGTGGAGATCATGAAGTATCCCCGACTTCCAGTGGTATCGTAGGCCTTCTCCAAGTCGAAGAAAATTGCCACTGCATGCTGTCTGTTTAAAAAGCGTTCCTAAGTGTAGATTCCCAGACGAATCAAATGGTCAACTGTACTACGATGTTTGCGGAAACCACACTGTTCTTTCGCCAAAAGGCCATCGGTTTCGAGTTTCCACATGAGCCTAGCATTGACCATTTTCTCCATCAGTTTACAGACACAGCTGGTCAAAGCTATTGGACGGTAGTTTGAAGGGTTAGAAAGATCTTTTCCAGGTTTGGGGATGGGAATAATGAGGGCTTTGCGCCAAGAGGTGGAAAGCAACCTGTAGTCCACACGTGGTTGTATACCTGTAACAGGATGTTTCAGACCTTCTTGCGGAAGATGTTTTAATAGTTGATAATGTATGTCATCTATACCTGGAGAGGAATCGCTGCAAGAGAGTAAGGCAGATTTCAGCTCGTTTAATGTGAAAGGAAGATTGTAGTCTTCCATGTTGTCGGATGAAAAGTTGCAGGGAGATTTTTCTTTTAGGGCTTTGTGTTTGACAAAAGTGACCGATTTATTAGAAGAGGAGGAATTCTTTTCAATGGTTGAAGCAAGCAGATTAGCAACTGCTTTCTTTTCTGTTATTAAAGAATCCGAAAACTTGAGATGGTTCACAGTGGGACAGGTGTTCTTCCCTTTGATTTTCTTAATGATGTTCCACACTTTTTTCTTAGAAGTTTTTGATGTCAGCCTGGAGCAGAAGCTTCTCCAGGACCGACGTTTACTGATTTTAAAAGTGTGTCTTGATTTAGCACGGAGTTTCTGATGGGCTCGAGCGTTGGGACCCGAAGGTCGTTGGTATACCTGACGCTGAGCCCGTTTTCTAACTTTGGAATTTTTTGGGCATTCTGAATCGAACCAGGGTGTTTTGGGCATTTGAAGTTTATCGGAAGACACTGGAATACAGGCTTTAGCACATTTGATCATAGTGTTAGTCAGAGATTCTGCTGGGTCTGGACTCTGAAAAAAATCAGTGTCCTGGAATTCTTTGAAATATGGCTGCAAATAGATCCCAGTTTGCTTTTTTATAATTGAGATGTTGAGAGACAGAGACGTGTTCAGTTAATACAGGTTGTAGAAGGACAGGGAAATGGTCACTTCCGTGCAGATCGTCATGGACAGACCACTCATAGTCCAGGACCAGCGAGGGTCACAAACCGACAAATCTAAACACGAAAGTGAACCTGTGGAAGAGTGGAGTAATTGCAGATCCGTCGTTCAGACCAACACAAATCCAAGTCTGAAAGGACATCCTCAATCAGCAGACCTCTGGGTGACGTACCGGCACTACCCCAAAGAGGATTGTGACCGTTAAAGTCACCCAACAGCAAAAAAGGTCGAGGAAGTTCTCCTATCAGACTGACAAGGTCCTGACGACAAACCGGGCAGAAGGAGGTAGATAAAGAGAACAGATGGTCACAGTCTTGTGGAGAGTGACTCTCGCAGCTACAGCCTGAAGCGAGGTAACAGAGCGACAGGACTATACAGCAAAGTTTTGTGTAGGAGAAGGGCAACACCGCCCGACAGTCCCAACATGGATGGTTGTGCAGGTATTGAATGAATATTAAAGCCAGAAAGAGTAAAGGTCTTCTGGCTTTGAATTTGAGTTTCCTGAAGAGCCACGACGGAGGGTTTTATAGACTGACACAGAAGCTGCAGCTCCTCAAAGTTGGAATTTAATCCACGGATATTCCAATGTAATATTGTACTATCCATGGTGCAGAGGGTGAAAAGGAGAGAGATCAGGTCATCTCCTCATCGACATCTGCCGCCAATGGAGTGAATTTATTTTGTAGTTTCACTGGACTGTGTTGGTCTTTGGACCTGCTGGCAGACTTGCCCGCAGGTGACAAAGGCCTGGAGTTTGGAGAAGGTGGAGGTCTGGATTTGGGAGATGGTGGAGGTTTTTCCTTATCTCCACCATCTCCACACTGGGTGGAACTCCCTTGCCCGCACGGGCACTGGACAGAGGAGTTCGAGGGGGAACTGCTGGTTTTTTAATCTGCCCAGCAGCAGATGTTGTAGACTGCTGGGCAGTCTGAGGGTGGCGGATTTTTTGCCTCCACCAGGGGCAATCATTTTGGGTTGAGAGGTGGTGGATCTGCTTCCACCAGAGTTGACAGTTCGTACTTGCAGTGTCTTCGAAAACGTAAAGTCATCAGTCTGACAGCAGACTGATCGAGTGGAAACTGTGGGAACTTTCCTTACAGCCGAAGCATAGGAGGAGGCTGTCGGGGTCTGACTGCCCACAACCTGCTTGCGGGCCTCAAAAAAGGAAATTTTCTTTTCAGTCTTTAGTCTTTGAATTGCGGATTCCTGAATCCAAAGAGGACAGTTTCTTGAAGAGGAGGGATGGTCGCCACCGCAGTTAGCACAATGTGCCGGATCTTGACACGGCCCATCATGGGTTGCCTTGCAGCAAACACCGCATACCTCTTGCCCTGACAGCGGTCCCTTACATGGCCAAACTTCTGGCACCTGAAGCACCTCAATGGGGACGGCACATAGAGCTGAACATGAACATTTAGGTAACCAACCTTGATGACCGGAGGCAGCACAGGGTTGCAGAAGGTCAGAAAGAGGGTGTTGGTGGCCACTCTCTCTGAACCCTTCTTTACCGTCACCCTGCGCACCTCCGTCACACCCTGGGACGCCAGCTCCGTTTTTATTTCCGCCTCTGAAACACCTGCCAGATCTCTGCATCTAATCACAACCTTTGGATGAATTTAATTGCTTATGGGGAGTCACCCTGATCTCCCTATCCACAAGCTTTTTTGCCTTCTGCAGCTGTTCGGATTGCTTCTGTGATCGACATTGAAGAAGAAACGAACCATTCCTCAACCGTTTTATGGACCTAGGTTCACCTGCTATACCATGAAAGCCCTTTTGGACAGCAAAAGGGCTCAGAGCTGAAAGGGGTCTTTCCTGCTCTGTCCCTTCCACCACGAGCCAGGAAGCCCAGAAACCTGTCCTCTGTCTTACCTCACTGTCAGAATCACTGTCTGTTTCTAATTCCCCTGAAATAGGGGATACTGCCTTCCTCTTCCTTTTGGGGGGGGTAGTTTTTTTAATGAAGTCATATTTAGTT
The DNA here is from genome assembly GCA_018398815.1 of Conus ventricosus. Lineage (NCBI taxonomy): Eukaryota > Metazoa > Mollusca > Gastropoda > Neogastropoda > Conidae > Conus > Conus ventricosus. The sequence goes on along the minus strand of CM031616.1, from coordinate 27,783,019 downwards.
TTATGTGATTCATCTCTCCCTTAAACCCACCCACCTTGGAGTCCAACTAAGGGGCCAGGGCCAAGAAACCAATGTCTTGACCCCTTCCAGGCTTCGGGAGAGACATACGACAAGCAGAAGCAACCAACCCTATCCCCCCTGATCATGCTCAACTCCCGGGAACAGAGAGCTGAGCACTGCAGGGGTTTACTTGGCCAGCTGGGGAACTGCCCGTCTTGACCCAACCCCAAGAAGGGGAGCCGATTAGTACACCCGGGCCAAAGTGTACTCCCTGTCTAGGAGAGGTCCGAGCCAAAGTGATGTGTTGAGAGCGCTGACCCTCTCAATCACCAGGATCTCATTCCCCTCTGACACAGGTCGCACCGCACGGCAAACGCGGCGGATCTTAAGAGACCACAGAGAGAAAAGGAGTGTGGAAAAGAAGACTTGAAGGGGAGACGAAGATAGAAAAGGGCCAAATAAGGGAGGCAGAAAACAAGAAAAGGAGAAAGGCGGGTTACTCTTAGTCAGGATCCTCACCCTTAGCCTATCTGACATGGGAAGCCCTACCAGGGGCAAACAACTCCTTACCACGTTACGCTTAGGCCAAACAGCATCTGCACCTCTCAGGCCTAGAAGCAGTATGAAAAAAACAGCCTATCTCCAAGTATTGATGCCCCCGCCAGCAGAGCCTAAGGGATCACTGGACCACGCAAACCCTCCGACCACGACAAGGTCGTAACCCCCCCGGAGGTGGGTTTGGGTGGGTGTGGAAGAATGAAAAGGTGGCTTGCAAATGGAGAGAAAAAGAAGTGAAGGAGGGATGAGAGGGAGATGAAAACAACACAGGCATGCAAAAGTTATCATGATGATCCTGACTGTCAATATAACTCTACGGTCAAACAAGCTTACCCGTGATGTTTGGCTGAACATATGAAGCCAGGATGGGGTCTGGCGAGAGAATGTGTGAGATCATCTGGTTGCGCTTACAAACAGTACAGCAGGATGAGGAGATGGTTGGAAAGCTCAGTGCCAGAAGAGAAAGGCAAAGAATGAACTGTAAGACCAAAGCGACTCCAAAAGACTGCAGTGTCTATTTCGGTGTGTATAAACCATGGCCAGGCACCTGATCCCATCCTGGCTTCATACTGATCTGAAAAACCACAGCCAACTGTCACAGGTAAGCTTGTTTGATTCTTGAGTTTTGCCTCTCAGAATTTCATCAGGATTTGGGATCATGTGCGATCTGAATAACATGCACCTATGTATTTGTCTCATTTCCTTCAAAAACAGCTGTGCCAAAATGACCCTGCGCAAGTACAGGCCTGTGATAATATGCAGCTAAGGTGCTTCTGTGTTTCCAGCCAGCCTCTTTTCATTCAAAATATTCTTCAAAGGATCATTGCCCACAATCTTTGATGCAGAGACTGAATGAGTTGAACGAGGTGTGAACGTCCGTACCAGCTTGTGTTTTGCTGCCAGGTAATGAATAACTTGGTTTTGGAGCCTCTTACTGCTTCAGAGCATTTGAGATAGGTCTATAGATAAGTGGAAGGGCAAATGCACCTATCTGGTGGATAAGCTGTGAAAACCAGTTTGTCTTGATGTCTTGCAGGTGTTGAAGTTTTGAATAGGTCCCCAATCCTACACTTGACCTCTCTCTTATGCCAAGACATTTTGCAAATATCCTTTAGGTCCCCAGTCATACATCTGACCTCTCTCTAATACCAAGACATATTGCAGATATCATTAACGGTAGAGTTTGACCTCGCTGCCCTGAAACTGGCAGACACAGCATCACTTCTTCGATGACACCTGAAGAAAAGATAGACACTCAGCAGGTGACCATTTCTTGAGAAAATCTAGTTCTATTTCTGCATACTATGTGACAACAGTTGAGGAAAACAAGTTCTATTCCTGCATACTATGCGACAACAGTTGAGGAAAAACAAGTTTCTGACTGAATACCTCTAATGAGAATTGGCAAACTAAAGAGTGATAACTTACATATCTGTCTTACTCAAACAGAACATAGCCACAGCACTACCAGCTACACTGAAGGAGCTATAACCTTTCTTTTCTCAGAAAAGGACAAAGACAAGGATCAGCAATTCTAATGAAGAAGGAGAAATGGGATTCTTATTCCATTTAGTACACAAAAGTAACCACCTCTTAATGTAAGTGCTGCAAACTCTTTCACATCCATCATCTCCAAGCTGAGATAATGATTGCAGCAGTTTCTGCAGGAAGCCCCTGTACCCACAAAGCCTGTTTGAAAATCTGCAATCCATCAACATCATTCAGTTCGGGAGTCCATGGACTTTGCCTGTTGTCTGGTAGGTCAGTAGACAGTAATTCTGAAGTAGCAGAAATGGGTGTGTTTACCAACAGATGTAGAGCCTTGGTGTGTCAAGAATGGGTTGGTCATACTAGAGGGATGAGAATGTATTCCCCCTCTTCAAGTTGCTGCAGAATGCTTGGAAAGAGGCCAAAAGGTAGGAAGCGAAGGCATAAGAACTGTCCCCATGTTCAGGCTAAAAGCATCAATAGCCCTCCCTTCTAGAATCAAACACATCAACTGAGTTGGTGCATAATGGTTACAAACAGGAAAACATTGGATAAGTATTCCCTAGGAGTGTAATGTACCTTATGATTAACACCTTTTCATTCCAACCCTGAAAATTTCTCCATGACTGATTGTAATCCAGAACCTGAGTACTGAATTTCCTTTTTGGATATGGTAAATGAAAGGTCAAAGGAGAACTGAACAATAATCCCTTCCACTCGATCCACGGCCTACTGATCATTAGTCTTTTTTTTGCCAGCTACTTATGTGATCAGCTATTTTTTTACCACATCAATGTGGGGATCTGGGAAGTGTCTGAAACACTGGGATTGTTCTTTCTTCTCTTCCGCACCTTCCACTGAAGCTGGTGCTGTGATTGGTTTCTCTGCGACAGTTTGTATTTCATGCCTCCTCACAATGAGAAGTGCTAGAAGGAGTACATGCTCCAACCCCTCCACGGCCTACCTTTTTTTAAAAATGAAAATCTTTTTCCTTGAAAATCTCTTTGTCTTTGACGTTACCTCTATCTTTTGGACAATGTCATTGCCCAAAAGTAATTTCCATGGACCTGACAGAAGTAAATCTTTTGAAGTGTGTGAAGAACCCAAAATCTGGAGGTAGAGCAAAGCTCGTAAAGTCTCAACGGGCTCATGACACGTCACTGAGGCATGCCATGAGTAATTATGATAAGTTGGCCAATTTGTTGAATATGTCCTTCAGCTGAATGATTTCTTTCTTGATTTTGCCTTTGCAGGAGATCGTTTATCAGGCCAGCAGCACAGGTCAGGCTACCTGTCACCAAATCTTGCACACTTGCCTGCTGACTGACGTGTTCAAGCAAGAAACTGTCCTTAAAATCCAATTCTGGGTTCAGCTTTGGAATTTTCATGGACAGAATGTTCTTTGGCCTGGTGTATGACCGGAGCAATTCTTAATTTTTTTTCGACCTGCCACCTTTCTGACTGGCGTCAAAGGTTGATGCCAGTGTGTCAATGTATCCTGTCTTGTATTCTACTTCTTTGTCTTCCATAATATTCTCTAAATCAATGGTTTATGAAAAATATACTTTTCAATCCTGGGTCACTACCAATATTACCTTAATCATCCTGGCCAGGTCATGTCGCTTAGGCTTGTTTGTGGTATATTGAAATACAGACAATGAGGCTAATTCTTCATAAATCTTGTCCTGCAAAGCAGATTGGGAGTCTTCATTGTCTTTGTTTTTTTTTTTTTTTTCCTTTTGACTTATCCTGCTTCTGAAGATGACCAGTTCATCTTCTGTCATCATACTGACAACAGCTATGAAACTAGGTCAACGCAACAAAACAAACTTACAAATTAAGAATTGCTAACCACTGCAAAACAGTATTTTAGACTGTGGACATCCAAAGACCGTGCAACTAGCCAAGGACACTACATGGATAGCTGATGAGATTACAAAAAGTAGCTATGAGACTAAAATAGTCTGTTTGTCAGCTGACTAAAAACCAAGTTGCCATGTCCATATGCGGGTTTGGCAGGTAACTTCAAACAACGCCTGGTTGTGTCAAACTACTCCTGACAGGTCAACCGCATAAGAAAACAAATGCTGAACTGCCAAATGTCAACTGAAAACATCCAAAAATCGAAGTGAAACCACAATCACTAACACAGTAATAAATTCAGGAGAAAGTGAAAGTGAAAATGATGCAGAAAAAGAGACAGAGCAGTGCCACACACCCATTCCTGAGCAAATCTCACGCATGAATGACGATCGTCTACAGTCTCTCGCATGATCCAGAATTCTGATGGAATTCTCGGAGGCAAAAACAATGTTACAAAAAAACAAACACAGAACTGGCACAAAAAAAAAAAAGACTGCCACTGATCATTCCACCACTATGGCTGTTAGCTCAACAAAACTCGGCAGCGACAATCAAAGTTAGCATCGTAACTCCCAGATGGTGCTGTAGAATACTTTTTAAAAAAGATCATACTGGCACGAAGAATCGATTGATCCGCAGATCTGGCATGTTTAGATAGCACCGATGGCTTGACCGACCTGAAGTCAACCCGTTTGTTTATGCTGACACAGAGAAAGGAAACAGAGGAAAATACAGCATGCATGTGTTGACAGTGCTTATGGGTCAGTTTTGATTTGTTCAAAATGACAAGTACACAAGACACAGACACAAACATGCAATCTTCACCAACACATCAATCCCCCCCCCCCCCCCCCCCCCCCCCATCAAGCAACCACCACCACCCCACTCTCCCCAATTCAACATGAAAACTGAAACACACACAGACATAAAAACTTTTTTCAAAATGTGTGTCACCTCTCTAACTAGCTCAGCACTACGTTTCAGACTCTTTCCATCAACAACAAAAAACTCTACAAATCTCATAATGCATTATGTAACTACACACTAAAAGAGAGCCTCTAAACTCCCAGTATAGACAGGTCACTTATTTATCCCCCTTACCCACAACTACAGCCTCTTGCTGTGTTTGTTGAGAAAGTAAATCATATGCCACTTTCTTAATCTCTGCAAAATGTGTATATGTGTGTGTGTGTGTGTGTGTGTGTGTGTGTGTGTGTGTGTGTGTGTGTGTGTGTGTGTGCGCGCGTGCGTGCGTGCATGTTGTGTGTGTGCGCGTGCGTGCATGTGTGTGTGTGTGTGCGTGCGTGAGTAAATGTGTGTGTGTGTGTGCGTGCGTGAGTAAATGTGTGTGTGTGTGTGTGTGTGTGTGTGTGTGTGTGTGTGTGTGTGTGTGTGTGTGTGTGTGTGTTTGTGTGTGTGTGTGTGTGTGAGTATGCGTGCGTTCGTGTACGTGCGTGCGTGTGTGCATGTGTGTGTGTGAGAGTGTGTGTGTGCTCGCATTTAAATTATCACAACGCATTTTCAAACTGAATGTCAAATCAATCTTGCACTGCAGACCTGAGGCATACAAGAAGACCAAAGTGGTGCAGCAGAACATTCAGATATTCACTAATACCTACCTGAGGCACATTTTTAACATATGGTAGCCAAAGTCAGCACAGAGAGAGAGAGAGAGAGAGAGAGAGAGAGAGAGAGAGAGAGAGAGAGAGAGACTGATTATGCAACTTATAGCAAATCTGACTGCAAAGGACTTATCAGAGCTGTCATCTTGTTGAAGTCAACTCTCAAAAATAGACTGAAAAAGAAAAATACACAAGTCATTCAAACAGAATATCTAAAGAAAATCATTCTGGAATCAAGTTATCACCTTTCTTCCATAAAATCTTAGATCAGATGAAACGCACAAATCACATCAGGTGGGACATCTCTAAACAAGATTTTCATGGAGTCTTCTGTAAATTGTTTGACGCAAGTCCAAACACTCTATAAGATATTTCACAGTGAGTGACACAACACTCTCTAAGAACATGTTTTATAGTGAGTGGTACATCACGTGGAATGCACCATGGAGATTCTTCACCCTTTCAAATATACAAGTGGTGTGCCTGTGTGCAAAAGGCATAAGATTGTTTCTTCACTACCGCCGCCAATGGCACACAGTAAAATGTCTTTCAGGTTTGGATGAATTCAGGAGAGTTTGGCATTCTTCCTCAAGTTCCCCTCCTCTTGCCAAAGGTTTTCGACATAAGCCTCAGCTTTGGGTTTCTGATAGTTATGAGGGTTAGAAAATTTGCTCAACATTTTGTTTGTGGCATTCTTGGCTGGTTGTTCAATCACTTCACTGCCTCAAGTGCAGCAATGAGGAGTTAAAGCAAAAAAAAAAAAAGAAAAGAAAGTTGGAATACCAGTCTAGTCAGCTACCACAGAGATCCTGAGGAGGAACTGGGGCTGGAGACAGCACACCTTCTAGAAGCCAGAGTCTAACACAGCCCATCAGGCAGACCCGAAAGTGCAACAGAGAAGTTAGAGGCGACACCCAGAAACAGCTAGAAAAGTATCACTGGGACAGACCTGGAGAGAAAGGATACCAGACAGACAGACCCGAGAGGAAAGCCTAGAGTCAACAACCCTCTTTGAGGGGGAATGAAGGGCCTTGGTAAGCAAGTAACTACCTAAAAGTTCTCTGTACCCATTGTACGACAACAAAGCGTTTATTGCACTGTCACTGCACTGCCTTGAGTTCAGCTGAGCTGAAAATGCATGATGAAGCCTCAATCAGCATTGTTATACATCGCTAAGGGTGTTGGTGCTGTAAGGCTTCACGTATCATTACACTCTGATGTGACATGCTGGAACCAGTCATGTTGTATTGCACCACAAAATCATCCCACTTAACCTTGTAATACACCACATTGCCCAGTACTGCAGCCACACAATAAAAAGTGAATTAATTACCCGGTAGGGGTTATGGAGTTCAGATCAGAAGGCTGCAGGTCAGATGTTGATAACTGTGCCATGGACGTCATGACCGGTTCACACAACGACCCTCCCAGAGAATCCCTGCTCGTCTGCATTTCCTGGTTTCTTGAACTGGCAGCAGCATCAGCGGCAACTACGTCGCTGTAGGTGGTGATGGGCTTTCCGGTCAGGTAGGACTTGAGGCGAGCTTGGAAACCACACAGCTGGCTGAACGACATCTGACTGTAGGCCAGCCACATCCGCCGCATGAACAGGCCTGTCGCCAAGAACATGAGCGACGGTGAGAAAAAGAAATGGAGAAAAGGAGAAAGACAGCTGAATAGGAAGAGAAAGGAAATGGAGAGGGGAAGAGTGAGAAATCACGTTCAATTAAAAGACCTGAAAGAATAAGAAATGACTGATCTTTTCTCCTTTTTCTCTTCCTTTTTATTTTATGTTATTTTTTTAAAAAGAAACATACTACATAATGAAGATTCACACTGGTCATTACTTATCTAACAACTCTTTCCAAAATTTCAAAGCATAAAATTCAGTTACAAAATGGACTCTCTTTTGATTTCTGTGAATATCTGCTGTTTAAATTGAACCCACACAAACTAAATTTGAGACTGGGTAATGTTTGTGAGTAATTAATGTCAGTAAATGGAGGGAGCGGGGAGGAGAGAGAGAGTTGGACGGACATATAGACAGACAGACAGACAGGCTGGTGGGGAGCGAGATAGGAAGGAGGGATGGTTAGGAAGGTAAGGGGTGAGAGAGAGAGGGAGACACAGGAGAGAGAGAGAGAGAGAGAAGGGGAGAGAGAGAGAGAGAGAGAGAGAGAGAGAGAGAGAGAGGAGAGAGAGACTTGGACACACAGACAGAGAGGAGGGGGGGGGGAGAAAAAGAGCGACTATTCATACAAAAGACCCATAACAGCTCCAAAGCAAGAGGAAGACCCCTTTATAAATCAAAATATACAACTTCAAAGCATATAATAAACATATGAAAAAGACAACATGAGCTCAGAGGAGAGGATGTGTAGAAGAGAACAGGATGAAGTGAAACTCTGAAAGACAGATAACCAGCAACAGACAGGGAAAACAGGCACGCTCACATACATGCACTCAAACCATGCCTCATCCATGTTCCTTCCACCGTCAAAACACCATCAAAGAGGGTCCTGGACTCATTTGAGCCCCTCAGTAAGCTCACCTACAACGCTACTGCGATCAAAAGTAGACGACAGTCGGATCGTTGTGCTCCGAGCTGGTCATGATGGATGCCAGCCCTTCCATGAAGCTCACGACAGTGACAAACCCGTTGCATCAAACCTCTCCAGCCTAGCCAAAGGAAGAAAACACCCTCCCGGGGAAAACAGCAGTATGAAACAGGGGATCGAGGGAATGGATAAAACATGAAAAAAGGAATGGAAAAATTAAATGAAAAATGGAAGGATATAAAAATGTAAAATACAAAAAAAAAAAGGGGAGAAGATCAAATCAATGTGTGACACTGACAGTTTTTGAACCACAGGAAGGTTCCCCGTATGAATCAAACTAAAACCCCAACCCCCCCCCTTTCCCCCACTTGGATAGGGTTATCAGTTTTTTTAAATCAGTATTGTCTATAATTTTGAAAGGGAGGTTGGGGAGGGGGGGGGGGGGGGGGGGCACCCAAAGCCAGATTCACCCCACCCTTTCCCCTGGCGCTCCAAAAAATTTTGTTCAAGACGTTTTCTGAACAACAAAGGGGGGTACTCTCTTCTGATTGCCAGCCAAGCAAATTTTATTTCCTAGTATAAGCCCTTTGAAAAAAAAAACCGGGTTTCTTGTTTTGTTTTCCATCGTCTCAAACGGAAGGCAAGACAAGTCGTATTATTTATCTTCAACCGGCAAATATCCCTGAAAACATGAATGAGTCAAAAAAGCTTTAAAAAAAGATTTTTAATGAGGTGCTCTGGGGAAAAAAACTGAAAACCCAGACCCCCTCATAAATGTAAAAAACCCCAACACAACTTTTTTTGAAAAGGCAACCAAGTGGGGTTTTTTTTTGTGTTTTTTTTTAAAAAACATCCTCAAATAATTAACACAGTCAAACTTTTTAAAACCTAAATTTTTTCCTGATATGTTTAAAAAAAATACTGACTTCTTTACTAATCAGGGTGAAAAAAAGTTTAAAAAAAAAAAAGGAATTTGGGGGGGTCGGGGGTTCACCCTGGGCCCCCCCCGTGGGGTACATGGGCAACAGCCCGGCGGGGGTCAGGGGGCGGCGCCCCCTGAAGCTGAAGCATATTTTGTATTAAATATGGCATAAAAATCTTTAGAAATCACTTTCTTGCTTCTAAACAACTCATTCTATAGAACAGCTTTCAACACCATGAAGACTGAGACTGATGTGGAAAGAAACTATGTCAACTGAGACAAACATTTAGTATGATGAATCCTCAGAACTCTAGCTAAAGAAAATTTGACAAACAGTGCTTTCAGGACATAAAGAATAAGGCCTGTGGATAAGTAAATCAGAGTGGGAAATCAAACTAAGTAAATCAGATGTATGAAAACGACTGCTGGACTTCAATAAACACAATATGAAAAATGATTACTTTGAAGTCCTTTAAAAAAAAAAACTGAAGCTTTTGGGCCTTAGACCCTTCTCAGGAAACACTAAACACAAAAAGAACATAAAAGAACAAATGACATAAAAACAAACTGATGTCACAACAGTACAACACCCCCCCCCCCCCCCCCCAACTTCCCTCTTACAACTAATCATATCCCCCCCCCTCTTGACAAGTGTGTGCGTGTGTGTGTGTGTGTGGGGGGGGGGGGGGTGTGATTGTGTGTGTGTGTGTGTGTGTGTGTGTGTGTGTGTGTGAGGTGGGGACAGGGGTGGGGGGAGGGGCGAAGTGTGTGGGGTATGTGTGTTGTGAGGTGAGGGTGGGGGTTGGGGGAGAAGGAGGAGGAGTAGAGGAAGTATATAGGTAGTGGGGGGAGTGGGCTGGTGGAAAAGGATTTCATAGGGGGGCTGTTAGCAGACACCTAACAAATGTAGCAAACGTTTGCATTATACCAGGGGAAAAGTGTTACACAATACTGTTGTGACATCAGTTTATTTTGATGTCATTTGTTCTTTTATATTCTTTTCGTCACTTTGACGTTTTTCCCTTGCTTTGAAGACTCTACGAGTGGAAGTACTTAGAGTACGAGTCAAACTATCTTTGGAAATTAAATGTAGATTGTTGCATACCCAATGATCTGAAAACATGCTGTAATGGTGTGGGAAACACACACATTTTCTGTTGGTGACTGGGACGCTCGATGTGATCTCTGATTGCCACAAAGCCACGACTACCAAAGTAGACACGTTTTTGTTAAGGCTCGCAAAACACTTCAAATTCGCCGTCTTTGTCATGTTTTCTTATTACATCCGCGACTCTGCGGTCACACACGTCCTTCAGCTGCCACTCGGGTCTTCTAGTGGTTCACATACTTCTTTCTTTTTTTTTTTTCGTTTTGTTTGCACTCACTGGCGGCAAACTCTCACTGTGAATCGACGCCATGATGAGAAATGATACTGGAAGGAAACAGAATGAGAACTACGCCGTTTGAGAACATTACCGACAGAGAAGAAATTCGCTGTGCAGACAAGTTGAGATCGTTTCTGAGCATCATTCTTCGAATAATTTTTCGGCGGAGACTTTTTCTTTCGGCGGAGATGCGAAAAAATAACGGCGGAGACGGCGGAGGAGTTTTCATCCCTGAGTAATACAAAAATTATTCATAATGCAAGTTGCAACGATTGGTGTGAATACCATGTAAAAAAATATTCATCAGAATAAAAGTAAACTCATATGAATGAACAGTACAATATATAAAATATCAGTATCTTTTCATAACACAGTTCTTACTCATTGATTTCCAGAAATTTTTGTCCAGACATTAGCTGATGCCACTTATACCAGAAAAAGTAAGGAAGGACAACAGGAGAAGAGAGAGAGAGAGAGAGAGAGAGAGAGAGAGAGAGAGAGAGAGAGAGAGAGAGAGAGAGAGAGAGAGAGGGGAGGAGGGAAGGACGGGGGGAGGCAGGATAAGGAAATAAAAGAGATTTTCATGAACACGACTGCTGCTTGAAAAATAGAGATGAAAATACAAACCTTTCATTAAATTTGTTTATCAAAAGTGGTTTCAGTGAGCCAACCAAACGAGACTTCAGTTCAGAGAGTGAGAGGTCTGGACTCTGTTACAAAAAAATCATTACTTCAGATCAGAGAGTGACAGGTCAAGACGCTGAACAGCAACATCAACATTACAAAAAAATCATTATCATAATCATTTTACACTTTCCCTACGTAAAATGTTAAGTTTAATTTTACTGGTGCTTTGTGTAGACCCTGAAAATCATGTGCATAAAAAGCATTTTATTGTGGCACACAAACACACATGTAGTGATTTACACACATGCATACACAAAGCTAATAGTAATACACAGACAAACTGTGACAATAACAAAAACCCACAGAACAAGGAAAATAAAGAGTTTCAGATGTTCAAAAGCATTCCTCTAAAGTCTGAAAGTCAGTAAATCACCTGCAACAGATCCAGAAGAGTGGTCATCATCTGGCGTTTCTCCCGTTCTGTGAACGCCAGCCATGGGTAGTCATCATCAAGGTCTATGTCAGTAAAGCAGCGCTCACTTCGGTGAAGATGAAACTCATCATAAATCAGCAAAAGCAGGGCAAACTTGTGTGGCGTCAGTTGCTCCTTGCTTGGCTGCACCTTCACCGGGTGCATGTGGAACGTGTCTTCTTTGGGTGAAGACATAATCATGCGGTGCCTGGGCAAATTACCGACAACTGGATCTACTTTCAACCAACACAATTTACAGTAAGTGAACATAAAGTGGCAAAACTTAAATTAACAGTCATCAGTATGGTTTCACTACATGCAGGTAGATCTGGTGTCATTAATGTATTGAGCACATTACATGGTAGGATGAAAGCTATAAATAACAGTGATCTAAAGCCTACAATATGGTTCATCAAAGACGACTTGTTACAAAACTTCAAGGTTAATATATCAGGGTACTTATTAGGTTGTATTGGCAATTTCCAGTCTGATAGGATCCAGTTTGTAATTGCTGGTGAAGTATATAGTAATGATTTCCCTGTTACCTCATTAAACCCCTCTTGGGCACCATTGAACAGCACCACACACCTACACCCTAGCATTGCTACCGCAAGAGACCTGATGTGCTCTAAGTGATGTTACTCCTAGACTACGCAAGTTACATTTTCTGATTTTGGCATAACTAAAACTAAAAGCTTTGTTTACAATAATAAAGTTTTGAAGTCTTTGGCAAAAACTGAGTCCAGCATTCAAACACAGAGTTATGCGAAAAGTAAAATAATGCTTGACTTTGTAAAAGTATCATAAGACCAAAGATCATTTTATGATATGGAATTTTAAAAACCTGCCATATATTGATATAATCAATTTTGTTACAACAGCGTGGAGTTTTCCACATCTTGGTAGAATAGCTTTCCATATGTAAATGTGAAATGAAGTACACAGTCTGTTCAATGTAATAATGAAACAATGTTTTTGTACATTAAATCATCAAAAGTCTGAAAGCACATCATATTACCTGAAATTTGTAATACCTTGCAATACATTCGCTTGGCAATAAGCATGTGCTTTTTTTTTTCTTTTTTTTTTGGTAAACAAAAAATGAAGTATTCCTTCTGTTCAAGAAGATCAGCCAACTGGGCAGGAAGAAAGGCTGCTCTGGATGTAAACTCAGGTTGAAAGGGTTAATGGTGGAACTGAGTGCTCAAAGAAAGGCTAAACAACATAATTGCACATTTCATAAATAACACGCCATGATGTCTAAGGTGGCAAATTGTCTAGTTAGTAACAGAGATCTCTACATATGACACAAAGATTTATACCTCACCTGTGTAGTTTCTGCTAATGATTCCAGCAAATCATAGAACAGTATTGATTACTTAAACACATTAGTGAAGATAGTAAATCAAACTCAAAATATTTTCAAAATGTAAGATCTGGCATGTGAGCAAAAGTCACACAGATTTGACGTACATATGGAAATACATACAAGACTACAAAACTGACAAAAACTTCAATGCAGTCACTGATAACTTGAACTTTCAAAAGCATATCAATATCAAGATAAAGAAAAACAAACAAGCAACTAACGCTAAATGTAACACTAACTGTAAAACAAACAATGTAAAGTTATCATTCATACTAGACATAGCTAGCAAGACCCATCTTACAATAGAATGGTAATGGTACAGCCTACTGTCCAGTAAAAAAGTTTCTTTCCGAAAACACTGCCAAGAAAAAAACATTTTTAAATGTAGAAAGGATATGTTTCCCTTTTCATTGTTTCTTCTTAATACCTAAAAGTTGTCTTAGTAACTCTTAAGCTTGTATCACAACATTCACATGGTACTGTCTCCAGGCTAAAAGACACTGCAAGGATGGGTGTAATTGTACTCTCAACCAACAACTCACTGCACTCTTTTTATCAACATAGTTGTTACCAGGAGCCACAACCTTCTCCACAAATTCACAAAATAATCAACTGATACTGACTGAAAGAAAGCTAAATACTTTCAACTTTTCATTGTTCCAAAAATTTACAAATTCTAAATACGCTGTAGAAATACTTCAAGTCTCTACGAATTCAGCATGCAAATAGACAATGCATGGATACAAAACACGGCACAACGGCTGTAAAGTTCCACCATCTAAAATCCCTCAAAACAAGATCAAGGAGGGGCCACAACCAACAATTCAGCAGGATAACATGCCGGACGGAACAAATATGTCATTCCTCCCAGGAACAGTCAGGGACTGGAATCTGCTCCCTCTGGAAATAGTGCAGGTCCCAATGGCTGGTACCTTCAGTAGGAAAGTATCTGCAATTCCGTAAATCCAACTCTCCCCCCCCCTCCCCCCCCCCCCCCCCCCCCCCCCCCCCCCCCCCCCTCCCCTGTACTCTATACCTTCCTTCATTCATCTCTCAATAAAAGTTTTTTTTTTTTTCAGTCGTCTTCACCCCAAACGTCACAATAATAGTCAAACACTTGACTGTGGTTACTAACGGAAGAAGAAGATATCATGACGATGATAAATTAGCAGCAGACTAGTCTTCATTTGCATGGTAACTGAACTAGTCCGAGTTCCAGAAGCCTGTAAAATATGCCGATGTAGAAGAAGATACCAGTATTTAGATTAATTGAATAGGGAATTGCCCCCACGGTCTGCTATTCGTTCTTTTATGTGTTCACATTTAAAGTTCTTTTACCATTTTTACCTATATTCAGACCAATGTGCTCGAAACAATTCAGCATCCCAGCTCCTACAAATAACCCGCCATGTTTGTGAAGAAAGCTTACTTCGAAACAAGCCGTTTGAGGATACAACTACATGCGAATTATTCGAAACCAGGAATATGATTTTTGCACTCATGATCAATAATACGTGGCCATATATATTGAAAATGATGCTTCTTGCGGTAGGCCTACCTATTCACTTACTATACATACAGAAGAGAGTCAATCAGAACAAACCGATAGCTCAGTTGGTAGAGCGCCGGACTCGTGATCCTGGGGTTGCGGGTTCGAATTTCGGTATAGGGGGATTTTTCCCTCGGAGGTAACATTGGTTCTGACTCCATCCCCCCTATAGTCGTTCGGATGGGACTATAAACCGAGGTCTAGTCTGTGTCACATGCACTAAAGACCATACACGGACTCTAAAGATCCCGATGCTCATGTCCTAAGACGGGTGAGTACCGGCTACACGAAAATACACAATGCATACACAATGATGTTAATAATGGTCAACCTGATGACCGCTGAACATTACTGGAAGAAGAAGAAAAACAAGGAATGTTCTCTAAAAAAGAAAAAAAGAAAAAAAAAAGGAACTTGGTAACAGCAGAGAAAACTTAAACATAAAAACACCGGATTACCATTTAAAAGGAATTGCGGAACGGTTGTTGTTGTGGTGGTGGTGGTTGTGGTTGTTGTTGTTATCCACTATGGATGTTGTCAAACAGAACACATAGATTCACTTAAGATTTTTCTCTAAAATGAAAAATATAGTCGCCCGCCCGAATTTCGATGGGACTTATTTCATCCAGGGAAATGTAAAACGCTGCCGATATACTTTTCCACCCAGGGAAATGTGCAATTCTGCCGATCTACTTTTTCACCCAGGGAAATGTACAACTCTGCCTATCACCTGAAGTGGAAAGTATAAGTAGTGGGAATGCCAATTACATGGCCGCACTTTAGAAACTGTCGACTCCGTGAAATATCTTGGAGTTACAATCCATCGGCAGTTCAGTTGGGACGAGCACATTGATGCCGAATGTTCAAAAGGCCAACCAAGTCCAAGGCTTTTTTTTCTGGCGCAATCTTAAAATCAGCGCACCAGCTGTCAAAGAAAAAGCATACAAGGCCAGCCCTAGTCCGCCCACTTTTTGAGTATGCAGCACCTGTTTGGGATCCAACCTCTCAGAAGAACATCGCTAAACTTGAGGGGATCCAACGTCAGGCTCCCCGCTTTGTACTCAGTAAATACCACAATATATCAAGTGTGAGAAAGATGGTTGAAAAACTCAACTAGCCATCACTGGAGAATCGCAGGAAGTCAGCCCGCATTGCGATGCTGTTTGAAATAAACAACGGTCTGGTACTGGCAACAAGGCTGAAAGAGTAGCTGAACCCCCTGCCACCACGTGAGCGACGCGGACGTGACCAACAGTTTGCCCTTATTCCCTGCTGAACACAGTAATGACAGGCTCCTTCCCAAGGACCGTCAGGGATTGGAACTTCATAAAATCGGCAAATTTCAGCCCGTGCACTCTTGACACTTTCGTGTCAGCGGTCACTACACACCTATCACAACAAAGGTTATCTTTTGTGTGTGTGTGTGTGTGTGCTGGTCTGGCGCAAGGTGTGGGCTTGACCCTCCCTTATGATGGGTCGGGGCTGTCCGACAGTGCGTGTAAACCAGGGCAGAAGCTTCAACATCGCCTGCTGGGTCATTAAGGCCGTAGCCCCCCCCCCCCCCACCTCCCTCACCTCTGTACCGTTCATAAGCAGACCCCCCCCCCCCCCACCCCCCTCAAAGTTGCAGAATCATCAACCGGTTGATGGCGGCTA
>CM031616.1:27751950-27759450 GCA_018398815.1 Conus ventricosus | reverse complement strand
TGTATGCATGCATGCATGTATGCATCTCTCTCTCTCTCTCTCTCTCTCTCTCTCTCTCTCTCTCTATATATATATATATATATATATATATATATATATATATATATATATATCCATCCCTGGGTCAGAAGAAAGAAAGGGGAAGGAGGTTTAGCCCCTTACACCGCATCCGGCCGCTGTGTGCATATAACGTCATACCTCCTGCGCCATTAAAAGCACTCGTAAACTTCCTTCAATGTCCATAGCGTGCATTTGTAACTTCAGTGTCGCTGGCATGCGTTGACCACAAACTTACTTGCACGACTCCCGTCGGGCCCTACTACTACTTCTTGGCAGCATCCCTGTTCCATTGTGTGTGCATGTCTATGACAGAGATGTGACTGAAGCAGAGTGAGTGGAGCCTTTCTTGATAAGAGGACTCAGTGATGGGAGTACACATAACAGGCAAAGTGATAGCCTGCTCAAGCTAGCTAATCGACAACTGGGTAAAGGTAGGTGGTGGTTGTTGTTGTCGTTGGTGCTGCTGCTTTCTTTTCTGGTTGTGTTTTTGCTTGCTCCTCCCTGTCGTCTTCTTCTTCTTCCTCTTTGTCTCTCTTCTTCTTCTTTCTTCTTTCTTCTTCTTCTTCTTCTTCTTCTTCTTCTTCTTCTTTCCTCCCTTCTTCTTCTGATCTTGTAACTTGTGATCGCTGTGGCTTAGTATATCACTATTGTTCTGAGAAAAGGTAGTCTTCCGCTCTTGCTTGCCCCTCTCTGAGTTCCATTGTCTTTAAATTGACCATTGTTCTGTGTCTTTGTATGGACTCCTTCCCATCCCCCCCCCCCCCCCTTTTTTTTTTCTATCTATCTGTGTTTTTAACGTTTACTATTTTCTCGCTACTTGTGTCTCTGAAGGTGACAATTTTCTTCTCACCTGCGTTCGTAACAGGGACTGTTTTTTTGTCAATGTCTTTAAAATCGACTATTTTTTTTTAAAATATGTATTTCAGAATTGATAATTTTTCTGTCAACGCGTGTCTTGAAAAAAAACCCAACTCTTTTCTTTCTAGCTGTGTTTTTGATGTGATTATTTCCCATCTGCGTCAGTAGTAATTGTTATTTTCTGCATGTCTTAAAACTTTACTGTTTTATTTTCTTTTTTTTTTTTCTAACATGGGTATTTTCAGTCTGTCTCTAAATTTGATTACTTGTCTTTCAGGTTAACTACTTACTATGTCTTCAAAGTTGCCTTTTTTCCCCCTACGACCTATGACTTTATGATGGACTATTCTCTATCTTAAAATTGACAATTTTCCGTGCCTCTTTGTCTTTAAAACTGATTATTTTTTATGTCAGTTAAAACTGCCATTGTCTGTCGGCCTGGCTATGTCTTTAAAACTGATCATAATCTATATCGGCGTCTCAAAAGCTAAGTCCCATGCCTTAAAAAAAAGTTTTCACTCTAACTCTATTTTTAAAATTTGAATAGTTTCTCTCTAACCTTTTAAAAACTGATTGTTTTCTGTCTCTTTGTCTCTTTCAAAATGACTGTTTATTTTGACATCATCCCATGATTAAGCTATTTGTGGTAGAGAAACACAATGACAGACTCGTCAGGAATGTATCATCATGTTGCTGACGATCTGTTGATCACAGCATTTCACTGGGGAGCGGGAAATTCCTTAGTGGTGCCCACCTCCTGTCCAAGTCACCCTGTTGCACGCTGTGTAGTTTGCGTTTCCGTAGCTCATCAACTGCTGACGCCGACGCCAAAATCCTGATTATCTATTCACGTGCATACACTCACGAAATGCGTTCAGCTGCTACCTGGTCCACAGATGTGTTGACTGACCCTGGAGATGGGTAAAACCACGGTTCAGGGTCCTCAGATAATATACAAATGTGGCGCATGTGGACCACTTTTGTCTTTTTTCGACAAACCTCATGTAGACGCATCCTACAGCGTCTAACTGACCCACTGTGGATGAATAAAAGGACTAAAATCGTGTACTTAGGTGCGACAATCTGCATTCATTGACATACTCTGGAAATATACCAACAATAATCAGCATTCTGATTTCTTTGCCGTCAGATACATTGCAAGAAAACAACAACAACAACAACAACAACCACCAAAAAAGCCTTCACACACACACACACACACACACACACACACACACACACACACACACACACACAGATAACGATCTCCGTATCTAGGAAATAAAATAAAACCAAAGCCTTCTAAGAGCAGAAGTGATCCAAGATCTTCAGGCGACAGCTGAAAAGTTAACTAGCTGAAGCCGGGCATTTAGAAACCCTTCCAACGGAAGGTCCAGACACCCACAGTCAAAGAGATGGCGTGCACGTTGGTGAAGCAAACCTTCAGTAGACGCATGTGGCTTACGTCCATTTATTCTCTGAAAATTCCAGCGCTTATCTTTCACAATGATCAGTGAGGTGGAAGAGGAGGAAGACAACGCTGTGTAGTTTCATTCCTAGCTGAGACCAACTTGCAGGGTGAAAGTTTATCTACGCTTCCTTTCATAACATATCCTAGCGTCAACCAGGCTTGAGAGAGACAGCTACCTGCAGTGTTGGTCAGGAAATTTGAGCAACACTCTCCGAGACGCAGTTATTAAGTGGACGATTATGTGTGATTCCAATCTTTCCATTTGAACCCATAGCATACTTAACCATGGGCAGGAGCAGGAAGACGTCTGATGCGATTCGACCTCATGACACATAGCCAACAAGACGACGTTCACCACTGCGTCACAGCGTGCTGGTCAAACTGAACTTTTTGGTCGGTTTGTCAGGCTCCTTGATAATGATTTCCGTCCTGTCTTTGAATGTTTTGAGCTTGTTGCTCAGCTGACTTCTCTGAAGTTTTAATCTGAATTGTTGGCGTCCGAGTTTGTTATGGAAATTATTCTGCGACGGCACATGCAACGTGTAGGCCTATACTGCGTTTTCGTGTAACCTCATGGAGTTCTCTGAAATTTGAAATGCAAATCTTGATTTTTTTCCCTAACCTAACAGGAAAAGAGTCTAGAACAGAAAGACACGCAAATGGTTCAAGTTGTATCCCTTAACTTATTGTCAGTACCTCAGCGTCCTCAACTACAACGAAAGCATCTGACAGAGGTGTCCCGGACAAACGTCAAAAAAAAAAAAAAGGCACGCACGTACGCATGCATGCACGCACGCACGCACGCACACACATACATATACACACACACTAACCAAAGAGCGAGCAAGCAAAACTTTGAAGAAAAAAAAATAGAAAAGAAAAGAAAGAAGCATGCAACCTTGCAACCTCAATGTAACTGTGGTATGAAAATGTCCTCGGACAAACGTCAAAAGCAAAACAAAACAAAACAAAACAAAAGAAGACTGACATGCAAGCAGATGGTGATGGTGAGACAGGCAGAAAGTATTTCTGAGAGGGGAAAAAGTGTGTGTGTCTGTGTGAAAAGGGGGGGGGGGGGGGGGGGGGGGGGGGGGGGGCAATAACTCGCACAAAGAAAAGTTTAATAAAACGATCTGGAGATTCAATGAACCATCACAACCGGATGATAATTCAGCCGTAGCTTTCGAAAATACCACCTACGTTCAAAATCTGAACTATTAAGTATTGTCTTCCTGAACAATAGACATTAACGTGTAATATTATGCGAGAACACCATGCTTCTGAACTGAAGATAACGCGACAATTTACAACTAGGCATAAAGAAAAGTGGACATAGGCCTCAACGTAGAACAGAAAGCAGATTATATTGGAAATCAGTCGACAAGTCAGCTGACATGAGAAGGGAAGAAGACGGAGAGGCACGTGTGAACCTGTGTGGGCAAAGGGGGTAGGTTTAGGGGAGGTCTTTGGATTGTTGGGAGGGGGGGGGGGGGGGGGAATGGAGGGCTGGGGGTTAAAGCGGAGTCTGGAATCCAGAATTTCTCCTCCTGATGATGCCCCCCAAAGCGACAACAGGAACAAAATATCCGTGTAAAAGACAACAATCTCTGGCTTACTGAAATCTTTTTCAGTACGACCATTGACGGAGACAAGTGAAAGTTTTGTTGTTGGTTTTTTTTCACCATAGTAAATTACACACTGTTTGATTTCCCCATATCACGCTTTACTCACGAAAACAAAGTATGCAATCATTACTCTGCCTAGGGGCACTGATCGCCCTTTTGTATTGCAGCACCTGTCACACCCACACAACCGCAGAGAAGCGAAGCGAAAAGTAGTGATGCTGTTTCATTGAGGTAGCGAACACTGAACGGAGCATGTCAGTGAAACAGAGCACAACGCAGTTTTTAAAGTAGTGGCGACTGAACGCATTCCGAAGATATGAATTTACACGATTGACGACTCTACCAAATACTTGGTGTTGTGGCTTTATACAATAGCTGGGAAGTAAAACATGGGTAATCGCAAATATTTTACTCTGCATGCATTGAGCGCAAAGTGTAGTTTAGGCATGTTGTACTGAAAGGTTATAAATAATGAATCTTATCTTTCAACACATTTTGAAAATTCGGCGTGGTGGGTGGGGACAGAGTGACATTGCAATGCGGTGAAGAATGAAATCATGCCATTTAAGTTCTTTCTTTCTTTCCTTCCTTTTCTTTTCTTTTCTTTCTTTCTTTCTTTTTTTTTCTTTTTAACTATATCAACGTCCCGCATTTTACTGGATTTTAATGTTACACCCACCAGACTTTTGTTTTGCAGACATTGAAAGGTAGTGCACCCTTTTCTCGGTGAACACCTACGCACACGCACGTACGCACGCACGCACGCACACACACACACACACGCACGCACGCACACACGCACGCACGCACGCACACACACACACACACACACACACACACACACACACACACACACACACACACACACACACATTCCAGCTTAAAGGTATAGCAGAATATCTGTCCAACTTCTCACATTCTGCAGAGACTTCAGACCAAATCTCGCACTGAAGAAAAAAAACAACAACCCACCCACCCTGAAGGAGAAACTTTGGACGCTTGCAATCATGGATTTCGGACAGCCTTTTGAGAACTGTCCACCAACAAAGAAAGCCGTGGTCAACAGGTGGACCATTTGCGGACGGAATAAGGGTAAATCATCCGAGGCGTTCTGTCACCGGTCCCCCTGCTGTTTAGAACAGTGCTGCACACGTCGCAAGCGTTGGGGAATACTGACGTCTCGTGTGCTGCAGATTGCTGCCATTGCCGCGTGTTTATCAGGTGACTTAGTCCATGTGTTTTGTTACGTCTCTCTCTCTCTCTCTCTCTCTCTCTCTCTCGGGGTGTGTGAATTGTGACACTGACTGAGCAAGTCGACTTTCACGGCGCTCCGTTGTTTTTGTTTTCTTTGGCGTCCTGCATCAGTGTCCAGTACTGTCACTTTGCCAGTAATTGGGACTAATACCATGCCTCGTGCCAGCTGAGTTTTAGGGTGACATGTGGCACCTTTCTTCTGTCTACATGAACTTTATGTGGAAATAGGCCGTTCAAAAAGCCACCATGAGAGCCTCCATGTTGACACCCCGTACAAAGTTAGACGGTGTCTTTCTTGGACTGACCCTCTCCTATCTGTTTTTGGGGCGGGCTCCTTTTGCTGAGGTCGGGGGACGTGGAACGTCATCCTGGCCCCATTGCACCCCCTCCTGAGAAGGACAACTCTGGGGACGCTGAAGGCCATGCTGACCAGCACCAGGCGCGACACCAGGAGCAGGGTAGGATCTGCTTCCGCGGACCGGGCGCAGGCGACCACCTCTTCCTCCTCAACGCGGGACCCCCCTCAAGAAGAACCATCAAGAGCAGAGTTGATGGATGTCCTGCAGAACGTACTGTCCACCATGAACTGTAAGTCTGACAAAGTTGATAAGAAGTTTGACAATCTTGGGGAAAAGTGTTCGGCCCGGCAGTCTGATGTGAGAAATTTGAGAGATGAGGTGGCGGACTTGAAAAAAAAGAAAATGAAGATCTGGCCAAAGCTAACGCTGATCTCCTGAGTAAAGTTGAGCAGTCAGAAAGAAAGACTGATGATCTACAGGGGAGGTCAAAACGTAACAATCTGATTTTTATGGCATACCTAGGGACCAGAACGAGACAAACGATGACTGTGAAGGGAAAGTACATACTGTGTTGACTGATAAGCTAAATGTGACTAAGAAGGTAGAGTTCGACAGGATTCACAGACTCGGTGCCAAACCTGATTCTCCCATCATTGCTTGCTGCACCTTTTACAAGGACAAAGTTAACATCCTGAAAGGAAAGAAAAACCTGAAAGGCAGCAATGTCTTTGTGGGAGAAGAGTTCTCTTCCAAGGTCAGGGAAATCAGGCGTGGTCTTTCACCACACTTGAAAAAAGCAAGAGCGGACGGGAAGAAAGCCACCATGATCTATGATCATCTAGTGATTGACGGAAAGTCATATTTCCTTGATGGACATGGAGGGCTCAAAGATTATAGATAGGGGTTTGGCGGCCAGTATTTCTTCCTCATGCTACATTACATGTAGGGGATCAGCAAAAAACAAGAACACCGGCGGTAATCTCACCAACAGCAAATGCAGGGACAGTGATGTTCGTGTTGACAGCTGCCGGGTGAGTTACAGTAACCAGCCAGAGCCAGTTGCGGAAATCCGTGCGTGCATGAGGAGAGAGAGAGGGAGGGAAGGAGAGAGTGTGTACATATAATGAAAACAAACCTTTTTCTTTTTTGTTTTGGAATGTTAATGGCATAAAGTCAAAACTTGCGATCCAGATTTCTTTTCATTTCTTTTTATGTTTGATTTTGTCTGTCTTGTTGAGACGTGTCTTGATGAGTGGAAGTTTGATAATCTATTTTCTGACTATGACGCGTTTTGCAAACCTGCTGTCAAATTCAGTAGACAGGGGAGAAGCATCAGGTGGAATTGTTTGTTTGATCAGGAAGAGTTATTCTCTTTGTAAAAGTATTGATGTCAACACTCAATTTTTGTTGTATTTGTAACTGACAAAAAATTATTTGGAACAGACAAAGATGTTTTTGTATTTTGTTGCTATATTTATCCGGAAAATTCTCCTTTTTACATCTTTTTTTTATGTTGAAAATGGAATCAGTTTACTTGAAGATTGTTTGATAGAAATGTTTGTTAAGAAAGATGTGTATGTCACAATTAATGGAGACTTGAATATCAGAACATCCAATATTTCTCAGGATTTTTTCGGAAAAACATTTTTGATAGACAATGTGATTGTCATTCTCTCAGTATAAAATCGTAACTCCGAAGACTGTACATTAATAATTATGGAAAGCTGATGTAAATGTATGCACTGCCTTGGATTTGTGTATTCTTAATGGGGTATGTAATGGCGACCTGGAAGGACGCTATACATACATATCTGATTTGCTGCAGTGTTGATGATTACTTTATTATTTCAAGCGAATATTTTGCTTTGGTATATGACTCATGTACATTTTAGTTTTAGACCGCAAGTAAATCATGTTATAGAGAAACTTGTAT
>CM031616.1:27716950-27724450 GCA_018398815.1 Conus ventricosus | reverse complement strand
AGAGAGAGAGAGAGAGAGAGAGCCACGCACGCATCTCCCACTCTGCACACACACATACAAACACATACACAGAGAGAGAGAGAGAGAGAGAGAGAGAGAGAGAGAGAGAGAGAGAGAGAGAGAGAGAGAGGCGCATGCACCTCCCATTCTACACACACACATACAGCGAGAGAGAAAGAGAGAGAGAGAGAGAGAGGTGAGGGGGGGGGGGTGTCACTGTTCAAAAACAAGCGACTCTTACATAGAGTATAGACAGCCAGCAACCAAAGGTAGTTAGTTAAATGCCCTTTTTTTTTTTTTTAAAGCAAATTGAAAATAACTCTTTTACCAAGTACAGCCTAGCCAGCTATGAAGTTTACGTAAAAGACCTTTAAAGCAAAATGAAAACGACCGAACTTTTTTTTTTTTTTTTTTTTCCCACCGGCAAGGAAAATAAGTAGTCGACTCCCCCTGTCTTCTATTCATCTTCTCCCTCCTTCTGATCTCGCCATCAACGTCTAACGTCTCAACAGGCTGGTGGTGTTCCCGTTGCAGGTCGTCTCACTTTCATTGTCATTAGGAGATGCCCTGGAGGAAAAGGCACACCTTCTAAAGGATGATAATGATGCTGATGACACCCACACTGTTGCTGTCTTCCTTCACATGTTCTTGCCCCCTTCTTCCCCCCCCCCCCCCTCACCTCCGACAGGGTCGTCTCCGTTTAAATATCAAGAACCGACGACAATGATGACGAGAGTACCGATAAATAACGATCGGGGTTGTCATCATTAGCAGCAGCAGCAGCAGCAGCAGCAGCAGAACAACAGCAGCAGGAGTGGCAGCAGCAGCAAACGTGGTCTTCATAACATCATCAGCATCGTCACCATCGTATCGTATAATCCTTGAGAGGCGGGTTTTCTTGGTGAGACCACCAATGTCGTTTTTCAATCATCGGATGATAACTGCCCAGGTGAAGTGAAAGATGGCGATGAGAGACTGTTATACTATATCAGTGATTACTGCAATTAGTGATGGTAATGATGACAATACTGCAAGAGTTACTGCTGCTACTACTACTACTACTACTGCAACAACAACAACAAAAACAACAACAACTACTACTACTACCACCACCACCACTACCACTACTACCACCACTACTACTACTACTACAGTTGACAATATTTATGATACTGCTCCTGCAACTTCTACTGCTGACGATGTTGACAGTACTATGCTGCTTGCCTTACCTGAAGAGGACCAAGGAGGTCAAAACGCGCCGTCTTTTGTCTGGAAATGTATTTTTCTCTTTCGGTCGGCGGGAACGGTAAATCTCCTTTTAAGTTCGTTTCCATTTTCGCCTGCAGTCACCACACTTTGAAGCCAACTCCCAGTATAGGGTTTTTGATCCATGGCTTGGAGTTCCATTGACCTATTCTTTGGACCGCTCTTCTTGTTTCAGTCATGACTTGGCTGAAATTGGGCTTCAAGCGGGAGAAGTGGGAGGGAATTTCCTTCTATTTCCTCCTCGCTTGAAACTGTTCAGCGGTGTCGGACTCTTTCAGTTGTTTTTTTTTTGAAGATTAAATTTAAGACAGGTGATTTTGGGGGGTTAGATTCTCTTGTATATTTTGAATGTATTTAGAAGTTTATATGACGTTGAGGTTGTGGTCACTGTTTGGATCAGCCTCTGGACATGCCTGTTGGGAGTACACCTAGCACGAAACAGTCATAGAGATGGAATCTGTCACATTGTACTAGCCCATGACAGGCCGCGTGGCCACAAAAGAACACACAGTACCTGACCACTTGCAACTCTGGTAAACAATTTCCTCGCTGCCTGTCGCCCTCCACCGGGGAACACGCGAAAAATGTGTCACTGGGGTGGGGATAGGAGAATGGGAAGGGGGGGGGGGGGGGTAGTAGGGAGACCCACAGAGCATCCGTGAAAGGGACGTCATCACATTCATCAACTGGAACATAAGACAACTTAGACAGGTTGGACAAATTGACAGAATTGACCTTTGAGATACCCGGGCACATTGCCGGCGTCTGTGAAGTGAAATGGAAGAGCGACAGACAGAAGAAGAGCATGATTGTCTTGTGCTGCAGTGGAGAAGAGGACAAAGACGCAGATGGAACCGGGGTTTTTAGAACAGAAAAAAAAATCAGAAATGAGACAGCATCATGATCATCCGCCTGCGAAAGAAAACATTCTACCTAAAAGTAATGCAAATACATGCTCCAAACCAGCCTACAATGATGACAAGATAGAAGAATTCTATACGTAACTTTAAACGGGTATTAACACGGTTGATAACGGACACCCTCATTCTTCAGCGTGACAGGAATGCTACGGTTGACACAGATGCCCCCAAAAGTGAATGAGTTTCTACGGCCCTTACGGCAAAAAGACCACCGTCCATAGGGTGACAACACCCGCTAGAACCTGCCATTGAGAATGACCTGGTTCTTGCTAACACTGTCGGTGGGACATAAAGCATCCCGGCAATGGACGAAGCACTTCTAAAACAGTCAGTGTCAAAGCCAGACATATTCTTGTGAAGGACCGGAACAGATCCCCCGTCATCAGGGCTTCAGCAGATCCGGCGTCATCAGAGCTTCAACAGATCTGACGTCATCAGGGGTACAACAGATCCCCGTCATCAGACCTTCAACAGATCCGGCGTCAGCAGGGCTACAACACATCTGACGTCATCTGGGCTACAACAGATCTGATGTCATCAGGGTTACAACAGATCCGACGTCATCAGAGCTACAACAGATCTGACGTCATCAGGGCTACAACAGATCCGGTGTCATCAGAGATACAACAGATCTGGCGTCATCAGGGCTACAACAGATCCGGTGTCATCAGGGCTACAACAGATCCGGTGTCATCAGGGCTACAACTATCTGGCGTCATCAGAGCTACAACAGATCTGGCGTCATCAAAGCTACAACAGATCTGGCGTCATCAGAGCTACAACAGATCCGGTGTCATCAGGCTACAACAGATCTGGCGTCATCAGGGCTACATCAGATCCGGTGTCATCAGGGCTACAACAGATCCGACGTCATCAGAGCTACAACAGATCTGGCGTCG
The DNA here is from genome assembly GCA_018398815.1 of Conus ventricosus. NCBI lineage: Eukaryota > Metazoa > Mollusca > Gastropoda > Neogastropoda > Conidae > Conus > Conus ventricosus. The sequence continues at coordinate 27,721,365 of CM031616.1, read as the reverse complement.
TCAGGGCTACTACAAGGTCGTTTGCAGGAGCTAAGCTTGACTGTGATCACGACCTTGTCATGAAGACGTACCAGCACAACAGATAACAGGAGTGCTTTTACTGCAGTCACCACCACCACTAATACTACTGATAGCCGATAGTGAAACCAAAAAAGACGATATTACCTTTACTACTGATTGTACTGTTTCTTCTTCTTCTTTTCTTTTTCTTCTTCTTCGTCTTTTGCTGCTGCTGCTGCTGCTGCTGCTGCTGCTGCCGCTACCGTTTATGATGGTGATGATAATGATGATGATGATGATGATGATGATGATGATGATGATGATGGTGACAACACTACCAACTACAACTGCCGCTAGTGCTGCTGATAATGACGGTAACTGCTTCCACCGCCGTTGCTGCTGGGGGTGCTGCTATTTAATGGCGTTGTGGTTGACAGAGGAGTGTCCGTTCGGGGATCAGTTGACCCTGATCAATGGCCAGAGATGTGCCGAGGCGGTGAGCGACCAGCCGGCCCTGCTATGGCCGCGGGGTGCGGACTGCTTGCTGCGCCTCTTGTGGCCGTGCGGCCACTGGCAGGGCGGGTAAGGTTGTGACGTCTGTGTGCGGTATTGATCTTGGTGACATGCTAGGGTATGTAGTATAGTGGATTATGAGAATGATGATGTCGTTGTTGTTGCTGTTGATGATGATGATGTTGCTGTTGTTGATGATGATGATGATGATGATGATGATGATGATGATGATGACGATGATAACAACAATAACAATGATGATGATGATAACAACGACAATAACAACAACAGCATCAACAACAGTAATAGTAACAACAACAACAACAACAATAATGACAAAAACAACAACAGTACCAATGGTAATCATAATCATTTTACCGATGGAAAATCGTGATCTCGTTCAAAAATTTAAAAAAAATCACATCAGGTGGGACATCCATGTACAGGGTTCTCATGGAGTCTGCTGTGAAAATGCTTATTTCTGACGTCATCACTAAATGATATACTCGTAAATACAGTGTCATAGAATGGTGAATCGTAATCGTCATGATTGAGGTTAAAAAAAGTTCGGTAAGAAAGAAGTTCATGATGAAAAAAACAACAATCAAAAACAAACATTGGTACATGCTACAATGTGTGTACATCTCAACATTAACCAGGCATGGAAGGTATCTGGAGTATTGATTAGAACTTTTGAGCAACAATGTGGATTATGATATGTAGTAGTATAGTAGTTAAAAACTCAACCGTGTGAATCCCGTCATACCATTTGTAAGCTAATGATGGGCTGGGTGAAAATCTGACGGAATATCAGAAACATTTTGGTCGCCTGAAAGGGTTTGAATCCACAATTTGCCTGCAGCAAAGTCCATGAGGCTAATCATTGCAGCAACGTAGCGGGAGTTTTTTTTGTTTTTGTTTGTTTGTTTGCCCAATTGCTGTTTAAAAAAGATTGTTTAGATGTAGGTTTCGATTGTTCTATGCTGTCACAGCCGTTAGTTTCCGCAGTTCTTTCAACACTCACATTTAAAAAAGAAATCCTCACAGCTCTGCTTTCTCACAGTTTAGTTGTCCACAAGTCCGTGAGCTTCATTTTACAGTCTGTCAATGACCATCATATATGCGTATTACCATTATTCTGTATTTTCAATCTTCAGACTTTTATTTAGTGGGCTATGATTAGAAAAATAAGTTTGGTCCCGAGGACACACACACACCACACACACACACACACACACACACACACACACACACACACACACACACACAGGGAGAGAGAGAGAGAGAGAGAGAGAGAGAGAGAGAGAGAGAGAGAGAAGAGAGAGAGAGAGAGACAGACAGACAGACAGATAGACAGAGACAGAAGGGGGGGGGGGGGGGGGGAGGGGGCTGGCTTTTATCTAATGACAAAGACACAAATGTAGTTGGTATTGGTATGAGATGTACATCCGAAAAATAACAAATAGAGTGGCAACAAGCATAATAGAGATAATCACACATCAATCTGGAAAACAAAATGTCACAGGGGACAACATTACATTGATATGATGACAGAAAGAGAAGCACAATGATTTACAGATAAACCTGGCAAATCCAAAGTTGACTAATTTAAGATCACGCTGGTGATTAATAACATTACAAAGTCTGGGGTGACTGGAAATGTGGAAATAAACGCTTCTGCAAATAACCTACAAACATTTAGTTCCTTACACTATCGGAAAAGGACACTCGAACATACAGAACACCTTATCAGCAGTTTGACACGCATCAAGTAAATTACAGAGCTGTCATTCTTACCAATATTTTTGAAGCCTGCATTGTTGGATGGGGAGTTCAGGATTCCACAATCTACATTTAGAACAGACTGACGAAGTGAGTATGGCAAAAAAAACAAAACAAAAAACCAAAAAACAAACAAACAACACCCCCCCCCCCCCCCCCACACACACACACACACACGAAAACTAGACAAACACACATACAAATCCCACCACCACCACCATCATCAACAAAAACTTGCTGATATAATTTCATCAGAGCCCACGACTATGCTTTTCCTTAGTTCTACCAATAACCGTATAACCCAATTTTACTGGCACCTTTATGTAATGCCAATCATATTACCATCCTATATGATTTCTTCCCTTCAGGTGGTATGTTAAGACCGCATTAGTAATTTTGTGACCATCTTTACAATGTTTGACGGAGAAAAAAAAAGCTTTTTTTTTAAAAAGTAAATACGCCATCACGTGACGTCACAACACGTCACACGTTGATGGTACGCACGACTGTTTCAGGCTGTCCGTTTGGGGACCGAGTCCGTGGCTGCCAGGCACAGCTGTGTAACCGGTTGCTCGCTGACGGCACGCCCTACGCGCGTGACTGCTGTGGCACGTGCAATTTGGATGTGCCCTGTGCAGACAGCCCTCAAGGCGTAAACGGTCTACCATGCGAAGAGGTCGTGCGAGCGGACCAAGTTCAAGGCTGTTACAACGCCACTTTGGCTTTCTGGTGCTGTGCGTCGTGTCAAGATCAACGGAATCCAACAGCACAAGCAGGTAAAGAAACCCGTAGAGAAGCATCATTGTGTCAACTGATTTGTGAGAAGTGTTATCAGAAGGAAGAAAAGATTGACAAAATTCTGATTGAAACACATTGCAAAGTTCGCCTTGTCCCCCTCTGCCCCTTTCTCTCTCTCTCTTCCCCGAAAACGATGGCATGCGTATCTCTCTCTCGTTCTGTCTGTTTCTGTCTGTCTGTCTGTCTGTCTCTCTCTTGGAAAAATGCTGGCGAGAAAAAATTCTAGTATCATTCAAAAACCTGTGCAATTGTGTCGATTCTGTAATCTGATCGATTCTGTAATCTGATCGAAATGCAGTAGGGCAATATCTAGAATTTAAAGTGACTGTATCAAACCTGTGATGCATGAGGAAAAGGGCATATTAGTCTGCCGTGCAACTAATTCTCTGTGCCGCAGACGTTACGCCAGGTTGATCCCCCCACAAAGGCTCAGTCCCTCCTTACATTGGGTAGAATCCGTTCAACATGGCATTAATAATTTTGAAACTGAAATGATGAAGTCCGACATTTCGTTTGCAAAATATTTCACTCTCTTTAAAACTATGCAAAAACATTCATGTTAAAAGAAAGCAAAAAACAACAACAACAAAACAACAACAACAACAACCAACGATGAATATAGTAAATGTTTGGAATATGTCTGGGCTAGGCCTAATGCATGAACGTGCTGAAAGACGGATCAGTCGAGGAAAGGGCAGATAATTCTGGCCAGATCTAGGTCACTTTGAATCGTTCGCAATACACATGCCCTTTTCACCCCGAGGGAAAGTAACAGCAAACGACAGACAGGCTTCCTCTTTGCACCTACCTGCTGAGATCCCTTTCAGTGAACGCGAGACGAAACAGCCAATTGCCGAACTTGTTTGCGTTGTGATCTATTGCTGGAAACTTGTGAATCAAACATGTGATGGTGCGTTAAAGCAGCGACTGAAACAACACCAACACACACCATAAATCTTTTTCTGTGCGTGTGACCAGAATGAATAAAACTTAGTCGCAAGGATAGGAGGGTGGGGATCCTGAAATGGATGCATCAAACAAAATAATCATCTGGGGTTTACTACTACGATCCGATGACGAACATTAGGAAGAACCCAAGGCTAAAATGCGAACGTGTCAAAGGGCAAATCGGTCGTAGAAATGGCGAAATTCCTAGTTTGACTGGATCGAGGGCACCACGAATTGCATGCAGTACACATGCCCTTTTGACCTCTGAAAGAAACTGAAAGAAAGCCTCGACCCCCCCCCCCCCCCTCCGCACCCACTCCTGCACACACTACCCATATCCCAGTCAAAATAGCTGATTGCCTCTCTTGTTTGCT
>CM031616.1:27689450-27714450 GCA_018398815.1 Conus ventricosus | reverse complement strand
GATTCAACTACGAAGGACAGAACCACACAGTCGACTTTCATCCACTTAATAGATGTGCTTCTGAGAGTGCCACTCAAATGTCCTGACCAACACTGCAGATGTCTGTGTTTCTCGGGCCTGGTTGACGCTGTGATATATCATGAAAGTAAGCGCAGGGCACAGGTCTGTCTTGCAGTCTCAAGAAAAAAAAGAAACTCCGCTGCATAATCTTCATCATCTTCACTCTCATCAATCCACTTAAGAAAACATTTTTTTGCTTGCTATTATTCTTGGTGCACTGCTGATGTTTATTAAAGTGCATTTACAGCAATTACCGTTTGGTGACATGTATTTACTTTCTTTGTTAGCGATTTTTGAGGTGTTACCACTGTAATTCAGGTTCAGTTTCAATTTCAGATATAGATCATCATCATCCCAGGATAAATCAAAATATTTTTTTTTTATAAAGCTACAGTATACACAACAAAGTCAGTACCAAAAAAAAAATCTTACATGTGGTAAACAAAACACTAGCACACCTGCAGTCATTATACCTGCAATGTTAGGACAGCTGCCAAGAGTGCCAATATCAAGAACATCAAACGAGAAATAAATGGCATAAAAATAGAAAACAATATACAAACAAACAAGCATTTTGTTGCTCACAGCCATCGAGGGAGTATTGTTATGTGCATTTTTATGTATGTTTTTTGTGACGTCTAAAAAGGGCATACTTGTAGAAAAAAAGTCACTTGTCCTTTTGGTACTATGTATTAAATAAGCGTTCCTTTGCACCTTATTCTGTGCGTTTGTTGGTATTTTGACTCGATGACAAACAACAGCAACAAAACCAAACTAAAGGAAAAAGGAACAGTTACTCGCATTGTCTGCCCACTGTTCGCTTTTGTCGGGCTCCGCTCGCTCACGCAGGTTGCTCCTCTCTTTCGGGCGAGTTATTTGTTCAGTTGGCTGGGCCGCCCTCCTATGTTACCACGTATACCAGCCTCTCGTTGACCGCTGTTCAGTAAGGTCGGCCTACTGCTTGCACATAGTCTTTGCCCGCAAGCTGAGCACGTGTGTGTGTGTGTGTGTGTGTGTGTGTGCGTGTGTGCGCACGCGCGCGTGTGTGTGCTTGATGCATTTGTTGCTATCACCTTTGAGGTGTGAGCAGCAGCTAACCGGTGAACTGGAGACAGATGCCCAGCCAATCAAATCAACAGGAAGGGGCAAATGCCTTAAATATACGCCGAGAAACTCCAACTGGTGAAAAGTTACTGTTCTCGACTTCTCCACTTCTTTGACAAAACAGAACACTCGTCAACTTATTTTTCCCCAACAAATTAACAATTGCTGACCTCTGCAGATTCTCATTCCAACTCGAAAAGATCACAAGTACTATACTACAATAAGATATTTATGACATAAGACAGCAAAACGCATGTTAGAGTCTGTATTTTTGAACGCAAGAGCAGAAGCATTAGTTTTTGTGGCAGAAAAATGACTTTCGGAATCAGTTCTGTTTGGCAGATGAATTAAAAGTGAGGGCAACTCTTAGTCTTTTTCCCCAAGAGGTAACTTCAGGCAATCTACTTAGCGCCATTAAAAACGCACGGGTCCGAGTTATTTTGTTCTTCTGACCCGTGCGTTTTTAATGGCGCTAAGTATATTTATTTATCTTTTCTATATCGGGATGGATTACGAAAGTTCATGTTTGTGATAAACTCATGAAGAAGATTAATTGAATATAGTATCGCTTTATCTCCACATCATGTGTCATTCTGTGCTTTGTATCTAAGACTCAGATCTTTCAAGGCATTTTCATTGTACTTCAGACGTTTATTCTACGTTTGTATACCGTAGAATTTTCAAAGCAAAAATAACGAGGTCGAGTTTTTAAAAAATATTTTTAATTACCTTCTTTCACAAGAGGGTCGATTCAAAGTTTACATGAAGTCGTTCACAGTTCATGCATTTCTTCTTTGTGACCTTTTCCCACTTCCGCCAAAACAAACGTGAATTATACATCAGTACTGTTCTATTGTCTTTTTGGCAAAACCTACATAAGCTGCAGCAAGGAATGCCCATTGTGCCTAAAACACTTATTTGGCTCGAGAATTCTATTGACACTCTGAACTGAAGCTATTTTTACTTTGTTTTTTTTCATTTCTTTCTTCAGCATGGATTCCCACTGGACAGGCAACATTTGTGATTTATTTTTCCTTTGATAGAAAGGTTGAATATTTGATGTTTCAGCTTCATCCAGCCAATGTCAGAATTTGTCTTCGACCCTTTTGGTATAACAATTACAAATTGCATAGCTCTTACTGAATTTCTCACATGCATTATTTTGGATGAAATATTTCTGAACTAGCATCTTCTTTAATTGATTTTTGCACAATTAGTGCATTCTACAAAATCTGTCCTTGCTCCGAATTTTTGCATAAAGGGCCTATAAGGTAAAAAAAAAAGAACATTGTTATTCAGTGCACCTCTCTCTAGAGGGGTCCCTTGTAAAATGGCTAGAATGTTTTCCTGCGGATCTGACGGTTTTGAATTTAAACCATTTGTATGATCGAATTTTATTTTCATCCGATTTGAAATTCTCTCTGTCCAGATTCATCAATGAGGTGTCACTGGGTGTGGACCAGTCCGTTTACCACCCTGCGGTAAAACGAAAATAATACTTTATTCATTTCAGTTTAGATTAAAGGCGGCGGAAAGAAGTGGATGGGCTCCGTCTTCCATCATGCCGTACCCTCCACATGGTGAACCTCTAACAGTTCACTGCCACTACGGCCGATAGACTATACAATCTTTTGAATTTTCTTTTGTGTCCATTTCCTGAAATGAAACGTGTAAACGGCAATCGATCTCCAAATTTTCATGGTAAAATATGGGTTCAAATGCAAGTTTGTGCCCTTTAGTTGAGTCTACGTTATTACGAAAATGTCCACATGCTTTGAAGACATTCTACCTGAAACGTACGATCGGTACTGCTTTGTTTCTTTGTTTGTGCGTTCCTTTCTTTGCATATTTCTTTGTTTGCTCGTTTGGTTTTCCTTTGTTTTCTTTAATGTAAATCCATTAACAAAAATTCTGATTACTCTGTGTCACGCTGACGTGCGTTTAACTCATGCCAATAATGTAAAGCTCGCTACTCATCATGCGCAAACTCATAAGCGCGAAGAAGAATCAGAATTTGCGAGGGTATTATATGTAGGAGAAAACAAAGACAGAAAAATGAAACAAAACAAACCAAAACAGCAGGCAAAATGCAAACAAACACGCTAAACAAGAACAAAGGAGAACCTTTTCGGTTACATCTTCTCCCTTACCCCCCGGCGTACAAAGGATAACAGTGAAACAGATTTTCTGAAAACTACAGCATCTTAGATCGAAATCTGATGAAAAGGTAATAAATAGTCCCCTTCACCATGTGGTGTATGAACAGCAAAGATTACAATAGATCCGCAGCAGCACGAATTATGTCAATTACAGAACTGGTTACAGTGTGTTGTGGTTGTAATACATAAAGATGTTATCTGTGCATAATCAAATTGCCAATAAATGTTGGTAGTTTAGGTTTCGGGTGATTAATTCTACATCTACCAAAAAAATAACCCATTACAAATTCAAATGAAAAAATCCGTCTATTTTTGTGATATTGTCTATTCCAAAGAAAACAAGCTGTACTTTAAACGACAGTCTGACACAGTCAATACATTCGTGTTTCAAGTGGTTTTTTTATTCGTATTTCAGAATGTTTGAGTACTGATACAAAACGTCAAGTAGTAATCTAGTGTGTTTCTTTCAATAACACGAAATCCGAGTCGATCGAAATCGTAATTTTCATGTTATCCGAATTAGTTTCAATGTCTTCATTAAATCCACAAAATTTTCGGAACACTTGTTTTCTTATTTTCAGAATAATGCTCAGAATATTTCCGTCTCATTTTGGTCCATTTTATTATATACCTTACAAACCTGACGCAAATTTTCAAAATTCCTGAATATGTGGTGGAGTTGGAAGTGATAGCTAGAGATAAACAGAATATGACGTCCTACCAATTATGTTCTGCCCAGAAATGTCATTGCTCTTTGCAACCATATTCCGAATGTTTGATTTGATTCAAAGAGTTTGTTTGCCACATATATCTTGTCGTATCTGGTATGTAAATGAAGAAACAGATGCACCCAAAGGTGCCATTGGGAGCCAGAGAAGTACTGCCTTCCACCGCAGTACTCACCAACCGGGACCAGTCCTGCGCCACCTTGGAAGTAGGATCGTCCGCCACTTTTTTTTTGGCCACGTTTACTGTTTTATAATGTGTTTTGAACAAAAATTTAAAACAAATCTTGAACGCTGCTCTCTTCGACTGTATATCAGCGCAGGCATGCTTGCTTGTGTGTGTTTGCATGAGCGTGCGTGTGTGTGTGTGTGTGTGTGTGTGTGTGTGTGTGTGTGTGTGTGTGTGTGTGTGTGTGTGTGTGAGGAGAGAGACAGACAGACAGACAGACAGACGGACGGACGGACGGACGGACGGACGGACGGACGGACGGACAGACAGACAGACAGACAGACAGACAGACAGACAGACATAACTTTCTGTTTAACCAAGAATGACCGCAAAAAATCCTGGAAAGTCTGATCAAGATTTATAGAGGATTGCATGAGAAATGAGGAATCCCTGCCTGAAAACATACACGCGCAAGCGCGCGTGCATGTCGTATATAGATGAATAGATAGACAGATGTGTGTGTGCGCGCGCGCGAGCGCGCGCGCGCGCGCGTGCGTGTGTGTGTGTGTGTGTGTGTGTGTGTGTGTGTGTGTGTGTGTGTGTGTGTGTGTGTGTGATATTCCATCCCCCCCCCCCCCCAAAACCTCGCATCCTTTTCGCCCCAACAACACTGTGGCTTGGTGTTGTCAGTCAACGCATAAATCATATCTCACAGACCAGCTCTAATATGACATTTATGACCCGCCGCGTGAAGGGCACCGTATGTTGATTTGAAGCTAAACAGTTTTTAGATAGATAAATAACCTTTTAACAGGATGATGGGTGGGATGAGGGAGGGATGGGGGTGGGGTGGGTGGAACTGGGGTAGGCTTACGCTCACGTTTGGAATGGTATGGAAGGAAACATGGGCGTGGGGAGGCAGGGTGGGGGTGGGGGTGGGGGCGTAAAGGGGTTCAGAGGAGCTTGCGACTTGGAAAAAGAGGGCACCAGCACAATATCAAAAAACTGTGTCCGGGAAGAAGGGGACGCGAACCAAGCGCACTTACACCAGTCCCTTCGCTCTTACACCAATGGGAAGCAAAAGGCCTCGCTCGGACATTGTTCGGACTTGCATTAGAACGGGTTTTCCTTTCGTTCGCGTCATACTTGCACACTTTAGACTCTGATGCTTTGTAGATATTCAGGCCGTGTTGGAACAAATTGTAGGGGCTAGCGAACATACAGCCAGACAGGCAGGAGACCGAAAAACGAACAGACAGACTCCGCGAACAATATTTTAAGCCCCATGTAAATCGTCAACGCACAGACACAAAAACTTATGACCCATCTTGAAATAACGGCACCGAGTGATAAGTGCAAAGAGTTACTTCTACAATAACCAGCACCGGCACACACACACACACACACACACACACACACACACACACACACACACACACACACACTCACACTCACACACTCATACACACACACACATACACACACATACACACACACACACACACACACACACACACACACACACACACACACACACACACACACACACACTCACACACACACACACACACACACACACACACACACACACACACACACACACACACACACACGATCGTGTGCGCGCGCTCACCACCGCCTCCTCCACAACCACCACCACCAACACCACCAGAAAACATAAAACGCACGCTCTCATACAAATGAACCCACACTCACACTCATACCCATTACTCCATAGTAACACACGCTCACGCATACTCTCTCTCTCTCTCTCTCTCTCTCTCTCTCCCAGTGTGCCACTTAAGATAAAAATCGGACGTATAGTACCCGTCAGTGCTGGGATTTACGAGATGTGAACTCGAACTGTTTATTTTAACTCCCGAGTGTGATGGGTCTCCTGATGTTTCCCTTCTAATCAGAATACGATTATCATCTGCAGGGATACTTGGGGGTATAGACAGAAGCATTCACACTCTACACATACAAATTCTACTCTAGTAGTAAGTCACTCACATCAGGCCTTACAAAGCTGACGGGACACCAATCAAATATAAAGTTTTGTTTAAAACCTGACTCCGAGCCCCCACCCACCACCACACAGCACATTAGAGAACTAATAAATGCCGCTTCTAACTCACTTTCGCCCTCAACCAGTTTTCGGGCGAAAGTGACCTAGAAGCGGCATTTATTAGTTCTCTGACAAGTAAGACTTCAATAACCAAAAAATAACGATTTTTTTACAAACAAACATACTGTGTAGGATTATCCGTTTTCAATACTAATTTACTAAACTTTTCAGATTTTAGTTTTTGCTTAATCCTGTGTTTTTCCTGATCATTTTCAATAACATCATTTTCAAGCATACATTCATTAAATGAGTTTCTGTCTTTCATGTGAAATAAAACTACAGTCTTTAACTGTTCTCTAAAGTCTTTTAAAACGGAGTTATATTTTTGACATAAAATCCACACACTTATCCCAGCATGTCTTCCACTGAAAGCCAGTTTTGACAAAGTGTTTCTTTTTTAACTATGTCTTTTTCTGCCGAACAGTCATCTATATAAATAGTGTCTGCGTTCCCTTAAAAATTTATAAAAGTATTCTAAACACTCACTTAGCTTATTGGTGGGGTCAATTAAATATATTTTGTCATCTGTCCATATAAACCTTCTATCGTGATATGCCTTGTTCCATTCAAGTGTTGGACAGAAAATCACAATATAATCAAAATTATAACGATAAACTGTTTGTAATAGGTCGAGGATAAATATTGTTTCCCACAACCAGTCTGCCCACAAATCAATGAACAATGAGGGTTTTTGTCATAAAGTTTAACTGCTCCATAGTTTTATAACAGAATTTAATCTAATCCAGTTATTGTTTTTATCATGCTCTCTGTCAAAACTTGTTCAGTATAATAAAATCCTAAAAAAATCTAAATGCGTAAGATTAATCCAATTCAGTTCTGTAAGATTGTTTCTATTTAGACTAATATTGATTTGTTGCTTGTTGTTATGACCTTAATATCCTCGCCATTGTGAAGAATGACGACGGTAACTTTAAGTTTTTCAACGTCTAAGTTTTGCCAGCTAATTAGAATTCCTTTTAGAAGGACGTCACTAACGCCCACAACCCCATCCCTCCCCTTATCTTTTAAGACAGAAATTTCAAATATCATTGTGAACGCATCTCCTAATTTCATTTGCGGAATGAACTGTAATTTTGTAGAAGCATCCTTTAAAACCGTTTCTCTTCTGGGGAGGATGTACTGTTTATTCCCATACGGCTTTATTTCAATCTTTTTCCGACTATTGTCGTCTGGCATAAGACTTACATGTAAAGGGCCAGAGTTGAATGCTTTTCTGAAACTTTTTTGACGGCTAAAAAATGTAAATGGCTTATGAATTCAAATTTTATGTCCCATTCTAAATATGGTTCCAAGTGCCCATTTGAGGTCAGGTTTTCGAACTATTTTATATTCATACTGGCCAACATTATTTGCTTCTAGATTGCGCAGCTGTTCTAGTTTGGGAAACTTTTTGCTGTCGCCAACCTCTTTGCGTTTATAATCACCATCTTTAGTGTACTCAAAACCATACAAAGCGCCTATCTCACCGTTCTGTTCAAAGTCTGCAACGTCTGCAAGGTCTTTTAATTCTAAGGTTATACACCTTACAGGCGTTAATGTAACTCCTGATTCTTCTGGCCCACGTGACATTATTTTTTAGTACAACTTAATATTTTATTTCCAAAACAATGTGTAGGTTATCACATTTTAAACGACTTTTCCTGTTTTGTCTGTGATTTTTATATTAAATATCTGACCCTCCCACAAACTAATTGTTTAAACTGTAAATTAGGGAATTGTAATAATTTCATAATCGCAATATGCAGCTTTCCCTGACGGAAGAGCTCTTAAAAACAGTTGAGGGCCTTCCATCATATAAGTTTTCATCAGTGCTCAGCTCATCCAAATGAACATAGAGTAATGAATGTAATGCAAGATCGAGGATTTTCCCCCTCAAAAGTAGTTTCGTCTGGTGTAACACTAAAACTATGAGTGGGTATATTGGCAGTTGTAAAGCCTAACATTTTAGCTAGCTCTCTATCAAAATAGTAAGCTACTTCTTCAGGCTTGAATGTTAACATTGTTTTTAGATTTGCATTGTTAAGTTTGAGAGTAATGTCGAAGTAGCTCATTGCTTCTTTTATGAGCAAAACCCGTAATAACCATCAGGTATTGTTAACTGGCTAATTTTTGGTCCCTGATTTGTTAACTTTTAGAATCTTATTATTCTTCTTGGATTTACTTATATTAAACCATACGACTTTGTAAAATATTTCATGAAGCGCAACCATTCTGCTTCCGCAATTGTTATCAATAGCATGTTCTAAAAAACGAAGGACGGTCTTGAGTTGTTATTGTTACAAACATTTTTTAAACGAAATAAAAATAGTGCGTTTAAATATACTGATGCAAAATATTCTGTTGGGCCGCACTACAATCTTAAAAAAATAACAACCGATACTCTTGACATTTCTGTGACCCAGACTGACACCTTCAAGTAAAGGTGAGTACGCCATTAAACAGATATCTTAACCCCCCTATTAAAAAAGACTACATCGCGAAAGTGTGGTTCAGTCATCCGATGCAGTTTTATCAGAACCAGTTAAATTTTGCTGTGTTTTGTGCATCAACTGGGTGTGGAGTGTCATATGCTGATCATTTAAATCATCCTGACCCTTTTGGGTGAGGTCAGTGTATAGATTTCATTTCTATTACACCTTCAGAACGAAATTTTGACTGAACTGCAAGCACCATTACCAAATGACAAACCGTTTAATCCATTCAGCAACCGAATAGACATGAAGGCTTTTGAAAGGATCTGTAACGAATTCAATATTAATGTTTAAGACAGACTTTAGACAAAAGTCGGATCTTAATCATGGTCTAGGCACCCCTTATTTTTGGGGCGTGCACAGAAGTATAACTATGACTGGCATCCTCCTTACACATCTTTCTCTTCAGCACAGGGTTCACCTCGGTCCATAGAGCAAGAGCATAAAACAGCATGGACAACATTTATTTTAGACACTTCAAGGGTCTAACTAAGCGGGAATAGAACGAATAAACGACTCTATTCGTACTTACGTTTGGTGTTTGCTAGGTTCGCAAGCACAGACAAGGTCGAGCATAACTAATCCTTCAAACTGCTTTTGATGCACAAAAACAATACTTAGCAAATTTAGAGGACGCCATTAATTCTACAGTTGATTTACCTTCAAGTATAAAAAGGAAACCAAAATTTTTTAAACAATACGCAAGATCAAAAGTAGACTTTGCTGTTGGCACTGGTTTATACATGCTGCCTTCTGACCTCAGACTCCAGATAGGTACAATAATAAACTACAATAATGAAATCCTTGTGGCAGGCAATGAACAGAAGGTTGGAAAAAACGACATAAATTCTGAGCCAGTAATATTAACAAACAATAAAAAAACACGATGACCCCCCAAGATTAAGTCATCCAATCCCGAGGTCCAAAGCCCAAAGACTGTTGAAGTTAAAAATAATGACAATGAATATGAAAAGACAGCACTTGTTTTTGGATTAACTGGCCTAGGATTACTTGGTCTTTATCTTACTAAATAGTAACCCAACTATTAAGAGAACTAATGCCCATAAGTGCTCAGCCATAAAGCCAACTATTTTTGCTTGCAGTAGACAAAAGCCAGCTAACGATACTCCTAATATACCAGGTAAAGAGTCTATAGCTTTACTAGCTAATTTTTTTAATAAACTCGCAAGATGATCAAGTTGTTTTTTTACCCATGATTTATCAGGCGATGGCGGTGGAGGTACTGAACTTTGACCACCGCCACCTGTAATAGCCATCACCAATGTACTTATTGCAAATCCTAAGCTGTTATAACGCTTGCTAATGTGACGCCTTGCTCTCTAAACAGTGTTCGTATTCGTTCTGCTAGCGTCGCGTCTTCATATAAAATTTTTTCGATAGTTTCTCTTATTCTGTTCACTTGATTCGTAATTGGTCTCGGTTAGTAGTCGTCACTTCTAGTCTTGCTGATCTTTCTTGTTCAAGATCTTTTAGTCTTTGTTTTATTCTTCTTTAACCTCAGGTCCCTAAGTTGGCGTCGTCAGCCTCAACGAGTTTTTGTTTTTCTCTTTTTATATGCTTATCTAGTTCACCCATTTTGCTAAATTGTTTGTTAATTCACCTTTGATGGTTCTTAAAGTACGATCAAGGGCTAATAATTCTCTCATAGGTAGCTGTGGTTCGCGTATAGTTTGTAATGCTCTTTCTTCTTCTTCAGGGGTTTCTGGTTCTATTGCTGATTTATTTCGCCCGCTGCTTGACTTAAATCTTCAAGTTCCATGTTTTGCATTTGGTTATCTGTTGGGAGTTCTTGTTGTATGTTTTGAAAGTGCAGCAACTGCCTCCCTATCTAATTTTGGTTTAGTAAAGCCAAGACGATTTCGCTCGCTCGCACTGAGCTTTTGATTAATTGTACCCATGCCTACAAACCTTGATGGTCTCGTTTAAAACGTAAGCTGAATAAGTTCTCCTTTGTCGTTTTTCACATACAAAGGGTTATCTTTTAGTTTAAAATCATCAGGTATATAGTTTTGGGTTGTTCTAGTTCTAAACTTTGGTAAAAATGATCTAGCCTTACTTTCTGTTAATTTACGCCTTTGCTCCCCCTTTGACTAATTTATCATGCAATGAGAGCCCTGAGCGATGTCGCTCCCAAGGAGAATCACTCATGTCGTCTCCAAGATCAGGAATAATATAATCTTCTTCACCTTCAATGCCTGCCATGTTTTAAATAATTTAAATTTTTATTTTGTTTTATAAAAAAAAGTCACAAGATTATGGCTCGATTCTTGACCCGCATAGAAGCCTGAAAAAACCCTTTGGAGTGAAGGGAAATAAACGGAATATACTGTTCCAAATAATCCATCTACTATTGATGCAGATCAAATTCTTACTGTTAGATTTCCAGACCTAGGAGCGGATGAAGTGATTGTGCCAGGCTCTGCACGACTTACTTTCAAAATAGAACTCACATCAGAAACAGACCCCAACAGAACATTGTCCAGAATCTGGGCGGGCAATCGTTAAGAAAATTTCTATAAAACTTGAGGGCAAGAAGTATTTTCTTTAAACAATGCAGACATTTTTTTTAACCTATTCTGATCTATGGCTAACCGAGAATGAAAGGGCTGATCTTGCGTTTTTAAGGAATTGAAAATGATGATGGACTAAAACACAGAATAGACGCCGGAAATGCTAACCCAGACGGCAAAAAGTATTGGCTGTAAATTTTGCGTTTTGGAAATCGCTTTTCCATTCCCTTAGATTTTTAGTTGTTTAAAAGCGCATGCGCCATACTTTCAAGGAGCATTAAAAGACAGATTGTCATATGAACTAACGTTTAATGAATACAAACGTGTTATCAAATCATCAGACACCGAAGCAAAGTACAGCATTTCTGACATCTCGTTAGAGTTTGACGTTGTTAGCGACCCTGACTTAGCGAGGTTGATTTTAGCAACAATATCAATCAAAATTAGTAATATATTCGAAAGAGTGATTCATCATACAACATATCCCAGAAGCAAGGCCGACGCTATATGGAATTTTAGTTTTAGTGTCGCAGCAAGATCGTTTAAAAGGTATTTTATTGCTGTGTGAAGATGAAGAACCATTCAAAAGAGGAAGTGAAAAGTTTATTAATCCTAAAATAACGAAAGTACAATGTTCGATTGAGGTAGTCCTAACCAAATCTAACGCTAGCAGGCTTAAACCTTATCAGCATTTTGACGAAATAAGAAAATTGTTCGGGGTGGGAGGTGTAGAAATCCAACAGTAGACCTTGTGTCTAAAGATCTGCACCTTCACCAATGTTAGACTCGATGATTATTTAACAACGAAATACGGCTTATGGATTGACCTAAGGGCCCAAAAAGGATAATCAGTTGGATGGAAGTGGGAGAGAGGTTAAAGACGTAATAAACATTCAAATTGATAAAGAAAAAGAGAGTGATAAACCGCTTAATGCACATTTGTTTTTAATATATGATGCGCAGCTGAATATTGAAAAAAAACAGATTAAAAGATATAAAATACTAAATTATTTTTTCATTTTTAAAAAAACATATCTGTTGAGGTTTATCCAAAAGTGCCTAAAGAAGAGATAGCAGGGAACTCTGCTGTTATAGAAGGCAACATCAACTCTAAGGTCGTCTCTGCTGCTGTAGAACACCCTGAAGTAAAAACCTTCAATTAACAAACATTACACAAATGCAACAAAAACTAAGCAGGACCTTTCAAAATACAGCAAAGCCAAACGAAGGTATTCTGCTGCCTTTTAAAGCTGTTACCTATGTTAATACTGGAGCATCGACTATAAGCGCTGCATCAGCAGAACGAGTGTTGGTCTCTTAGCAACGGGCGTAGGTGCCCCCGCAGCTTTACCTCTAGGCGGTTTGTCTTTAGCTCTCGGCCTGTGTTCATTAGCTGTAGGTGCTGCTAGCAAAAAAAAAAAAAACTAAACTCCAAAAGCACACAGCCATGGTTCAACTAATAACAGCTAAACTTAGTTCCTTTAATCTGATAATAAATAAAGCACTAGCTGACTCAAACATCACGGATGAAGAATTTAGCCGTTTACAGGCCGATTTTAATGACTACAAAAGACAAAAGTTTGATCTTCAAAGAAAGCAAGGGCAAGTTTTTCTCAACAGCCAGACCCCGATCAGATAAAAAAGGAATGTTTAAAAAAAGTAGACGAGACATTAAACTCTGTTCTAAACAGCTCACATTAACAACGCCAAAGGGTGTTTATACTTTAGTTTATGAGTCCAAGCACAAAAAGACCGTTGATATTGATTAATTATTTTTTTGATTTAAATAAAATATTTTGAGTTAGAAAAGAAACTCAGCATGGATAAGATATATGAAGGTCCAGACGAATTTTTTGAAGCAATGCGTAAGGAAGAAGATTTATCAAAAGCTTTAAATGATATTAGTCTAGAAGTCAGTGATCCAGCAAAAGTACAGGCAAGGTGTTGCTCATGCTATTTCTCAAGTTCCAGGTAAACTGACAAAAGACCCGCCAGTTAAAAATAATGTTAGCTGTTTTAATCGACTATGTAACAATAAATGAAGAAAATCTAGAAGTCTGGGTCTCAACTAAACAACAGACTATTCTTTCTCATAATGACTTAACACCCGGTTGGGGAGACGAACTGCTTACACAGTTTGATGTGGCCGCTGAAGAAGCCAAAATGAGAGGCTCTGGTTGGTCAGAGGGCGAAGTCTTAGAGATCAGATTAAAACAGGCTAAGTATGCGCCGATTGTAGGCAAGGCTTTCATTCCGCTGCCACCAGCATTGGTAGCGAAAAGAGCAGTTTTAAACATAAAGAATACAGACAACAAATGTTTTATGTGGTGTGTTTCTCGCAAGGCTGCATTACGTCAGCAAAAACGCAGAGAGAGTGTCTAACTATGAACCTTAAAATCAATGATCTTAACTTTAGTGGAATATCCTTTCCTGTTAGCGTGGACAAAATTGATCAGTTTGAAGAACAAAACAAACCAATAACTGTCAATATCTACACATGGGGTAGGAAACAAATCTACAGCCCCATCAGAGTGTCCAAGAACATTTCCCAACGATTGGCGAGCCAGACAAAAATCATGTGGACTTACTACTGATGTTTTCACCAGCGGGGCTACCGCATTACACATTGAATATGAACAATGAGTAGATTATTGCGGCATACTTCAAAGCATTACCATAAACAAAATTCTGCAGAAAATGTTTAATAAGAATGCCATCCATTCCAGCCGCGCTTGAACATAAGAAACATTGTAGTAGCCCAGTTGAGTGTAATACGGAACTAATTACGCCCCCAGAAGGCAGTAAAGTTAGTTTTAAGAACTGGAAACGATGCAAACTAGTCCATATGTTGTTTACGCAGATTTTGAATCACTCCATTGTTCCTAAGAAGGGCCAACCCCCCAGAGACTTCCAAAACAGCCTTAGTGAGTAATCATCAATTTGTTCATTTGCTTTCATCATTGCCAGGTCGGATGGCGCCCATTCAGCACCAGAATTATATAGAGGACCAAATGCTGCAGAATACTTCTTAGAACGCAAAGCAAAAAGTGCGTAATGACTGTTCTAATAATCTGAATTTATCTGAAATCATAATGACACCTGAAGACCAAGAACAGTATGACTCAGCCACACATTGTTGGATTTGTGGTTTAGAACTCAGTGAAGAAGCAACAAATCCGACAGTAAGAGACCATGATCACATTAGTGGAAAGTTTAGAGAGCAGCACACAGTAAATGCAAAACTTCAACTAAAGTTTGAACCAAAGACAGGAAGCTGCCTGTATTCTTTCATAACTTGCGAGGGTTTCGACTCTCACCTTATAATGAAAGCAGTAGACAACGCCTTCAGGGTGTCATGTATTGCACAGTCATCAAAAAGTACATGTGTTTCACTTTAAATAACATGTCTTTTATGACTCTATGCAGCACATGATGGGATCATTAGAGTCACTAGCTATGTCCTTAAAGTCCTGCCCAAAACGGAAGAATATTTGACCCAACTCCCCGTTAGAAAGGGCGTTTACCCTTATGAGTACATGAACAGTTGGCAAGGTTTGATGAAGATACACTCCCCCTAAAGGCGCATTCTTTTCTAGTCTTAGAGGAAAGGAAATCAGCGACCCCGATTACCAGCATGCTCAAGATGCGTGGCAGAAGTTAGAGTGTAAAACGATGGGGGACTATCATGATTCATACTTGATGGCTGATACATGTTTTGTTGGCGGACGTCTTTGAAAATTATAGAAAAGACCTGCATGAAACATTATAGCTTGGATCCCGCGCATTACATTCTGCGCCCGGGATGAGTTGGGGTGCTTTCTTAAAGTTACTGGAGTACAGATTGATTTATGTCTGATTTACCAATGATTCAGATGATTGAAAACGGATTGCGTGGAGGAATTAGTATGGCGTCGCATCATTACTGTAAAGCAAACAACAAAAACTTGGACGATTATGATTCTAGTAAAAAGGGCTAACTATCTCATGTAATTTAGATGCAAACAATCGTATGGTTGGGCTATGGCGCAATCACTTCCATTACGTAACTTTAAAATGTACACAGGTGGCGGTACAAATAATATTCAAAAAGCATTAAAGTGGTTGAGCAGTTTGACGCCGGGTCACCAAGTGGATACATTCTAGAAGTTGACTTAGAATATCCTCAGGAACTCCATGACCTGCATAATGACTATCCGTTAGCAGCAGAAAGTCTAAAGATGGCAAAAACAGAGCCACCTAAACTTGTGCCTAATCTTCGAGGTAAAAAAAAATATGTCTGTCATTACAGACTTCTACAATTTTATTTAAGACATGGTTTGAAGTTGACAGCTGTTCATCGTGTAATTGCTTTTAATCAAGAACAGTTCATGAAACCATACATAATGAAGAACACTAATCTCAGAACTAAATCCACAGATGCTTCAAAAAAGACTTTTTCAAGCTGAATGAACAACAGCTGTTTTGGAAAGACTATGGAGAATCCGCACAAGCGCAAAGATGTTTGATTGGTCACCAGAGAGAACGAAGCAATTAAGCTGACTTCAAACCAAATTATCAGGACTTTAGAAGGTTTCATGATCAGCTTTTTGGCATAATGATGAAAAAAAAGAAAGTCAAATTGGAAAAACCCTGTATTTATCGGGTTGACTGTTTAGAATTATCAAAGCTTTTGATGTTAGAATTTCTTTATGACTACTTTAAACCCTCGTATCCTGAGTCCAGAGTACTTTACACAGATACAGATAGTTTTGTTATAGATATCCCTACGAAGACATCTAAAAGACATGGAATTAGAAGTAGCTAAAGGGCATGCAGGATGGTACGACACATCCGATTATCCTAAAGATTCGCCTTTGCATTCAATTACTAATAAGAAGTTTTAGGAAAGATGAAAGATGAATTATCTGGAAAGGTGATTAAGGAGTTTATTGGTTTAAGGTCGAAAATGTACAGTATTTCGAGCCAGGAGAAAACCATTAAGAAAGCAAAAGGAATATCTCGCAGTGTTGTGCAGTCAAACATATCGCATGGCAACTATAAAGAAGCATTGTTTGACAATAAGACTTTTCATCATGACAACGTAAAACTGCGATCTAATCTACATGAGATCAACACAACGGTTGTAACAAAGAAGTCATTAGATAGAACTAACACAAAACGTGTGTTTGTTAATCCAGAGTTTTCATATGCAATTGGACATTGGAGAACCGTAAATTAATTAAAGCGGAACTGTGTCTGGTGGGATTATCTGCAGTTCTTCCTTCACAAAAGATCTTTGAGGAGCCGGTTGTTTCGTTGTGTCAGTTTCTCGTAAATAATACACAGGCGGATTCATCTTTACAATTCTTTTTATTTCATATGGATCAACACTCCAAACTGGATCGGTTGCCCTGATGCGAGTGTCCCCTTCTGCTTCCCCGGTAAATAAAGATACCTTACTTTCAAACCAAATGGTAATAGTTTGCCGGATGAACTGGAGTCTTCAGCAACATTTATTGTTTGTTTTTTGATTGCTTGTACTGGTTTTAGACCGTTAATTTACATTCTTCATTATTCATTGCACGTAGAACTGAGGGCAGTCTTCTAACCCATTCTGTGTTGCGAGAATTGTCAATCAGCTCTCTGTGATACTGGTAGGAGAAAAGTCTTTCAGATAACTGTTTGTTAAAGTTTTCAACCAAAGCCTGTGATCTGTGAACTCCGGAATGCCTCTTTTAATGGTAACTCTATGTTTTAACAATAATTGATTCACTCGGCCTTTAAATTCTTTTCCATCATCAACTTGAATCATGCGAGGATAAGTTAACGGGCCTCGTTGATATATTAGTTGTATAGCAACAGCAACAGCAGATGCACTCTTTTGTGTTAATGGTTCCGCATCTTTGTATCTTGAAGCTACGTCAATGACTGTAAGTGCGTACTTAAATCTTTTTCGTCTAATCGTATCATGGGGTAAATATAGAAGATCCATTTGATGGGTGTCGTTTGGCGTTGTATTCACAAAGTGTGGTCTCTGTATTCGTCTAGGCGCAGGTAAATAAATTTGCCAAATCCCTTGTTTAGATAAACCATTCCTTCGCTGTTTGTTCACTGACTCCAGCTGCTTGGCTTAGCTTTTTGATTGCCGTTATTCCCTTCCAATATCCTTTTGGTGAATAATAGATTTTGTTCATTTTTTATTCAGCCAATATTATGCGCAACAAAATACACAACAGTCATACCAAAGACAATAAACGCGATTTCTTGCATCTTTTGTTTTTCAGATGGTTGATAAAAGTCACTGAATTTTGGTGGGGGCAATGTTTCGATTGGTTTGCCCGTTACTAGATAATACTCTTTTATTGCTTGATCAACATCTTTAAATGTGTAAGCTGCATGTCCTGTTTTTTCAGTTTATTATTAATAAAATCTAACTGCTCAATTCTTGCTTTTCATAGTGATCTTGTGCTGCGGATAGTTGCTCCACAGCTTTGTTATGTCTTTTTCTCTCGCCGTCATCCCGTAGTTTACTAAATGCGTAATTACTTCCACTAAAAGCAAGCGCATTCACCACAGCGCCGCCTATCTTCATTACGAACGAAGCCATTTTTTATAAATGTATTTTTTCAATTTTACATATTTATATTCTCTGGAATTATTCCTTGCTTAACTAAAAAATCTTTCGTAGCGAACGAAGCTGCAATAATAGCAATCAGCTTTGCCGAGTCTTCAAAGTCTAGTTTGCCAAGATCTGCCGGTTTTATTTTTTAACAGGCTTTTACCAGCATCGTGTATCCTACACTTAGGCCTCCAATAACAGCAGAATGGTATACAAGGTTGGTAACAGTTTTTTCGGTGCTCATTTTTAAAAATAAAATAATTATAATTAATAAAAAACATGAACAGCGATGATCTGCTAGAGCTACAGAGCGGCCTAAAACCGTCTTGGACTTACAAATGAAGAAGTTGATGACCAAGCTATTATGCCCAAAAAGGAGAGGCTGTATTCGTTGGCAGCATGTGGGAAACAAAACAGTTCCTCGGAAATGAATTCAGCATAGAACAGATTCAAACAGATGTCGCCACAAGACATTGTAAAGTATCATAACAGGTATGAAGCGCAACTAGGATCGAGAATGGTAAAAAGTGTCGGGCAAACGGTTCTTAGTTTGTACACTAAACTAGTCAGTAGATTTGCTCCCATTGATTCTGAACAAGACTTTATGTATGATTTAACGCAGGATCCAGTTTTAACAAAGTCATTAGAGTCTCTAGGATGTGATCTATATTACAGATTTGGAACATTGTTATCGCCATTAATCATGGGATTATTACTTTTAATCATATAGATTTTATTTCCCTTCAAAATGACCGAGCCAGAAAATCAGCAGAATCAGAAAACATTGAATCCAGTGAAGAAAGTGACCAGTGAGAAGCATCCTCATCCTGGATGTGTTGAAGCAGGAAAAAAATTAGCAGAGTGGAACAGACAAAAAAAATTACAGTTACAATCACAGAATATAACTCATCAGGTTGATTCAATGCCAGCTATAAAAACTCCATGTGATTCAAGACCTACAGCACCAAAGTCTTCATGGAATATTGAACTTAAAACTGTTGTCAATTTTGGCGCCCTTGCTGCTCCTGGGGGCGGTTATTACGGTTATAAAATATATAAACAATGGCAACAAAAACAAAAGCAGTCAAAACAGCCTGAACCACTAAATACAGAAGACAAAAGCATGCCAGAACCGCCAACAACAAAAGATCATTTTGATCCATTTCAAATGCAATAATATTTTAAGAACTTAATTTTAAATTTTTTTGATAAAAATAGATCATGACGGATTATTATTTGTTTAAAATGATGGAGTCAATAAATAAAGACATGGAGTCTATAAAAGACATTTCCATAGACCAGAATTGTAATCAATGCGGTTGCTTAGGATGTAAGAACTTCATTAAGATCTATGCTGACCAATTTCGCGCCAAAGACGCTGAGCAAAACATCCTAAGCGATGACGCGTTTTTGAGGCGTGTGTGTACTATATTAGGCATCTACTATTTAAGACAAAAACATAAATTGTATTGTTTTTTTAATAATTATAAGATAACTTGATAAGAACTTGGTTGTACTTAGAGGATGATTTAGTTATGATCTTGAGGTGACTTGAGTAAGAACTTGAGGTGACTTGATCAAGAACTTATTAAGAACTTGAAGTAAACTTAATTAAGAACTTAATTAAGAACTTGGGGTGACTTGATTAAAAAACTTGAGGATGACTTGAGAACGACTTGAGTAAGAACTTAGAAGTGACTTGGGGTGACTTGAGTTAAGAACTTAAAAGTGACTTGAGTGTGTGCATGCGTGGGGTGGGGGTGGGCAAGGTGGGGTGGGGTGGGGGGTGTGCATGCGTGGGGTGGGGTGGGGGTGACGTGCGTGCGTAGGGTGGGACAAAACACACACACACAAACAACAACACAAACAAACAACAAACAACAAACAAACACAAACAAACAACAAACAAACACAAACAAACAACAAACAAACACAAACAAACAAACAATAGACAGGACAGTGCTTGTGGGAAAGTGAAGGGGAAATGTCACAGGGCAGCAAGTTGTAGGTTGGCAAGATGGCTACCGATCATGCATGATCGTTACTATATTTAGAACCACGTCAAAGCAGCAAGATGGCTACCGATCATGCATGATTGTTACTATATTTAGAACCACGTCAAAGCAGCAAGATGGCTACCGATCATGCATGATCGTTACTATATTTAGAACCACGTCAGAGCAGCAAGACGGCTACCAATCATGCGCTGCCACCATCTCCTGTCCGTACAGTGATAGGTCTTTCCGGGCATAGATCGGCCTGTAGTCTTCGTCGTCTCGACGGACAAAGAACAGTACCTCTCTCCCTTTCCTTGAATACGTTTGAGGCTTGTTTGTTTTTTTCTCGCCTGGTTTTTAATTTTTGTTGTTGTTGTTGTTATTCAATCTCGAGCGTCATCATCGGAGAAGGCGAAGGAGGCACAAACATTTGGATTGGGGCCTACAGCGCTAATACTGTACACAAAACTGGGTCATTCAGGCAGCTTCGCCTGATTGACCTACAAAGCCCTCGCTGCTAGCCAGGCGGTTACGCTGTAACCGTTACTATTTTTAGAAGCCCGTCATAGTAGTTCAGAAAACTTGACAGACGGGTGTCCAAGCTGTTGAGGCCGCAAGGTTAGTTTCACCACATCACACGCCTCTCGCCTATTTCACAAAGAGTTTCACAAAGAGTTTAACTCTCCTCTTTTTCATCCGGGCTTAGGACCGGCATTAGCGGAGTTAGTGTTTTATGGCGGCTCTTGATTGCTAGGTAGTACACCCGTCACTGAACATTTCTCCTCACCTTCCAAAAAAGCAATACTTCTCTTTGGCTTAAGAGGTAAAGAACTAGGCCCGCCTGATTTTCTTTTGTTTAGATACTCCGCCATACAGTTGTAATAAAACATATTATCACCTATAGCAAGAATCTGTCCTCTGTGAACAAAACACAACCGTCTCCATTGAAAGTCGTCGCTAAACTGAGAAGCGTTGGTTGGGGGGGGGGGGGGGGGGGGGCTTGATTCTACGTCATGTCCTGTCACGCGGTATTGCACTTGCCAAGTCATGAAACCCAACACCACAAATTAAGTAATCAGATGTCGACCTAATGACGGGTCTCTGCAGTATTCGGATAGTGCGGAGTCCTTAGGCAGGTCGACAATTAGCAATTAAAGGCTTACCTGCTCCACCGTTTGTATATGGGGTGCGTTCAGCGGCTGCTGCTTTTCCCCTACGTTACTCTATGGGGTATGTTCAGCCACTGCTGCTTTCCCCCTACGTTACTCTCTGAAAAGTTTAGTAAATTAGTATTGAAACGGATAATCTTACACAGTATGTTTGTTTGTAAAAAATCATTATTTTTTGGTTATTGAAGTCTTACTTGTCAGAGAACTAATAAATGCCGCTTCTAGGTCACTTTCGCCCGAAAACTGGTTGAGGGCGAAAGTGAGTTAGAAGCGGCATTTATTAGTTCTCTACATTCATCTGCCTCATACAAATTGTAAACAGCATGCACATCATCCGGTGATTGCATCTTCTTTATCTCAATTATTCTTAAGTGCGCCAACGGATTGTGTGCACCATTTATTTGTTTTGTTTTTAGAGCATTTTAATCGGCTGTGTCTAACATCTGACACTTCTAAAGGAACACACTGTTTTATAAGTGTTGTACACGGATATTTCTTCTCTGATATAATCTGCATTTTTGCCCACCCATGTGAAATGCCAAGACCAATACATCAACATCACCGACTTGCAGAGTCTCTCTCTCTCTCTCTCTCTCTCTCTCTCTCTCTCTCTCTCTCTCTCTCTCTCTCTCTCTGTGGTGAATGTGTTTTTATGTTTTTATGCGTATTAAAAAAAAATCTGTTTTGTCTGTTTATATCTGTGTCATCAACATCACCGACTTGCAAAGTCTCTCTCTCTCTCTCTCTCTCTCTCTCTCTCTCTCTCTCTTTCTCTCTCTCTCTCTCTCTCTCTCTCTCTCTCTCTCTCTCTCTCTGTCTGCCTGTCTGTCTGTCTGTGGTGAATGTATTTTTATGCGTATTTCAAAAAATCTGTTCCGTCTGTCTGTATATTATATCTCTGTGTCTTTTCTTCTATGTTTGCCTCTGTCTCTCTTTCGCTCCCTTTCCTTCGGTGCTTGTAACTCTTCTCTCTCTCTCTCTCTCTCTCTCTCTCTCTCTCTCTCTCTCTCTCTCTCTCTCTCTTTCTTTCTTTCTCTGTTTCTGTGTCTGCCTCTGTTTCTCTTTTCCTCCCTCTTTTTCCCTCAGTGTGTGTCTCTCAGAGTCATTGTCCTTCTCTGTCTCCCTGTCTCTTTCTGTCTTTCTCACCCTCTCTCTCTCTCTCTCTCTCTCTCTCTCTCTCTCTCTCTCTCTCTCTCTCTCAAGTATTTAGAAGAAACACCACAGCGAATGGACAGACTTGTCAATTCTTTCAGAGCCAAAAAAAACAACACCCAAGCGTAATATTAATGCTGGCTGCAAAGGAAATCTTGGTTTAGAGGCAACCTTAGAACCGTGACGTTCCTTATCTAAACCGTTGGTTGCAATGGAACTCTTGCTTGAGACTGACCAAATAACTATACAGTTTACCATTTAAGCTAGTGATCACAGTTCTGGTTTGTAAAGGAAACCTTGGTCCAGGAGTGATCTATAAACTGGGAAGTTTATTTTCATGTAAACTAGTTCTGTTGGTTTTTTTTCCTGTGCAAAAGCATGTATGAATCAATGACTTCAGAGCTGTAGTTATTATTGTGCTCTAGCAGACTGCCTGTGAAATGAACTGTGTTACCTTGATGTGGTTTCCATCTGATGTCAAGCCGACATGTTTGACATGAATATACCTATTGGTATTATTTAGTTATTGATCCTCCTCCCCCTCTCCTCATTGTAACCCATGTTATAAATGGGCACAAAGCCTAACATATTAAATCAATAGTATTCCTATTCTCTCTGTGTCTATGTCCGTTTATCTGTCTGTCTGTTTGTCTCTCTGTCTCTCTGTTCTAAGCACACACACACACACACACACACACACACACACACACACACACACACACACACACACACACACACGCACACACACACGCGCGCGCGTGCGCGCGCGCAAATACAGACATAAACACAGACACAGACAGACACAGACAGACAGAGAAACAAAGAAACAGACAGACAGACAGAGACATACATACACACACTCACACACATATAAGAATTGAAAGAAAACTAGGCATGTCGCTCTCTGAACTTTAAGGTATGGATGGGAAAGGTAGAGAGGGAGGCCGTAAAAAAAGGGCTGGAGTGGGTGGGTGGGTGGGTGGGGGAGGGGGGGGGGGGGAGCAAAAACAGGCCACTCAGCGTGGGACTTCATCTCCTGGCATCCTTGCCTGAGACACATCGGGTTATTTACTGACTACACATCAACCTGGTCAACAGACGTGCAGCGACTTGCCACTGGCTGTGGGAAGCAAAGAGATGTATACCCAGTAGGCAAGGGAGCAATTGTAGAACAGATACGTACTGCCACTCATTCTCTGTTTGCCCAGCAAAATTTCAGTGACAAACACTCTGAAATCAGCAACGTCATTTTTTTAACGTCTTTGTCATGACAACCCTGCCACCTACTGGTACCTATGGTTAAAGGAAGCAAAAAAGGTCTGATTACACACAGAGTATATACCAAGAAGGTTCTAGTTATTTTGAGACTAATGCACATGTTCATTTCTCCAGTTGTTTGTTGCTGGAGAGATGTGTCCAGTACAGGGTATATAGGCAAGGTTGGAACATTCATTTTGGGGGGATGTTTCCTTGCCTGTTCTGTGTGCTCTGTGCTGTCATATCTGCTAAGCGATTCGGTGTCGCAAGCAGCATTCCTTTGGAGTTATGGACGTGTATTCATTTTATCACGGGAGCAAAAGTTCCCCTACTTGTTTGTTATTTACTGTTTACTGTCCCCGGCCTGCCTCATTTCATATTCATTTTATTTCAATCAAATCGAGGTTACCTGTATTTGTTTCTGTTCGTCCGTGTACTTGTCTGACTATATTAAAGATGGAAAAGGCTGTGCCAGTCTGGAATACATGTCAATTTGTATTTGTTCATTTCTCCAGTTGTTGTTGCTGTGTAGATCTGTCCAGTACAGTATATAGCCAAGCTTGGAACATCCTTTTTTGGGGATGTTCCTTGTCTGTTCTGTGCGCTCTGTGCTGTCAGTAAGCAGGGGGTGGGGGGTGGGGGGGTGGGGAGCGAGGGCAGGAGAAGGTAGTAAACTAGGAGAAGGCAGGTCAGAATAGGAGAAGGTGGGGGTAAAGAGGGAAAAGATAGAAAAAGTTTAAAAGAAAAACCTGGAAGAGGGTAAATTTAAAAAGTACAGGACAAAGTAAGATAAAGTTCGAAAATTATAGGGAAAATGAAAACAGAAAAGAAACGCGTTGGGAGAAAGTAGGAAAATCAGAAAACAAGTAGGACAGGGTAAGAAAAAGATAGATAAAGGAAGGGAAAATTTGAACAGAGCATGACAAGATAGTACAAGGGTAGCGAAAGTGAGATGTACGAAAAAAGTGAAAAGACTAGGAAATGGTATAAAAAGGCAGAGACAAAGAGGAAAAGGTAAGAATACAATAGGAAAAGAGGTAGGGAAAAGCAGACAATTGTAAGGAAAAAGAAGAAAAGGTCAGAATACTGGGTAAAAAAAAATTGTAGAAAATAGAAAAATGGAAAAAAAGGAAAACAGTAGGAAAGTACAAGTAGAGAAAGGCAGAAAAAAAAATTGGACGTACGTAACAAATCTGTTTGCCAAAGTTGATTTCGGTGAAAAACTGCGCACAAGAAAAATGCCTCACTTGTTTAAACGACTTGATCCAGCGTGAACGTTACATGGAAGGAGACCTCTAAACGCCAGCCTTCAGACTTTATCTACTGCACACTGCCAGTGCATTATTGGCCACCTTGTGTCTTCCAGCCAGGACCTTAAAGAGGTATTTTATCTGTATCAGGGAAACGTTACTGTCAGCGCTGGCCCAGCAAGCGACCGGGTTTAACCCACCTACGAAAA
>CM031616.1:27671622-27684350 GCA_018398815.1 Conus ventricosus | reverse complement strand
CCAGTAAACGAAAGCAGGCATCCATTTCAATGTTCTTTTTTTCAAAGTAGGGTGAGTATTTTTGTAATGTTTGCATGTGATCTATAGATGAAACCGTGCCCAAAAAAAACATATTTTATGCTCTCTGAATGTTTCATTTATTTGCCCAAAATACACCAGATTGCACAGATATGCATCCTTAAGAAAAAAAATTTTCCGGGGGGGCATGCCCCCGGACCCCCCTAGATTTCCTCTTTTTTGTCTGTTACCAGTTCCCACCCTGTAAAACAGATTTACTTCAGTTCAGAAGACTTTCAGCAGTTACTTTTAGAATGTTTGACTTGAACAGAAGGTCTCTGCTGAATAAAAATGTCTTATCAAAGTTAGCGTCTGTTTATTTTGTAGGGATAGGAAAGACTTAGGATGTATTTTCTGGCTATGAAAAGATCCGTTTTGGATAGTTGGCTGGCAAAATCAATTTGTAGCAAATGATAATAGAAGAGAATTTTGATTGAACATTAAGAAAAAGGAAAAATTTGTCTAAAGTTTATGATGAAGAGATTTTAAATGAAGTTACTAAATTGAAATGAAAATAAAGATACTAGTTTGCAAAATAGTGAACTGTGCGTGCATCATACAAACAGAGATGTATAGCTTGTACAAAATTTGTTTTAAGAGAGGTTGTAGTTTGTCCAAATCAGTGCTCAAGGTCTGGCTATGGTCCTTAAAGTGCTCTTGGTTTTCTTGACCGTTAGCATATGGGAAGCCTTTAGGTCAGCACCAAGTCTCTATCAGCTGTCCTTCAAATGCGTGAAAGTTAGGTTTAAACTGTTGTAAAACCCCTGTTCTTCGTGTAAAGATCAAAGTGGGCTGCCTTGTTATGTCATTCATACACTTATTGTTTGTTATAAATTGAAAGAGAAAGGTGTGTTAAGAAAGGAATGTGTCGATTTGCCCCTGACCTCAATGTCTGCAAGGCAGACTTCTTGGACAGCTGGGCTGGCTTGTGACATGAGGTACGTCACAAGTCAGAAGGGAGTAGGGAACAAAAATATGATTGTGATTGGATGGAGAAATTCAGCTTCACCTGTGGTCATTTGCTATGGAAGCGCAGCAGAAGAGGCATAGTTCAAGAGAGTGATTTGTTCCCTTGCATTTTTGTTACAAAGTACAAGGTGCAGGCACATACCTTGTATTAGTTGAGATAACAGAAGGGGGCAACTTGGATTGCAGTATTGTTTCTCTTCAGCTTAACCCTTTGGTGCGAGGTTCGGTATGACTAGCTATGTGTTGCTGAATGCTGTGAGTGAGAAAAGCTAAGAAATGGGTATTAATTGAAAACCCAATTATTTTGTGTTTGCAGGTGGCAATGCTGAAGGGAGAGGAGGGGGTACAGGTGATTGCCGACCTGACGTCTGGGGTGGGGGCAGGCCTGGTGACTCTACCTTCACAGCTGTCACTGCAGGCCTTGCAGGGCCAGGGCATCCCTGGCTTCACCGTGGGGGATGACAATGGTCAGCAGGTGTTGGTGGTGACAGACCCCTCTCAGCTGGAAATGTTGCAGGTGAGGAGCTCAGTGGGAGCCTACTTTGCACAGGCATGCATGCATATCGGTGTGTACAGTCGCATGCGCATGTGCATGCATGCTTACACATGCACACACACGCAGACACACACACACACACACACACACTCACTCACTCACTCACTCACTCACTCACTCACTCACTCACACATACACACTCTCCGTATGCACACATGCGTGCACACACACACACTGTCTCTGGTAGTGTTTTCTGAAAGGGATGCTCATTCCCGCAGTATCCATGAGTGAAGAATGTTTGCTGACAGTGGGAGACACATCAGGTGCCGTGCCTTTTTTTGACCAGAACGGGCACCCACCATATTGTTTTCAACTGTGGGAGTTGAAGGCTTCCTGCGTGTGTTGGATCAGGATAGGCATCATAGAACACTGCTGATGCAGTAGCAGTGCTGTGTATTCTCTGTGTGTTGTATCATTATGAGCTGATACTGAATTTCCAAGTGAACTGGCGGTTCTGGGGCTGCAGCTGGACATCATGGGTGTGGCTGTGTATGAAGTAGCAGGAATAAGCTGGATGGAAGTAATGTGAGCAAGGAGGCAGACAAGAAAAGAAAGCTAAACAGAGAAAGAAAAAAAAAAAGAGAGAAAATAGTGTACTTGGTTTGTATTTGGATATTTTCCCCCATTCGTTCATTATGGTATCATCATTATTGATGAATGTTTCAACTTATGTTGTGTCCTGTCATTGACAACAGCAACTGGCCAATCAGCACCTAGAATCTGCAGAACCTCTGGAGCTGCCAGTTTCTACCGACATTATCACCACCACCGCTGCCGCTGCCCACAACCCCAATGCTCCAATCATCTCCAGTCCTACCTCTTCATCAGCGCCCATGATTGTCTTTCAACAACAAGAGTAGTGTGTGTGTGTGTGTGTGTGCGTGCATGTGTGAGTGTGTGTGAGTGTGTGTGCTTGCGTGTGTGTGTAGACCGCAAGGATGTGGTTTGTCTTCCACTGTGTTCCATGTGTGCATACTCATGTGGCAAAAGAGATTGCTGACTTTCACCAGGGAACAGTTTCATGGTGTCTGTGCATAGACCATGACATTTCACCTTCCAGACATCATTGACAATTTTTCTTTTTGAGGACATTGTAAACCATATATCAATGGTGTATTAACCATAGCTGCCAATCACAAGAAATTTTTGGTTATTTTGGCTTTTAAAAAAAATTTCATAACAAAAAAAATTAATAAAAAAGAAACGATTATGGGAATAAAAAGGAGAAGAGTCAATAACAGAATGAAGGAGAAGAAAAGAAATATGGCGCTGGTTCATCCTGACGCCACTTGTCCTCTGCTCTCTGAACAGTATTCTATATGCGGTTGCGCCAAGCTGTTCCATTAATCTTTGAACTACTGTGATGTACATGTAACATGTGCATGAGAACCAAATCATTTTTTAGAGTGACAAATTCATCAAATTGGGGTAGTTTTGGTGTGTTTGTTTTTAAAGTTTACAAGTCCATATGGCTCCAAACTTTTCTTTCTTTTTTTTTTTTAAACAAAATTCTAGTAGTTTTTGGTCATTTCAACCTCTTCCTGTGAAGTTAGGATTAATAGAAAAAAAAATTAATCAAAACTTATTTCTAAGAGTGACAAATGCATTTAAATTGATTTTTTCAAACTCCGATATTCTTTAGAAAAAAATTGTCCAACGAATATTGCATGTCTGTTACCATATGTCATAAAAGATCCAATAGGGGTTGTAGTTTACCCTGTATCTGTAAGTCCCTTTTTTGTCGATGTTTATAACTGACTCCTGGGGTCAGGTAACTGATTACAGAAAACAGAATTAGTCAGATAACCACAATGGCAACTCCCCACTTTTTGGTTGTCTCACTCGCAGCCACTGGAGTTCCAAGCAAATACAGGTGTATCAGTAGGATTTATGTACTTTTTGAGGCGTTGTTACCGATTTTTTGGTACTTTGGCTGCTACATTGCCCCCAGTTGTGTTGAAGTGACAGTTACTTACGACTCACTGACAGTCACACTCAACAGGGTCTGATTTTTTTTTTTTTTTTTTTTTTTTAAATTACGCATTTTAAGTTGTTAATGGTGACCACAATCACAACAGCTGTTGTCAACAAACAGTACATCTTAATGCTGAAAGTTTCCAAAACATGCTGTATGGAATGAAATTTAGGGTCTCCCGAAAGGTAGTTGGGAGAGTTAATGATTAATGTATTGGTATTGCGCTAATTGACCGCCGCCATGACCTTAGGAGGGAGGCACACCCCTCACCTGACCTCTGTCCCAGCGGAGGTAGATTCCTTCCCAGTGATTGGCAGCTATGTATGAACACCTTTTTCACTTTTTTTTCCGGTGTGTTTTTGTTTCATTTCACGGTTTGGGGTAAGTTTTCTTTGTTTCTGATTTTCACCACTCATCTTTTGTGTGTTATCTTTTTTCTTGTCTTCTTGATTTTTTTCCTTTAAAGCTTGAAACATTTTTTGATAGATCTGAGACGTCACAGTGTGTGTGTGTGTGTACGTATGTGTGTGCATGCATTTGTGTGTGTGTGTGTGTGTGTGTGTGTGTGTGTTTGCTTGCAGAGAGGGATGTGAGAAACGCAGCTCCACCTTGCATTCTTAAAAAAAAAAAAAAAAAAAAAAAAAAAAGAATCTGAAAACATTTTACAAGGATTTTCCACAGAAAAAGAAGTTGAGAAAGATAGTAACGAAAAGAATTACCGAAGATTACAGGCAATAGTTATGAAACCCAAATTATTACCATAGAGAAAGGCAATGAGCAGATTAACTAATGCACCACCACCATCCCACAACCCTCCCCTCCCCAACAATCATTTTTGGTGAGCGTTTACCCTTCTTCTCTCCCTGTCCACCAGTCTTCTCACCCCTACCTTCCTTCACTATCCCTGATAAACAACTTCTTGGTTACTGTTAATTTGTAAGGCTCCAAGTGCTGGAAATCATATGCATGTAAGAAGTGTGCTTAAAATTGAAGGTAAGATGGATGTCGCCACATGCATACGTTTTAGAGCTCTTCTATGCTACTGGTGATACAAGGCAGGTAAACCTATACATTTTTAGAAAGTAAAGATAAGACTTTAAAAAAAATGAAGTAGTACCTGAAGTACAGCAGAGATATTTCTCAAAAAGTATCCCGCATCATTTGTGCCAAGGTAATTCTAAAAATTTGCGAAATAACTGAAACGTGTTTCCCAATTGCAACAATGTTCATATTTCTCAAAAATAGCACAAACCTTTAGGAAAAAAGAAAACGTTCTTTAGTGCCAGTGTGATAGAATTTTTGTTCCTTGGCTTTTGGTAGCCACAGTCGTGAAAAGCACCAGACACCTTATTTAAGACATGCCCACCCATGCCACACCCAGTCATGACTTCTTTGAAATACGAAGCAACCAAAGATGAAACACCTATCAGTCCATGGGTCTGCTGTACTGACAGTAACAGTGCATACATAGGAGAGTGAGAAAACAGAGAAAGTGTTTGGGGAAAAAAGGTTGTCGGTGTCTTCTAACAAATCAGTGACGGCATTGAATGAAATCACTGAAAGTGGAAATGTTTGACAGCTTTGCCAGGTTGGACTGGCTCACGAATTTTGATGCCAGAAGATCAACATCACTGGCACATAGTGTGATGCATGGTCGAATGTTAAAGAACGGCTCTAGCAGGGAAAAAAGTGTTTGACCTCTCACACAATTGATGGATAGCACATCAAAGTACTTGCTACAGTCAGCCACAATGCCAAGCAGGAAGGGGTCACCAGTATTACTTGAACCAAGACAAAACAGGAAGAGACCAGTTCAGTAGGATCAAGACTGTGATTGATTTTTTCTGTGCTTAACACTTTTTGCTGTACTCTTTAGGTCGGGCTTGTTTCATTTGAGCTGGCACTTTGTTGTATTTTGTATATCACTGAATATTAGAGAGAGATTCAAATGTTTTTAACGATAATTTATTTTTTCACATAACCGTTAATTTGATTGCACACAAAGACATTTTTGCATATGTGCTTTAAAGGCATATCATCTTTAAACCTCTAGCTTTAAAAAGTGTCACAGAAAAACTCTCCTATTTGAAAAATTTCGTAGTTTTTATGCACACGCAGCACATAGCTTTTTAACACCTTTCTTTCACTGGTTTGGCCTAAGCAGAAAGCAGGCATGCACAAGGCAGAGCCTAATGTGTGATCAAAAGTCACCGACAGGCCCAAGTGACAGGCAGGGGCCTGTGGTGGGTTTAAATAAACGGTGGGGATTTCTGGTTGGTGGGATGATAATTATGTAAAAGGGTTTAAATGAGTTAGTGATGTTTAAGGATTATAAGTTGCAAGAAAATTTTTCCAGTTCTTCTTTTGTGATTATTTAGAGGACTAAATATTATTATTATTTAGAGGACTGGCTGGATGGCCACAAGTCAGTGTCAGCATTGCTGGGATGACTGTAAAAGGGTTTCAGGAATGAGAGCTTGTCCCCACCACTTTCATTCTCATTAATATGCACAGGATTCATCATTGTCTTATGTCTACTAGTAAGAATCCTCCACTATAATGGCGGGAAGAAGGATTGGTATTCATGTTTATTGTATTATTTTTTGACTTTGTAGTTTTTAGCGCAAGCTTTTCTTCATCATCATCATCATCATCATCTTTTCCTCTTCTTGTAGAGAGAGTTTTTCAGTATTTCAGTCACATGTTCTCTTTTAAGCTTCAGAGAGAATGAGGATCCTTTTCATGACTTGGGGACAGAGCAAGAAAAAAAAAAGCAGATGAAATTTGTGTGTGTGCGTGGCGTGTGTGTGTGTGTGTGTGTTTCTCTTGACAAGCATTATTTTCTCATCTTAGTCATACAGAATCAGATCTTCTAGTCATGTAGGTGCACAAGACATATATATATATACACATTCTTTGTTGTTTTATTGGTTTGTGTCTGTCTCTATCCATCCTAACACACTCTCTGTCATGTTCCTTCCTCGCATTTCGCAATTCTTAGGCTCAGTCAGTATGCCATTTGGCATTCTCTATACAGTTGTCCCTTGTATGCCTATGAAAACTTAAAACTGATGGAAGAACAGGTGGCTTAATCTTTAGAAATCACACAAGCAGAGACTGTGTTCAGGCAGACACAATACAAATTTTCCAGTACATCAGCATCTTTATGCCACGTCTGTGCACTATGTAGACCTTTCGTTAGTATTTTGAATTTGTATTTCTTTTGTTTCCCACTTTGGGGTTGAAGATCTTGTTTGTCATCCAGTTCTTTGACCAGTACATATGTGATAATAGTTTGTGTTGTACGTTTTGCTTTCTTCACATGAATTTACTGTGGATGAGGTCCTGATTTTGACTCTTGAGGTAAATGATGACAGTATTCTGACGTCTGGTAGGAGACGCAGTTTCTCGTTTGCTTGTTTCTTGGAGTAGCCTTGAACTAAGAAGCACATGTGAATGACATGTACTTTATACTGTTTCTTATTTCTTTCATGTGAAAAATTTTGTGTTTGAGTGTGTATGTGTGCATCTATGTTTATGTTTTGTTGTATGTGTATGTGCTTATGCAAATAAGATTTTGTCGGCAGAATTGTATGTGTGAGTTTTAGTTATAATTGGGTGATGGTTCAGTTTGTTTTAAAAAGTTTGATTACTTCTTGTTTTTTCCATTTCTTCTTCTTGTGTTTTTCTCCTCATTCTTTTTTTTTTTTTTTTTAATTTTGTTTAAAGTGATGTACACATCTAAGTGAACATTAAAGCAGGCGGGGGGGGGGGGGGGGGGGGGGGGGGGGGGGGGGGGGGGGGGATCAATTCCCAAACTAAACTGTATGATTGGGTGATGGTTCAGTTTGTTTTTAAAAGTTTGATTACTTTCTTGTTTTTTCCATTTGTTCTTCTTTTGTTTTTCTCCTCATTCTTTTTTTAATTTTAATTTTGTTTAAAGTGATGTACACATCTAGCTAAGTGAACATTAAACAGGCAGGTGGGGAGGGTATCAATTCCCAAACTAAATTCTGTATAATTGGGTGATGGTTCAGTTTGTTTTTAAAAGTTTGATTACT
This sequence comes from Conus ventricosus, assembly GCA_018398815.1. Taxonomy (NCBI): domain Eukaryota; kingdom Metazoa; phylum Mollusca; class Gastropoda; order Neogastropoda; family Conidae; genus Conus; species Conus ventricosus. The sequence goes on along the minus strand of CM031616.1, from coordinate 27,676,732 downwards.
TTCTTGTTTTTTTTCCATTTCTTCTTCTTTTGTTTTTCTCCTCATTCTTTTTTTTATTTTAATTTTGTTTAAAGTGATGTACACATCTAAGTGAACATTAAACAGGCAGGTGGGGAGGGTATCAATTCCCAAACTAAATTCTGTTCACATTTGACTCTCAATTAAACCCAATTAAGGATGAATTGGCATGATGGAACAAGATTAAGAACCACTTTTATGTTTAAAGATTGAGATTACTCTGGGATTATATTAAAAGCTGTGAGTATCATGGTAAAGTGTTCTGAATTCTTTTCCATTCATGTCCTCCCCTACAGTAACCCTTTACTGGCTTGTTATCCCCATGCTGCCTACAAATGTAGGTGGGCCACCCAGGGGTAAGCCGCAGCTGAAAACATGCTTAAAGTGCAAATGGGAGATGATTTTTATGAATGTTGGTAACTTTCTGAATGACTGTTTTCATCTATGCATTAATTATAGAAAAAAACAAAAAACAAGAATATACTCTTCCATTTTAGAAATTTTATTCACATGCGTGGTATTGACCAAGTGGTTCATTTGAATGACGTGCTGTACAACGTTTGTTATTTCTTTCACACTTCTGGCATTGTTGAGAGTTTGATCTTAAAACTAATTGAACAGAGTTAGTTTCAAAATGAGGTGACTGACTGCAGGCGGAAATTGAAACAAGAGAGAAATTACTATGCCGCCAAACTAAAGAAACAAACAAATTACATGACAGAGATGACGCATTGCGATCTCTTTGGGTAAGACAAACGGCATTCAAGACAATGAAAATGAAGCGCGAAGAGACAGTCAGTTATCTCCTCAAATTGGGCGCAAAGTGGATGTCACATTCTCTTTAAGTTTAATTGAACAGAATGCTATTTGGATGTGAATACTTCCTCGTGGTCCGTTTTTTTTTTTTTACCACGCCCACATTCTCTTGACTCCGTGAGGATGTCGGATGCTCTTGTCTGCATAAATGGCCACCTCAACCTTCTGGGAATTCTGTGCCAGTTACTTCCCCTTTCCTGTTACTATTTTTTTTCTTTTCCATTTTTCTTTCTTGTCATCTACAGTTTTGCTGTGTTTGTGGATTATTCTGCTGTTTTTGCCCTGGAATTTTTTTTTCCTTTTTTTTTTCTTCCTAGTAACAGTTTTATGACATGCCAGTTTTTCTTTATTTCCTGAGGATGCTGCATAACAAATGCTCTCCCTTGCTGGCATGTCTTTTTTTTGTTTTTGTTTGTTTACACATCTTAATACTGACATGATAGCCATGATATCAATGAAAAGGTAAAAAAAAAGAAGAACTTTGCATATAGTATGCAATTAAATATTTTTTAGCTAATCTAGAAACATAGTTGTGATGGTTTTTTTTGTGTTAAATGCATGTAATTTTTGACCGCCTGACACGAAAATGTCCAACATTTCCGGCTATAATTTCTGTGTCAAGAAAATACCAAATGTGTGACCAAAAAAAAGAAAATAATGTTTTCAATTAGCTAGAACCTAAAGCTAGGTATGAAACATGATCAAATCCATTAATAATCCATCATCGAGAAGAGCTGCCATGCTATCATATAGGCACAGCATGTCAGGAAGAAGTTTATCTTGTAATCGGCACCAAGTCGTGAAAATTGTACACATTGTCTGAAGTGGACAGTAGCCATCTGTTCTGCTGTGTTTCTTGGCTCATGTGTCTTTTTATGTATTTTTGTGATACTGAAAATGCTTTTCATGAAATTGTTGGGTCTTCTTTTGGTCTAGAACTGAGATATAGCGAAATGGCCGGTATATTCAGAATGGCTTGGTCTTATCCGCGTTAAGGATGTAACGTAGTTTAGCTAAATATCAGTTGTTTTGTGCTTTTTTTTTTTTGCTTTCATTTTCTTTTTTTCTGGGTGCAGTCCTTTTTCAGGATGTGACAGTTTTTACTGTATGAGTTCAACAGCTCTGAAAAGGCCTGTGTAGTTTGGCTGTGCAAAACCAAAAAAAAAAGCAAAAAAAAAAAAGAAGAAAAGAAAAAGGAGGCAGAAGTCCGTTAGCCTGAAGTGAACTGTGAGAGATTCACATGTCTGGGAAGGCTGAGCCTATTCCTTTCCTTCCGTTGCTGTTAACTTTCTTTCACTTGAATCGGGTACGTGCTAATTGCTGGGTGGACAAAGGGAGTTTTCAAGCTGGACCCAAAAAAAAAAAAAAAATTTTTTTTAAAGCAAAAAATAAGAAAACGACCCCATGAGGGGTTCAAATTCATGAACGTCAGCTCTACCATGTTAAGAATGACTGTTTCACTGTAAATTTTGTCGCTTTAATTAATGACAGATGGTTTAACGGTAAAGTCGCCATTCTTATCGCTCAGTTTATCTCTGCCGTATTGCACAAAGTCTTCCCTACTGTCACTGTCACCCGTTAGATCATTATCAGAGAGTTGCCTTTCAGATAAATCCTCAACTTGGTGTCCTGTGTATTGTCATCTACTACCCGAGACCCGGTGAAAATCTGAATATTTGCCATTGCTCAAAAGTAAAGAAATGAAAAAGAAAAGGAGGAAGAAGACGAAAAACGGTAAAAAAGATCAATGATGAAGAATGTCACTTCACAAAGGAAAGAGGATTCACCTGTATACACAGCGGGAAGTGAACTCATTGTGGAGTTGTTCGCAGAAGACTGTCGCAAGTTTGCCAGCTCTAAATGTTTACAACAGTTTTGGTCGTCTTCAGTGGTTTTATAGCTGGTGGCTAAGCGGAATCATCGGTGTTCACACTGCAAGTTGTCTGGCTGTGCGTAAAGACCAAATGCTTAACTTTTTGTTTTAATGTATGCATCTGCATTTTCCTCTAATTTTCACTCTTGCCATATGTTTTGTCTGTGTTGCAGAACGTAATCTGAAGTGTTGATAATTCTCAAGTTCGTCACTTCTTAAAAGGTTTTGAGCAAATGTACACGGTTGGTCACATGTTTGTTTTGAGGACACATTGAGAGCGACTGAATAGAATGCTCGTGTTACAGCAGTATTTATTGGAAGATGTGCTGATTCTCAAGATCTGAGTGCTTGGTTGTTTTGATACTGAGAGAACATTGAAACAATATGTGAGCTGTGTAAAGTATGAAACTGAAAATGAAAGCAATAAACGTCTGATGCTGTTTGCAACAAGCGGTGTTATTTCTCTTTGATTCTTTTTTGTTTAGTGTTTGTTTGTTTTAGTGATGTACATATGGAGGCGCTTTCACACAAAGCATTTCCAAGCATTAAACATACCCACCCATGCATACACACAGTCATGCATAGGAATGCAATTCTTCGAGAATCCAGCACAGAAGAAAAATGTGTTGGGTCATTCCTGGTTTGGTAACATTTTAGTTTGTAACTTTCCAGATTAGTTACGTTTGGAGTTCTCTTACATGTAAACTTCACAATTTTTCATATGAACCTCTACTGTACCACAGCAGGATTTATCCACAGCGTTGTATGATTTTGGTCACAAAGCCCAAGCCTGTTGAAGAGGCCCCTGGCTCCAGTTCATGGATCTCGCAGATCCATATTCATATATTTGGCATTCCTTCTCTTGCTCCTGTTTCTACATCGTGAGTCTCACAATTTCTGTTGATAAGCTTATTTAATTGCTGTTACAAGAAAAAGAATATATGTACGTGAGCGCGCGCACACACACACACACAGCACACACACACAAAGACTCTTCAGGACTGGAGTCTCGTCATTGAGAGAATACCTGGGTTTGTGTGATGTACAGTGCTCCATTCTGGTTCCACTCAAAACTGTTAATTGTCCCAGAATGTACAATGACGAGTGTACCGATGTGATGGAACTCAAACTGAAGTCTTCATCTACAGCAAAGCAAAAAGTGGTCAGTGCCGCTTCATCTTCACTCAACAACAGCAGCGTTAAGAGTGGGAGTGGGAGGGCATGCTTTGATCTCTTCGAATTTATTCCCGACATTTGAAGCATTGACGCTCTGTTTTTAACTACTTTCTGCATAGACATCAATCACAGCCATATTCTGTAGCGCAATCAGTAGAGCTGGACTCTGGGTCTGGGGTGCATGCTGTGAGTCTCTTCTGCCGTCTGAAACTGTATGCGACTTGTACTCTTTGCTGGAGGTGTCTTTTCTTTCCATGCAAGCTCCTTTTTCATGGCTGTGACTTTGAGTTGGCGAATTTCAAGGAAGGGGATGTGTGGAAAGGTATGGCTTACAGTAAATCTGCTGACTTTAAACTTTGACATGAAGTAGGCGTAGGCGTGGATGTGGAGAGCTAATCCAAACTTAGATGACCAAGACAGCAGGGCACAAAGGGACAGAATTTGACCGAGTTGTATGATAGTTACGTGTATATAATTTTCCTCTACTCATCGTTGCTCTGGCTACTCCAAGACCGTACAAAGTGTCCCAAAGAGTTTCAATGGGCGCTGGTGGAAGAACTCTGAAACGATCTATGGCGCCCCTTTGAGTTTCCCTTCACTTTTGAGGGCGTGCGCCTACTGTTTTTCCTGTGACTCTTTAAACATCAGCTGTTCAGGAATGTAGCATGCCGTTTCAAGGCCGACCGATTTCATAGTCATTGTTTAGAAATGCTTGAGTGTGCTTTTTCATTATTATTTTAACGTTATTTGTCAGTCTTTATTGCCGTCCACAGATCTTTGGGGCCACTTGTACTGTCTTTGCTCTAGAAAGTGTTCAACTATTTTCTCTGATTACAGTTAAAAACCTAAAAAAAACTGCCATTGTTTTTAATCTTCTGACTAGGCGGTGAGACTGTACGCTGTTGACGTCCCACGGGAAACTTAGCTATTCATTCTGCAGTGGCTGTTTTCTGTACGAGTTTTAAAATTAGCCTAATTATGGTGGAATTTGAATGTTTTTTCAAATACATTTATACCTGTCTTAAACTTGGATGAAAATTCTGCGGACGTCAACAGTTTAGCTGTCATGATATTAACTGAAGTATATATGTGTGTTCGATGCTGTTTTTGTTGTTTGTGTCTCGTTGAGAATGAAGTCCCCCCCCCGAAGTAATGACGGCATTGTAAACGGCCTCTCTGGTCGACTGGTCTATCATAATGAAACTGGACTGAGTTTCTGTTGTTTCA
>CM031616.1:27636622-27666622 GCA_018398815.1 Conus ventricosus | reverse complement strand
AAAATCGAGCTGTTTAAATCGTGATCATAATTGCTCTGATAAGTCGACTTCCATTTGCGCAATGCTCTTTGAACTTAGCTTCATTATTCTGGAAGACACCTTTAGTGATAAACCCAGTCAGCAATGCCAGCGCTATTCACAACTCTTCCTTTGTTATCATATCCTAATTTTTTAAGTTCCTGCAAAAAAGAAAAAAAAAAAATGTGTTGAGTTAGAAAAGTAATTTGCAAGAGACTCGGCTTTTTACTTCGATGTGCTTGCTTCTTGACTTTAGTCACTTTCTGTACTTTTTCCGTGCTGCCACATGTGCAAGTCTTTTTTTGTTGTTGTTGTTTGGTTGGTTTATCTGTACATCTTTTGAACTGATTTAACTTCATTTTTCTTCTTCTTCTTTTCCTCCTCCTTCTTCTTCTTAACGTTGTTACATTGCTCATCAAACTTTTCAGACTTCATCGGACCAGCATGAAAATTACAGTAGCTACATATACTTACTAGCCTCGTTTAAGCTTTGGTTGCAAATCTATAAAGTACGATAAGCGTTAGTGTCTGTTAAACTCTTATCCTGGTTTGTTTTCGTCTATACATTATTGCATTTTTGTTTTGTTGTTGAAGATATATTTCTGCGAAGCATTACAATAACTGCATTTTTGTTTAAAACCTAAATGCATTCAACATGGGCTGCATTATCTTTTTCTGACCATAACGACAATTCCTCCAGAATAATTATCATCCTTGACGAGAAAATTAAACTGCTTCCAGAAGAACATAACAAAATCCTCAAAGAACGGTGGTTGAACATTATTCAAAACAACTGTTTCTGATAAACAGATGAAAATCATGTACTAACCAAAGGAATCAACAGTATTTGTTTTCCAAGTTTGGAAGTAACCCGCTAACATTGTGATTCAAAATTTTATTTGGAGATGTATTTATTTTTACAGTATCTAAGGTATGTATGTGTAATTCTGCAAAACACTGAGGGTCTTACATCAAATTTACGAAAACCCAGTTGTAGCTCCTCACGAACAGTAATAAATAGGGAATCGGCCGGGCCGCAATATGAGACAACGTTACCATTCCCTTTTATTTCAGCAGGTCTGATGCGTGTGTGTGTGTGTGTGTGTGTGTGTCTATGTGTGTATGCGCGCGCGCGTTTTTGCGTGCGTGCGTGTGTGTGTGTGTGTGTGTGTGTGATTACTGTTATTCGGTATGCTCTATGGTTTACCCGCAGAACACATCTTCAAGTTCTCGGAAATTGGAAATTGAGCAGCACGTTTTGTCCTCGAATAAGAGAAAGCGAGATCACTGTACATCGCTTCGAAAGGAGCGTCACTGTCTGTCCGTGAAATGTTGTCACTAGTACAGTCCGGCTACTCTTGTGTTCTGTTTCTTTGACGACGGTTCTCTTCCTCTACACCTGTCTCCTACACTGTCTATACAACAGTCATGACACACTGTCTGCTTCTCCACTCAGATACTCGTGGAGATCCCCAAACGGAATCTAATATTGTGACCGTTTCTTTATTATTTGCGGCCCAACTGGGTTCAACTCACCGCCTCCCACTCTACACAATCTGCCTCCCAAGCCTGCTTTCAAAGCAACGAAAAGCTTCTCTTTTCAGTCAAGGGTGTGGGTTTTTTCTGGACTAAGCTGTACCCATATCTCTGGGCAGAATATAGTGTATGGTTCATTTGTTGTTACATGTGAATGAATGAAAGTATGCGTGGTGTATGAAAACACAGTGAATAGTTTTTAACTTGAATTGCGCTGAATTGGAGATGTTTAAAATTGTTGTTGTTGTTGTTGTTGTTGTTGCTGGTGGTGGTGGTGGTACTGCTACTACTACTTCTATTATTATTCTCATCATCATCATTATTATTATCGTTTATTATCATTACTATTGTCATTTATTTATTTATCGTTATTACTATCAGTATTCTTTATTATTATTATTATTATTATTATTTATTATTATTATTATTATGATTATTATTATTACTATCATTGTTGTTATTATTACTATTATTCTCATGATGATGATGATCATCATCATCATCATCATCATCATTATTATTATTATTATTATTATTATTATTATTATTATTATTATTATTATTATTATTATCATTATTATTATCATCATTGTTATTATTTATATTATCGTTATTATCATTATCGTTATTATCATTATTATCATTGTCATCATTTACAAGTTGTTATTGTTATTGTTGTTGTTATCTAAATGTTTGATGACTCTCTCTCTCTCTCTCTCTCTCTCTCTCTACCACGTAAAGAGGCTGTAACCGTGCCTTAAAAATGTAGAATGGTATTGTAGCTGTGTTTAGTATGTTGATTTCCTCTTTATCTATCGTTTGTTTGGATTTGTTCTCTTTTATTTTATATTCTAATGTGTTGTACTGTGTGGACTTATTTGAATTAAAAAAATAAATAAATAAAAACAAATGTTTGATGACCCGGTGACGAAAGTATTTTGTCTTTTGGATCCGACAGCGGATTTTGTATTTGCCGCAATAAATGTAGTTTCGACCGATCAACTTGTTTCGTCTTTCTTGCAATCCAAACTTCTGAAGGGTTTGTAACAATGAACTTTTTTTGTTCCTTGTCTTTTCAACTAGATGCCCTGGCAGATGGTGACTCGGTGACGGCCTCATTATTTGATGACTGGTCGAGCTTGTGTCACGGAATGGAAATACTTTTCTGGCCTTTTTTTTTAAATTCTAAGGAGTGAATTCCTTGAAGTAGCTTGTTCATTTCCGACGACGCACGCAAAAACAAAAAACCAAAAAGAAAAAAAAAGGGGGGGGAGGGGGGGGGGGGGGGGGGGGGGGAGGCTTGTGGCAAATTGCAGTCTGTTGTGTTCTACTGAGATAAGCGAATTTCAAACTGTACGAACGGTCGTTAGTTTCAATGTCTTTCATCAAGCTGTCAGAAAATGTAGGCTACATGGCGTTGATGTAATGCGTTGACATACGTACAGGAACACCTTTTGTTGCCCGCGTTACAACTCTTCTTCTAAAGTAAAAAGGCAGCCGTATCTGATATTTTCATAGCATATATTTGCGCCGAAGGGGAGCCCTAAACTCAAAAGACTGTAAAGCGGAACTAAATGTATCACTTCTGCTTCTCCAGTCCGTATGGGTCAGATGGCCTGAAAACACCGATTTTAATTATTGGTATTGTTGGCCACTCACACACACACACACACACACACACACACACACACACACACACACACACTCTCTCTCTCTCTCTCTCTCTCACACACACACACACACACATAAACACACACACACACACACACACACACACACCACACATACTCGCACGCACATGCTGAACGAGCGCGCGCACATCCATCTCTCTCTCTCTCTCTCTCTCTCTCTCGGGGGGTGAGACGATCTCACGGTGTTGATAGCACGCATGTTTTCGCCCGCTCTCAGAAATTTGGAGTATTTTGTTAATTAGTCTAATAATTAGCGATCTTTGAAAGTGGATATTCATGCAGTGTGGTATGTGACGTTGTGCTGATCACAGAGGTATAGTTTTTGTGACTGTCAGTGACCATGCCGGTGGACAGTGTGTGTTTTCGTGTCAGGTGTGGCCTGTTTCTGGCCATTTACCTGACCTTCATGGCAAAGCGTGTCAGGTTTGTGTTGATCATGCGCACGAGACTTGTGACAGTGCGGAACAGACTGGATATCGTGTTGTTTGTGTTTGTCGCTGCCTACCTTCTGTGTTGTGGCGATGTTGAACTGAACCCCGGCCCAACGGATCGCGATCGCCCTTCCCAGCAAGTGAATGCGGAAAAGAACGGCACGACAGCGCCATCGTGTACCAGTTCAGCGGACAGGAGTAGCGCTACCGATCGTCCCCTCTCTTCATGTATGTCAACCTCGGTGTAATGTCAGTGGAGGAAGGACTAGCGCACAGCCCAAACACACTCACAGCTTGCTTACAATCTCATTCATATATCATGCATTCGTCACATCAAACCACTAGTAAGTCTATAACTTTACTAACATGTTCATCGAACGAAACATCAATGCATATGGAATCAAATGAAATAAAACATTCTCTCTTTCCTGAACTTCACAAAATCATTTATCTAAAAATCATTAACTAACCCGGGTATAAACAGATTTCTACTTTACCTGGCCAGGTGATCTTAACTATTCACGAATCACTGTCTTTTCTTTTCTTTTCTTTTTCTTTTCACTGTCACTTTCACAACACGACACAACTGCTGGCACTGGTTTTGGTCTGATGGCGCCTGGTCGGGTGAGACTGTTGGGGTTGGTCTGTGGTTCTGTTTGGCGAAGTGACGCTCCCTTGGGTCAAACCCCGGGTTTTGGGTTAGAACATGACTTCAACTCGATCTTTTTCCCTTTTTCTTCCGTTTTAACGCATTGCACTCCTTCTCTCTCTTTAGGCTCTTATAAAATGGACAGGTTTCTTTTTTTCTTTTTTTTTCTTTTTTTTTCTTTTCTTTTTCATGAATTAGCAATTTTTCCTCTCTCACATTTCCCACCCTTCCTCAGACTATCTCATGCAATCGTCAATTTGGGTTTCCTTCCCCTCCCTATCCTCCTCTCTCTTGCCTTCTCTCCTGCAGAGTCCATCAAAACCCTTCTCCCCCTCCTTCTCTTCGTTCTTTCCCCTCGTTTCGCGTTCTCCACTCAGATTCTTCTTATTCTTCCGATCTGCCCAAAAAAACGGCAAAACCTTTGGTCAGTTTTTTTACCCCCCCCCCGAAGTTTTTCCCCCTCTAATTCCATTGGAAATTCAATACGACAGCCCCGTTACACCCCTTACTCCTGTGGTGGTCAATTGGTTTTAAATTGATTAGCTAGTTTCACCCCCACCACACACTCCTTCCCCCCTTTCCTACTTTAATGTGCCGTGTGGACAGGGTCCTCAAAGGGGCTGCTGATTTGGGGTGGGCCCCAGGTTCTAAACTAACAATGACCGGGTTCACAAATTGGCTAATGAGGTGGCCCGGGCACTGAGGCCGTCTGGGCAGAATCGGGGCCCGGGGTCAAACCCCTTTGTGCGGGGGGACAGAACGTCTTTTTGGGAGCCTCCCCCCTTGTTTAAATTTGGGCCGGCCCCCCTAGGGCCCGTCTTTCTAGCTAGAATGTTTATTTTGGACTTAGGTCCGAAAAAAATTGGTGGCGCCCCCCCCAAAGTTGGGTTGTTTCCCCCAAGTTTTGGGTTTCATTTTTTTTCCGTGAAAATTTTCCCCCCCTTGCAAAAGCTTTGCTCCGCATTGTCTAAAAACAAGGGTAAAAAAAAGACAACAACCGAACGACACACAGCTACACGCGAAATTTTGGAAAATTTAAAACCCAAAAGGGTTTTTAAAAAATTAAAAAATATACAATTAGTGAATCCCACCCAATGATTTATATTGCGTGCGCCTTGGTTATTTCAACTCATTCTTAAGACCTCTGTGCACACTTATGAATTCCCCTCCTGCGGATTTCCCCTCCCTCCTTTTCAAAATTCTTATGAAAACAAATATAAAGATCGCGTCCTGACACTTCATGGGGAATTCCACCCTCACTTATTGCAAAAAATTTGTCACTAAAACCGTATGCCCCAAACATAATCATCCCAGAACAAGTTCAAGAAAAATATGAACAAGTCTCCACAAAAAAAATTGAACCATACCCAATGGGAACAAAACCTACCAATAAACATAATGGAAAAACTATTTCAACAAAGCACCCGGGATATGACTGATTCCCTCTAGTTGCAGCTTGCAGATTACACATTTTAAATAGTCAGCTCCGACATTCTGCGCCCGGGAAGTACTGCACCGGTCCTTAGGCTGCAATGCCATTCCCCAACGCAAACTTGCTGTTTTTCAGCTGTGCCTTGCGGGAATTTGAGTGGTTGGTGCCCCCGTTTATCACGAACTCTTCCATAAAATTTTTGGGGAACTTCGCCGGCCCACCAACAGCTAAAACCCTTCTTACTTGCGTCCCTTCTTCACACTTCGTCAACTTTGCAGATATCTCACAGGAAACTCGCCCCCTTCATGCTCTGAACAATATGCACCTATCCCACCCCCTATGCATCTTCCGAAAAAAAAAATGGTTTTGACTATCTGGAAAAGCTTCAAGAGGGGAGGGGAACCTAGTCTTTAAAACCCCGTCTGCAGGCTTGCTCTGCGCGTCTGACCATTCACCATGTGGTTTCCCTGCCTTTGACCAAATCACTGAGGGGATCGTATCGCAAAAAATTTTTGGAACAAACCCCTGTAAACCAACAAAACCTAGCAGACTTGCTTCTTTTTTGGGTTTTGGTTTCTGAAATCTTTTCTCCCCTTTCCCCCTTTCTGGCTGCTTTGTGTCGCCCCCCGAAAAAAAACCCTGGGAAAACCCCTACTGCTAGCCTTCCCATACATGACAATCCTGTTGACTCTTTTGGAAACTTAGCAAAAAAAATCCCCCCTTTTCTGGGGTCCCCCTCCCCCCATAAATGATTGTGCGCCCCTATGTGCTATCTCCGCTAAATATTTTTGGGGAGTAAATTTGCAGGAAAAATTTTTGATTTCCCTTTCCATCGATTGGGTGTCCTGTACCTTTTCAATGAGGGGAAATGGTCCCTTTCCCAAGCATCAGCATTGTTGTGATCCGGGGGAAAGCAGAAACAGGACTGGGTCTCCCCCCTTGAGGTTGTCCTCACTTTCGATATTGCTTCTTCTGAACGACCTGCCTCCTCAAACCTTTCCCTTTTGCAAACTTACACGTCCCATACTGGCCCACCTTTGGAACAGGGCGAGTTGGGGCAATAAATAAAACACCCACTTCCTAAAAGGGTGTGTCAATTAAAAGGGGGGATTTTAAGAGGGTCTTCTCTTCCCCCCTTTGTGGCGCCCTTTTTGACACAATCACATGACATGCAAACCGCTTTATTTTCCCATTGCCCCGGGCCAATAAAAGTATCAAAGATCGGTTCGTTTTTTGCTGGTGGCCGAGATACCCCCATGAGCGATGTGACCCACTGACTGCATGTCACATAACACCTGGTCCCTCTAATGAGTGGTCACCTTCCCCTGTCTTCCCCTTTGAACACCGGTACAACCCCCCTTTCACAAGAAATTCTGTTCACCTCCTCAAACCCTCCGTTTCTTCCCCCTCTTCCCAACTCCCAAGACTTCGCGAGCGAAGGGTCTTGTTCCCCCTCCCCAAAAATTCAGGCGACCATCTTGCCTATTCCTTCCGGGAACAACTAAGGGTTTAAAAACCTTTTTCCCCTTCTTGCTCCGGTTTGAACTGTGCCCCGTACAGAAAACTCGGGATCCCTGGACCCCTTGCCCCTGGAATTTTTCCCAATGATCAAATCAAAAGGGGGTTTTTCCCCACCCAAACGCAGAAAACGCTGAAAGAAAGGGGGTACTTTTTTCATCTTGCAACGGGAAACTCCCTCACAGTCCATCGATTAGAGTACAGGTCGGATTTGCCCGTAAAACCCCTTTATCGACAGCGTTGTTCGTACTCCCCCGCTGAAAACCCATGTCTGTAACACTTTCACCCTTGCGGGCCCAACCCACCCTTCTTCCACGGGAAACGAACCACCCGTGCCCTCCATCCTGACACTGACTCTGTCCGGCTAGCCATGGGGCCACTCCACCCCTTCAACAAACCCCTTTGGGTTCCACGAGGTCTTTTCCCCTTACGACCCTTATCCACTCTTGAAAGGCTCTCCTTCTGGAACTCATGCACAATCCCTCCCCAAAATTCCCTTCTTAAAAATGAAACACCTAATTTCCCTTTCCCTTCCTTCTGCCCCCCCCTTGGTTTGCAGACTTTGCAGAAAACTCCCCGGTCTCCTGCCTCTTCTCCCCTGTCCTAGCCCCTGTTCCCCTGCATTTAGTGCCCAAAGTGCCTCTCTTACACCTCTGCGAATTTCAAAAACTCTCCTGCGTCTTGGGCTGTCTCTCTTTAAAATTAGGTTTAATCGGGGGCGAAACCCTAAAAATCTGTTCCTCTAATAGCTCTTTCAATTCGCGAACCCTTTTTCGTACCCCAACTCAAACCACTTCAAAATTGGGATCCAAACGTCACCAAATGATGTACTCTTCACCGTTGTAATTTAGTGAACAAAATTTCTTCTGAACCCTTCCTCTGTGAGTAAAATCCTTCATCAAGTTCCCACACACCAAAATCAATTGGGTGTCTGTGGCAATGCAGTAAAATCGAAATCCCTTTACCCTCAGTACGCCGACAAAATATCCCCACTCTTCAAAGGGCCCAAACCCCTGACGGGTTGCAAACGTTTTCAAAACGATGATGTATGCATCAATCAAAATCGGTCCCTTCCCGAGAATTTTGGCAATTGGGGTGGGGGGGCATGCTAGACGAGTCACGGGAAAAGGGAACTCCCATCATGGGTGGTCTCCCTTTGTTTTCATTTTTCCCCACCCTTAATTAAACCTTTAATCTTTCCGTTTCTGTTTCATTCTTTTGTTTCCTGCGCTTCCCTTACTTTCTTTTTCCCTGGTTTCGCTATCGAACCCCTTAAATCTTTTTTTTTCCTGCGTTTGTTTTCATTCTTTCTGTTTCCCGCCTGCTTTTTTCCCCTGCGATACGGCGTCTTTCGCGCTTTCATCCCTTTCCATCTTTTTTTGGGTTTTTTTAAAAAAATGCACCAATCTTTCCCCTGAGAAACCCTAATCCGAGCGACCCCCAAAGTTGTTCAATGGGGTTTTTTTCCCGCCATTATTTTTCTTTTTTTTTTTTGAAAAAATTTTATAACTACGACAGCCAAACTGGCGGTTCCGACAGAGTGACGAATAAAAATCCTTGAATGATAATATTAGTTGGGGAAAACTATTTATTTTTATAAGACGCCCAGCGCCTGGCCCAACTATGAGAGGAATTATGGGAAATCTGTGCAAAATGGACTTGGGGCTAAAATGCCAACCCTAGTATTAACTATTTGGAACAAGCCAAGCCTAGTATTTAACTATTTTGGGAACATACAGTAAGAAAAACCCCTTGTCTTGGGTTACAATACTTGAATCCCACCCAGTTTCCCTCTCTGGGGAAGTGAACAATTTAAATAAATGGGCCAGAATACCTGGCAAGCTCGCCAATAAATTGTCCCCCCGGGTGTAATGTCAGTGGAGGAAGGACTAGCGCACAGCCAAAACACACTCACAGCTTGCTTACAATTCTTCTTTTAATCATGCTTTGTCCATCAAAACCACTGTAAGTCTAAAACTTTACTACACATTTCACAAACGAAAACATCAATGATATGGAATCAAATAAATAAAACATTCCCCTTTTTCCGAATTAAAAAATCTTTTAATCTAAAACATCATTAACTAACCGGGTATAAAATTTCTACTTTACCGGGCCCTGATTTAATATTCACGAATCACTGTCTTTTTTTCTTTTTTTTTCTTTTCACGTCATTTCAAACCCGGACACAACGCGCCTGGTTTTGGTTGATGGCGCCGGTCAGGTGAACTTTTGGGCGTTGGTCTGGGGTTCTGCTTGGCGAAGTGACGCTGCGGGTTGAGGTCAAACCCCGGTTAGGTTGAACAGTGATACAACATCATCTGTTTCCTTTCTTTCTCCTTTTTTTAACGCTTGCACCTCTCTTCTCTCTTTTTTGCCTTTCAAATGGACATGGTTGTTTTTCTTTTTTTTTTTTTTTTCTTTTCTTTCTTTCTTTTTCATGAATTAGAAAACTACTCCTCTTCCACATCTTCCTCAGTCCTTCCTCTGCAGCTATCTCATGCTAACTGTCAACTTGGTTCCCCTTCTCTCCTCCCCCATCTCTCTTCTCCTCTCCCCTTCTCTCCTGCAGAGCTCCCTCAAACCTCCTCCCCTTCTCTTTTTTTCCCCCTTTCCCCGGTTTCTCTCACTCCGCTTTTCTTATTCGTTCCGATCTGTCCAAAACGGGCGATTCCGGTTCGTATTTTCCCCCTGACACCCCCAAAGTTCTCCCTCAAATTCCGGGATATTCACATCACGACAGTCCCGTCTACACCCTTACTCTCGGGGTGGCCCAAATTGGCTTTAAAATTGATTAGCTAGATTTCCCCCCCACCACACCCCCTTTCCCCCTTTTTCCCTACTTAACGGGTGCCGTGTGGCACTGGTCCTCTAAAGGCTAGTGATTTGGGTGGGCCCCACGTGTCTAAATAACAATGACGCTGGTTCAAAAATTGGTAAGAGGCGGCCCCAGGCACTGAGGTCCTCGGGGCAGACATCGAGGGTGGTCAAACCCCAAAGTCGTTGGCGGACAGAACGTCTTGTGGACCCTCCCCCCTTGCTTAATTTGGCCCGGGACCCGACCTAGGCCCGCTTTTGACCCCTAAAATGTTTTTTTGGGGGCTTGGTCCGAAAAATTGGGGCGCCCCCCAAGTTAGTTGTTTCCCCCAAGTTGGGTTTTTTCTTTTTTTTGTCCGGACAATGTAGGATTCCCAATCCCCTGGGATGTTCTCTCTCAGATCATGGGAAATTGAAGTGCAAGGGGAGAGATCTAAATCTATAGTATAACCTGGTTTCCTTCGGAATGATTGAGTGACATTAAGACTGATCTTGGGCTACTCCCCCAAAAAAGTGTGATGAAATTGGGAGAAAATGTGACACTAGAAAAAGCACACAAGAGTTAGTTGCACTGCAAAAAGAAAAAAAAAGATATCGTAACCTATTCAGTATTTGCCAAAAAGTGACAAAATCCAGAATGTGTTTTCCCAGGAGGGTGGCAGGGTGGTAACTTTAAAAAAAATTGTGGAAGCTTGAAAGTTTTTTCGAAGAGACAAAACTAAAGTAGGTTCCCCCAAGAAGAACGTTCGAAAGTTGAAACATGTGCCAGAGTAGTAACTATGTCTAAAAATTTACAGGGCCAAAAGAATGGGGCAACTAATGATATCGCTCAGGCAAGAGTGGGTGGAAATAAGATGGCCGACCGAAAAAAAACCCAAAGATTGCAAGTTCAATCGTTGGAAGGACAAAATGACGGTGATTTCCAAACGTGCTATCGTGAAAAACGAGGGCAAAAAAGGGAGGTGTGGGTAATGACCCTACCAGAAAGCCGTGTGGTTTCGAGGCCAGAAAAGAGGGGAAGGTGGGCCTACTTTTTAAAAAGGGCCAATTAGTGGTGGGACCCAAACACCGACCCAGAACCACGCTGAGGTGGTGGTGCAAAGATGACCTGTGCCCAAAGCGGATGTGCAACGACAACTCCGTCCCCAGCGCAGCATCAAAGGGGCGACAACCAAAGCAACAGTGGGCGAGGTCCCCGCGGCGAAAGAAGCAAGCCGGCGGGGATTCCCCCCATCGTTTAACCAGGGGGACGAGACCCGCTCCGGGGTACCGGTGCAGTGTGGGGTAGCGGTGGGGGAGGAAAGGGGGGGAGGGAAAACAACCCGGGTCTTCGGTTTTTCTCCCCCCCCTCCTCCCCCCTCCCGCAACAAGTTTATGGTCATCCCCCCCCCAAAGGGGATCAACACGGGAAGTGCGCTAGGACAGCCGGGTCATTTGTAAATATAAAAATTTCTTGTTTATAATGTTGAAAAATTTTATAATAAATTATGATGCTTTTTTCATTGATTACATTTCAAGTTTTATGTTGTCTGCATACAGAATTTTGCGTGAGTGTTTGACTTTTGGTATATTTCCCTGATTTATCAATTTGCTGCCCTGCAAAAAAAATTTTCGACACGGAAGACACCAGGGGGGTTGTTGCTCTGACCGAAAAACCCTATTAAATTTTCCCCAGCTGTCAATGTCAATTTTGAAAAAGTAGTTGGTCAACATAAAAAACTGTTTTTAAAAGTACAAAGATGTACTTCGGTTGCTGTTTTATTGTGCCCGAAAATGGGGCCCCATAAATACGATGGGAATTAAGGATGGTATAGTTAATTTGGAAGAAAATTTATTCACGTCCTTCAAAAGGGTAAGTGCCCTTTGATGCCTTTTGGGGGATTTTTAAAGCAAGAACTGGGGGGAACAGCCAAGGGTGGAAAAACATGAGTAATTAAACCCATGTATGGATATAATGAGGGTGATGATGGTATATGAGGAAACGGAAGAGGAACTCGAAAATAAACGTTGTGAATAATTTGGGGCATCGCTGTTGAATTTCGTTTCAGTTTAACTGGGGTCATTTTGAAAAGGTTTTTGACAATAATTCTAGTGGCATTTTACTTTTGTTTCACCGCTTGGGGCAAGGTGATTTTTATGATTAGTCAAAAAAAAGTTGTCTCGTGCAGCTGTGATTTATGGTTGGTATCGAAACGATTCCTGGCACTTGCCTAGAAAAATTTTTTGGAAAAATGTGGACAAGAATTCATTCAGTTACGTACGTTCAAACCCGTAAAAGAATCACTATGTTTGGTCAAGATTTTGTACATTTTTCAAAAAGCAAAAATCGCTGATTTCCAAAACAAAATTTTGATAACGTTATTTTGTTCTTGATAAATATCATGCTTTTCTTGAATATTTTCAAAGTCGTTAGCGCCAGCTGGTGTATGTGAGAAAAAAACAGGAAATAAAAGAGAAAGAGTACGGTTTGATGTGAAAGTCACCGTTTAAAAGAAAGCATTGGGGGTTATATGGAAATTCAAACGAGCAAAGCGAGCAAAGAAGCCTTCAACGAAAAAAAGAGGCGTACGTTAAGGAAAGAAAGGAATATAAGTATTTGTTAACCAAAAGAAAACAGAGTTGTAAGCAAGGTTGTTAAATTAAAGCATCAGTACTGTTTTAAAAATTCTGGCAGACAGTCAGGTCTGTGAAAAACCAAAATCAGTGATCTACAATTCTTACCTATAAACAGTGGGACGAAATTCTTTCCCCTCTTTAATGAATAATAAATGTCACATCATAGAAATGCGAAATCAATATGATGAACAAAATTAGGTGTTTTGATGCATCATTTAAAGAAGCGATTTTCCCCAAGATCCTTGCCCCGTATTTGGGCATCTCAAGTTGGAAAAGCGCAGGCCCCGACAAAATCAAAAAGGTGAAATTTTGAAACATCAAATGTTGTTGTTATCGATTTTCTGGTTTCTTTTTCAACAAATTTTTTGATCATGGGGAAATTTTTCCCCAAACAAAGGTCCATCCATTTCGTACCAAAAATAAAAAAGGAGGGGGGGGCGTTAATCGCCCGTAATTATCGTGGCATAGCCTTAACAAGTGTTGTAAGTAAAGTTTATACACACATTTTAAAAAAAAGGCTATCCCATTTGGGGAAAAGAAGAAAAAAATTCTTGAAGAGCAGGGAGGTTTCCCACAGGGGTTTTAAATTGACCAAAATTTTACCCTCATGCATTATACAGAATTTTACAAAAAAAATTCTAAAATGTACGGCTTTATCGATTCAAAAAAGCGTTTGACTCTGTGAAAGAATTTACGTGGGCAGTTTTTGGGGGAATGGTGTGAAAGGCAAAATGTTAGGGCCTTTGAAATATTTATGATTTGTGGTTGGCTTGTGTTTTTGACAATTTTTTATTCTGATTATTTCAAATTTTCCTAGGGGGTGAGACAAAGGGTTTCCCACTGAGCCCCATATTGTTTTTTCCTTTTTTATTAAAGAATTTGTAAATGTCGTGTGGAAAGCTGGAATACAAAAGATTCCCGGGGCAGCTGAATTTTTTTCTCTTGTTTTCGCGATTATATGTTGTGAAAACAAATGGTCTTCAGAACCACTTGCAGCTTAAAAAAAAGAAGCAGATAGATTACATCTGGTATTAACTTAAAAAAACAAAAGTAATGTGTTTAGAAAGGGGGGTCATTTGGTGCCCGGGGGGAGATGGTTTATGGAGGTAAAGAAATTTTTACAAATTCTTACAAAAATTGGGGTGGTTTTTACCACAAAATTAAGTATTTGGGGCAGTTTATTTGACGTCTGTAGAAAAGGGAAGAAGGGGGGGAAGGACATATTTAGATCCCTGAAAAATTGAACACCGGGGTTAGATTGTTTTGGAAACTATTGAACCCCCAAATAGAGCCCATATTAACCCCGCGCTGAAGGTGGGGACTGGAAAAAAAATAGGAAAAAGGGAAAAAGTGATACCCTTTTCAATAAAAATTTTAGGTCTTCCCCCCACACTTTTAATGCTTTGTTTATGGGGAAACAGGAAAAATTCCCCCCCTGTATTCGAATGTCTGTAAAATGTATTAAATATTGGCTAAAACACTAACCTACCCCTGTCGGAATTCAGACAGTCATAGAAAAGCTTGTTTACAAAAGAATCTGGTCAATTAAAATTTGGGCGTAAAGTTAAGAAATTTTAGTGAGAAGGGTTGGTATTGTATGCTAAGCCAAGGTGAGGTTTTTGGGTTGGGTTTTTTTAGTGAATCAAAAAATAGCTTATTCCTGCTATAAACGTTTGGGGATTCAGAAATTGGGAAATAATGAAAATATAGGGGGTTTATTCTTTCAAAAATGTTTTTAAGCAAAAAAAATTTATAAATTTGATTGGATAAATGGCATAGGGTTAGTTTATCAAATTTAGACTAAATTGCGGCCTAAAAAATGTCAAACATTGGTTTCAAAATGAAGAAGATAAAAAAAAACGTTTTCCCCTCGTGTGGAAATGGGAAAAGAGGATGAAATTCATTTTGTTCAATTTTCTCTGTTATAATGAAAAGCGCAAAAGCTGTAATATTCTAAAATTTCCCTTTTAAAAAAAATCCCGATCAAGATCGGGAACAATTTCTTTAAATAAAAATGAAAAAAGTAACATTCCCTGGCAGATTTTTTGCAGAAGCAATGAAGATTAGGGAAAATGTTATTGAACAAAGTCAACAATTACTGATGATCCACCTTGTTTCCCGCGTTTTGCGCAACATTCTCTTTTCTGTCCGTCTCTGTCTCTCTCTCCCCTGCTCTCCCCCCCCCCCCCCCCCTCTCTCCTCTCTCCTCTCTCTCTCTCTCTTCCCCCCCCTCTTTATCGCTGCTGCGCGCGTGTGTGTGAGGGGCCCCGGCGGAGGCTGCTGTGCGCACCCATGTGCGTGCATATTTTCTTTTATGCGTTTTGGGTATAGTCTTTTGATAAAGATAGGAAACATTTTTACAAACATTTACTTATATATTATAAAGTCCCCCCTTGTCGAAAGGGCTGTACCCTTTGGGAAAAAAAAAAGGTCAGTGCATTCAGTGTCTTCTCTCTTCTCTCTTCTCTCTCTTCTCTTTCCCCCCTCTCCTCTTCTCTTCTCTCTTTTTTTCTCTTCTCTCTCTCTCTCTCAAGAGAGAGAGAGAGAGAGAGAAAGGGAAAAGGGGGGGGGGGTTGGGGCTGATTGGGGGGGGGGGGGGGGGGGGGGGGGGGGGGGGGGGGGGGGGGGTTTACGTATTTTTCAAACAGTTCGTGTATACAGTCAAACTGGAAACGGGTTTTTTTTGCTTTTGGGGTTCGGTCCCCTCTTGCTTACCTTTATCATTTTAATGTTTTTTTCTTCTTTTTTGTTGTTTGTTTGTTTTCTTGTTTTTTTTTGTTTTGTTTTCCTCAAAGGGAGCCGCTTTTAAAAAACCGATTTTCGATTTTGTGAGCTAACTCGGGCGTGACAAGAAAACTTTTTCCCTAAAAGGCTAATCTCGCGCCGGGGTGAGGGGCCACCGTTGGAGTGGATGGAAAGGGGAAAAGTGATAAGGGGCTTTCCCTGTTGCCGAATCACGGTGTACCGACGAAGTGGGTTGGGGAGGGAGAGGGGGGGGGATGAGGCAGTGGGGGGGGGGGGGGGGGGGGGGGGAGGGGAGGGAGGTAATGGGAGGGGAATGGGTGGTGTGGGGAAGTGTTCAATTTTCCCGATTAAACTCCTTTTCCGGGGGGGCTTTGGGAGGGGGTATTTCCCCCCCCGAGAGGTTCCCCAGCGGCCCCCCCCAGTCTGCGGCGATCGCCGTCCCCAACTTTCGGTGTTTCTTTTATGCATAAAAATTCGAAGGTGCCAAGCTGCGGGGCCGTTCGTGCGTGCTGCGTGTGAGGTCTACGCAGGGAGTAGGCTACACACCACGTGCCTATATAGCCCACGGAGGCACGTACAACGCACGTATACAAACTACACGCACGATGTACAACGCACGTACATGCACGCGGGGCACCCTACCACCCCCCCCACCCACACACACACACACACACCCACACACACACCACCACCTCAACACTCACAGCATTAATGTTTCTCTTTCGGGTTTAAGGAAAGTGCCCTTCACATACAAAAATGCCCCGCCGCCCCCACGCGGTGCGCGCGATGCAACCAACACCAACACACACACACACACACACACACACACAAAAACCCCAACACAACCACGCACGACGCAGGCAGCACGTGCACACCGCACGCACGCTTGCAGCCAAAAGACAGTGGACTTTCATACTGATTACATAAAGACGCGAAAATTTCCAGCACGGCTTCACAAACAAGGCACAAAAATAATTGATATAATCCTCCATAAGTCACGGTAAAACCCCAATGCAATAAGACAACACTAAAGGACAGTATCGGTAAGTCGGTGCAAAAAAAAGGAAAAAAAAATGCAAAGTGCTTCCCTTGCGAATTTTGCCTAAAAAGGGAGGGGGGGGAATTTTTGAACTTGAAACGAAACGGGACGGTTTTTGTTATTGTTGTTGTTACCTCCCTTTTTTTAAGATCTGAAGGGGCCCCCCTGACGAAATTATTGACAAAATTTTCGCAAAACACGTTTTGTGTGGGTGTGTGTGTGTGTGTGTGTGTGTTGTGTGTGTGTAGCTTTTATGTTTTTTCATTTCTGTCCACGGTTGTTATGAAACAAAAGTGTGAAGCACAGACATTTTTGTTACCGGGGGTTGATTTTTAAACGGTAGGCGTTGCCCATAAACGCCAGAATTAACAATGTTTTGTGTTTTTTTTTATTTTCCGTTTGGGGGCACGAATTTTGTCTTTGCTCTTGGAGAATTTTGGGTAGCGTTTCAGTGGGGGAGAACATTTTGAATCGTATCGTCAGTTTTCTCACTTTACATTTTCTTTTAATCATCACCCTTTGGGGATTCACACCCGTATTGAACAAGAGAAAATGATATTTTTCCCTTCGAAGAGAATATGACTTTTTTTTTGTTGTGAAGAGGAATTTACCCCTTAAAAAATGAGGACATGGGATTTTGATGGATTAATAGTGAGGCACCCCAAAACCCCATAAATTCCCTACACTGTGATCCTTTACCTTTTTTTTTCATAATGGTTTATAAGTCTCGTTTTTAATAAAATGGAGTTTTAAAAAGGGGTGACTATCCTTTTTTTTTTTTTCTTTTCGTCCGGGTAAAGACATTTACTGTGTTTAAATTAAAAAAAAAATTTATCATTTGTATTGGATAAATGGCTTAGGGTTAGCTTATCAATTCAGACTAAGAGTTAGCGGCCTAAAAAATGTCAAACATTGGTTTCAAACTGAAGAAGATAAAAACAAGTTTGCCCGTCGTGTGGAAATGAACAGAGGATGAAATTCATTTATGTTCAATTGCTCTGCTTATAATGAAAAGCGCAAAAGCTGTAATATTCTAAATTCCTTTACAGGAAATCCTGATCAGAGATCGTAACATATATTCTTTCAAATAACAATGAAAATGTAACGATATCCCTGGCTAGATTTTTAGCAGAAGCAATGAAGATTAGGAAAGTGTTAATTGAACAAAGTCAACAAATTACATGATGATCCACCATCTGTATACCCGCGTTCGCGCAAGCATCTCTCTGTTTCTGTCTCTGTCTCTGTCTCTCTCTCTCTTTCTCTCGCACTCTTCCCCCCCCCCCCCTCTCTCTCTCTCTCTCTCTCTCTCTCTCTCTCTCTTCCCCTCTCTTTATCGCTGCGTGCGCGCGTGTGTGTGAGTGCGCGCGCGCGAGCGCGTGCGTGTGCATGCACCTGCATGTGCGTGCATATTTTCTTTCATGCGTGTGTGTGTATAGTCTTTTGATAAAGATATGAGATCATTTATGACAAAACATTTACTTATATATTATGAATGTCCCCCCTTGTCTGAAAGGGCTGTACAGCTATTGGACAATAAAAAAAGTGTCAGTGTCAGTGTCAGTGTCTCTCTCTCTCTCTCTCTCTCTCTCTCTCCTCTCTCTCTCTCTCTCTCTCTCTCTCTCTCTCTCTTTCTCTCTCTCTCTCTCTCTCTCTCAGAGAGAGAGAGAGAGAGAGAGAGAGAGAGAGAGAGAGGGGAGGGGGTTGCGGGCTGAGTAGGGGGGGGGGGGGGGGGGGGGGGGTGTTTTACAGTAATTTTCAATCAGTTCGTGTCATACAGTCAATCTCGGAAAACGGTTTTTGTGCTTATTGGGTTACAGGTCCTCCTCTGTGCTTACACTTTATCATTCACATGTTTGTTTCTTCTTCTTTGTTGTTTGTTTGTTTGCTTGTTTTGTTTTGTTTTGTTTTCCTCAAAGGCAAGCCGCTTTCAACAGAACACGAGTTTTCGATTTTGTGATGACATAACTCGGGCGTGACAAGAAAGACATCTTTTCCATCAACGGCTAATCTCGCGCCGACGGTGAGGGGCCACCGGTTGGAGTGGAGTGGAAGGCAGGATGTGATAAGGGTCTTCCGTGTCTGCCGAATCACGGTCGTACCCGACGAAGTGGGTTGGGGAGGGAGAGGGGGGTGGATGAGGCAGTGGGGGGGGGGGGGGGGGGGGGGGGGGGGGGGGGGGGGGGGGGGGGGGGGGAGGGGGAGGGAGGTAATGGGAGGGTGAATGGGATGAGTGTGGGAAGGTGATTCAATTTCCTGATTAGAACTCCTTTTCCTGGGGAGGCTTTGGGAGGGCGGCTATTTCCCCTCCCCGAGAGGTTCCCGAGCGGCCCCCGAGTCTGCGGCGATCGCCCGTCCCCGAACTGTTTCGGTGTTTCTTCTTCATGCATAAATTTCGAAGGTGCCAACGCATGCGTGCGTTCGTGCGTGCGTGCGTGTGAGCGTCTACGCAGGCACGTAGGCTACACACGCACGTAGCCTATATAGCCTACGGACGGCACGTACACACGCACGTATACAAACGTACACGCACGCATGTACACACGCACGTACATGCACGCGGGCGCACACCTACACACCCACACACCCACACACACACACACACACACACACACACACACACACACTCACACTCACCACACTCACACGCATTAATGTTTCTCTTTCAGGTTCAAGGAAAGTGCCCATTCACATACAAACTCATGCACGCGCGCACACCCACGCGCGTGCGCGCGCATGCACACACACACACACACACACACAACACACACACACACACACCACACACACACACACACACACACACGCACGCACGCAGGCACGCACGTGCACACACGCACGCACGCTTGCACGCCACTAAGAGCAGCTGGACTTTCATACTGACTAATCTATAACGACGCGAAAATTACACAGCACAGTGCTTCACAACACAATAGGCACAAAAAAAAATTGATATAATACACTGCCATACAGCTCAGCGGTATAAACCACAATGCAATAAGACAACACAGTAAAGGACAGTATGCGGTAAGTCGGTGCAAACGATGGAAATAAAAACTGCAAAGTGCAATTCAAGAATTGCAAGTAATTATTGCCTAAAAAGGGAGGGAATTTCGAAGCTTGAATCTGAAACGGGACGAGTTTTCGTTATTGTTGTTGTTACCTCCCTTTTTCAAGATCTGAAGGCCCCACTGACTGAAATTATTGACAAGTTTTCGCAAAACACGTTGTGTGTGTGTGTGTGTGTGTGTGTGTGTGTGTGTGTGTGTGTGTGTAGCTTTATATGTGTATTTTCAGTTTCTGTCGACGGATTGTTACTGAGAAGCTAGAAAGTGTGAATGCACAGACATTTTTGTTGACCGGAGGTTGATTTTGAAACGAGTAGAGCTGTTGCGCCGAAAAAACGCCAGAATTAACAATGTTTAGTGTTTTGTTTATTGTCTCGTTTGGCGGCACAGTAATTTTGTCTTTGCTCTTGTGAGACATTTCACGGGTAGCGTTTCAGATGGCGGAGAACATTTCTGAATCTGTATCGTCAGTTTTCTCACATTCTACATTTTCATTACTAATCATCACCGTTGGGCATTCACACACCTGTATTGAAACAAGAGAAAATGATATTTTTCCCTTCGAAGAAGAATGACTGACTTTTATTTTGTCTGTGAAGAGGAATTTACCACTTGAAAATATGAGTGACATGGTATTTTGACTGGAATTAATAGTGAGGCACCCCAAATCCTCATAAATTTCCATACAGCTGTGATCCTTTACCTTTTTCTTTTCATAAGTGGTTCATAAGTCTTCGTTTTTAATGAAAATGGATGTTAAAGAGGCCTGCACTATCCTTTTTTTTTTCTTTTCGTCCGGTAGAGACAGTTTCCACTGGTGTTTAAATTAAGAAACAAACCAACGAATCACTGGAAAAGATTTTGAAAGACATTTTACATGTGGGTCTGGGTGCTAGTTTCTTCACACCGATGTCCGTGCAAGTAGACTGTGAGCGTTACCTTAAAGACACCGCGAAAGAGACGTCCTGGTCGATAAATAAACCGAAAGACAGAGTTTCAAACAAACAAATAAAAAGTATGGGTGACGTGCGCTGTCCCCTAGATTAAATCTTACGTTCGCGCACGTTCTCTCTTCTCTCTCTCTCTCTCTCTCTCTCTCTCTCTCTCTCTCTCTCTCTCTCTCTGTGTCTGACTGTCTCTGTCTCTCTCTCTCTGTCTGACTCTCTCTCTCTCTCTCTGTCTATCTGTCTGTCTCTCTCTCTCACTCTCTCTCTCTCTCTCTCTCTCTCTCTCTCTCACGCACACACACGCACACAAGCACAGACACACACAAGCACACACACACGCACACACACGCACGCACGCACACACACACACACACACACACACACACACACACACACACACACACACACACACACCCCACACAAGCACACACACACACACACGTGCGCAGACAGACAGACAGACACACGCACACACACATGCACGCACGCACACACACACACACACACACACACACACACACACACACACACACACACACACATATATATATATATATATATATATATATATATATATATACATACATACATACATACATATATATATATATATATTATATATATATATATATATATATATATATATATATATATATATATAGTAGAAAGAAACTCGTGGAGAGCGTGGCAGCAGAGAGTCCTCAGAAGAGAAGCCCCCTTCAAGCAAGTGTTTCGGCCTTATCTCCTGACACTCTAGGGGGGTTGGGCCACACCCGGTTCATGACTCCGGATGTCCCTCTGCTTTTCCTTTGGCCTTTGACCACCATTCAGTTTTGGTCACCCCCAGTCCTTGTCTGTTGGTCTGTGTGTGTCCTGTTATTTCTCTGATCTTGAGACTTTCTTTTGCAGAATCCATCGCCTCTTGAACTTTCCATTTTCTGCCTGTCTTCAGCTGGGGCTTGATTGCTTCTACCACCTTGTCTCCTGAGTCCTCCAGCATGCTTTGAAGTCTGATCTTCCCTGCTTTGTATTCCTCCAGGATGGATTTCAGTGGTAGTTTGAGCTTTGTTTGGCGACAGTACAGCGCGATGTCAGTCAGACAGGGTGGGACACCAAGCCATTTCCTTGTGAACTTGTTGATTTTGGCTTCCATTGCTTCCACTGTGCTGGTGCAGATGTCGTATATCATCAGAGGCCATAGGAGCTTTGGTATCAGCATGAACTGCAGACACCAGACCTTGTATTTGCCAGGGAACCCACACTGGTCAATGGTCTCCAAGCCTTCTTCCGCCATCTGCTTGGTTTCTTTTGCTCTTTGTGTGTCTTTCAGCGTATCATCATACCATCTTCCAAGGCTCTTGACTGGTTCTTCTGTGACTGTTGGAATGGCCTGGTTGGCAACACTGAAGACCACAGATTCGGCCACTTTTCCTTTCCTCAGTGAGAGACTCCGTGATTTCTTTGGCTTGAACTTCATTCTGGATGAGGCAACTATGTCGTCCAGCCTCTCCAGCACATGACGTGTCTCGTCTTCTCTGGATGAAATCACTGTAGTGTCATCCATGAAGGCCTTGAGAGGAGGCATCTTGTATCCATCGCCAAGGTCTGTTTGTCTCGCGTTGTTTGTTGCTGCTTTCAAGATGAGTTCCATTGCCAGCACGAACAGTATCGGGGAAATTGCACAGCCCATTGCAATGCCCACTTCCAAGTTGATCCAATCAGTTGTGTACTCCTTGGTAGAGAACCGCATTGAGAAGCCATTGAAGTACTTCTTGAGCATGTCGCGGATATTCTTTGGCACATGGTACATCTCAAGAGCCAACTGTATCATCTCATGGGGCACAGATCCATATGCGTTTGCCAGATCAAGCCACACTACGTCCAGGTCTCTCTTTTCTGTTTTTGCTTTTTGGATTGCGTCCCAGATCATTGTGGCGTGTTCTACACAGCCAGCCACGCCTGGGATGCCACCTTTCTGGACTGACACATCCAAGTACTTGTTTTCCATCAGGTACTTTGGTCAGCCTTGCTGCCATGACAGAGAAGAAGATTTTCCCTTCGACGTTCAGTAGTGATTTTGGCCTGAACTGGCTGATGTCACTTGAGTTTTGCTCTTTGGGGATGTACACACCATCTGCCGTCATCCACTGGCCGCTGATCTTCTGGTTTCTCCAAGCCGATCGCAGCAGCCTGTGGAGCCACTCCAGCACCTTGGGACATTTCTTGTAAAGCTGGTAAGGTATTCCGTTTGGCCCTGGTGATGATTTGGCTCTGGCTTTGTCGACCACCTTCTTGATTTCCGCCAACGTTGGAGGCTTGCCATTGAACTGTTCCTCAGGGTTGGTTGGCCACACCAGACCTTGAATGTCGAGTGGTGCTTTGCTCTGTGAGTCAGAGTATGTTTCCTCAGATGCTGCTCAAGAACTCCTTTGTCCACACTTAGGGTCCCAGATTTTGGCTGCTCAAACAGTGTTCTGGCAAACTGGAAGGGGTCTCCGAAGAAGCGCTCTTGTGTCTTCTTCTTTTTGCTCTTCCTCTTCCTCGCAGATTCCGCTTTGCTGAGGGCGCTGTGTTTTTCTTTCAGGTCTTCCCACAGTTTTTCCAAGCCTTGTTTTTCAGATGGCAGTGCGGTCTTCATTTGCTTCTTGAGGTTGTTCTTTTGGACTCTGATCTTGTCCATCTTTTCTTGGCGTCTGGATTTCTTTGGAGGTGTTTTCTCTTTGGGTAGTTTTACTCCATAGGCGTCTCTACATGTGGCATACACAATGTCCCCATATGTGGCTAGTTTGTGTTCCAGGGTGCTTTTCCCTATCAGTGCATCGAGTCTTTGGACAATTTTTGCATCCAGTTTCTCCCAATCTTCAGTTTTGTTTGCTCGTGGCAGGTTGAGTTTCAGGCGCCTGGCATCGAGGGCCTGTGCAAATTCCCCATCCGAACCAACAGCGTGGATGTCCTTGGCACTGTGGTTTAAATCCTGGTCTTGGTCTTCCGACGTCTTATCTGCTGATGCAGTGCTCTGCTGCTCATTCAGATGAGTCTTCACACATCCCATCTTTGTTCTGTGGATCTTCATGCCACGGGTGGTAGCGAAACGCTTTCCACAGACACATGGATATTCCATTTGGTCCATGTTCATAGTCCGTTTGGGATTTGCAGTCGTGTATATATATATATATATATAAATGCGCGTGCGAGCTGTCGCATGCACACACACTCGAGTGTACACACACACGCACGCACGCACACACTCGAGCGCACACACATACACACGCACGCGCGGGCACACACACACACACACACACACACACACACACACACACACACACACACACACACACACATACACACACACACACACACACACACACACACACACACACACATAGACACACGCACGTATGCACGCTCGCACACACACACACACACACACACACACACACACACACACACACACACACACGCACACACACGCGTGCAAGTATGCACTCATATGCGCACACACTCTCCTACACACACGCACATGCAAGCACGCAAGTATTTACCAGCAAACACACTCAGACTCACACACACACACACACACACACACACACACACACACACACACACACACACACACACACAACACACACACATCTATTGTAATACCCCCGAGAGTAAGCTGGGCACTCAAGCTCTGACGAACGCTTTAGGTCAATGGTTGGGTCAGGCATCTGCGAAGTCACAGCCATGAGAACCTTCCTCGTTTATTCCTTCAGTCACTTCTTCCCTTATTCATCCGTAGCTGCAGTGCACTGTGGTCTGATGGCAAAGGAGACGGGGTGCAGCGTGTATGGAGTAGTCCGCACGCGGTGAAGCCACCTAGATGACACTGAAACCGAAACTGAAAGTTCTGGTAGAGGAAAGTAGCCAGAATTTAACGCGGAGAAAAGTGGACTGACGACGAAGTTACGCTTCTGTTTCACACAGTGCCGAAGTGGAAGCTGTATCATCTTTATATTGAGCTCCAGCTAGAATCAACAGTCACGGGATTGTGAGAATGTTCAAGCACTGGAATATGTACGTATTGGAGTTGCGGGGACATCCGAATTATCGGAAAACACAACTAAGGGAATATGAACACCACGAGAACATAGTGGAAAGGGGGATAATTTGAACCGCCTGAGCATCAAACTTTGTGTACCTTGGTAGTTTTAGCCGAGAAGCTGAATTAGAATAATTTTAGTTTTAAAAAGCAAAATGCCCAGAGCTTTACACGGCAGAGGTCTTAGCCCTTTTAACGTCACCATGTTCGGTATAATCACTGTTATAAGAAAATTTAGGACAGGTTTAATTTAACCGATCAAGGATGTAGTACACTGAACGTGTGAGGGGCCTGAATCGGACCAGAGGTGTGCAGAGACAAGCGAGATCTAGTCCAAGAAAATAACAATGCAAAGTTTTCGGTATGCAGTTAAATACAAATCAACGAATACACTTTCTTTTCATGCCTCTCACACTTGCACCATGAATGTATTTTACAAAAGTTAAATCTAGTTATATTCAGCGTGGGAAAAGACAACACTTGCAAACATAATCAAGCCATGAAGACCCACGTTTCGGCTTTGGACAAGTAGAGAAAGGACTTTACAAATGTGGAACATAACGAGAACATAGGACTGCGGGGTTTGGGGAGTACACAGTTGAGGTAAAAATTAATAGAGGACACCTTTGGAACATAAATCTGTCGGAGCAACTCTTGTCATTTGGAAGTAAATTGTGGGAGTGTGTAAATATCAGTTTGGGTCGTTTACATTCATATGCAGTTAATATCGTTTCACTGACCACTCGTTTCCAATAATTTTGATTAACGCGCGTTGACAATAAATAGTCCAGGACTTTTGTTTGATGCGAATCATGACTGTCGCCTGTACTACTTCCAGTATGTCTTCTTTCTTCAGTCTAATGAAGGAAGCTTAACAAAATGACGAAGGGAAATGACCACTTTCTGTGGCTTCTTCAAAAGAACCGGTCCTTTTGAAGACTACACAGTGTTGTCTTCAGGTTAACTCTCTCTCTCTCTCTCCTCTCTCTCTCTCTCTCTCTCTCTCTCTCTCAACATATAATCATATGCTCTTCTTTCAGCCGCATATTTGTCTCCATAATGGTTATGACTGGTGGCTTCGTGTGTCGACCTGTACGCGTCTCTATCTTTGTTTCTGGTGAGATGTTTCGGCCATTGTATGTCTGGACACTGGGTGGTCGAATGATAGAGTGTCACAAAACTACAAGGGGAAGAGAGGTCGGTTGGTGAGTGGGGGAAGAGGGGGAGGGGAAAGGGGGGGGGGGGGGTGTGATTGGAGGAGAAGGCGGTGTTGGTAGTTTTAATGGATGGTTTTTCAACCGGCGATTCCACCTCCATGCCATTTCATTTTTCTGACACCCCCCCCCCTCTTCTTTTTTCATGGATTTAAGTGACAGCGTTTATTTTATGTCCACATCACCTTATGGGATATGGCAGAAAGGAATAACAACCGGGGCCCGAGGGGAGGGGGTCTGTTTAAAACTACACTGACACACCCAAATTGACACCACGTTTTGAAGGGCAGGAAACGCGATTTTCTCCCTTTTTTTTCTTTTTACTTCTTTCGGTTGGTGCCCATGGGGTTCGAAATCACAACATCTAGTTTCGAACCGGGCGCTGCGATTAACGGAGTCGACCAGGCACCCGATGTTCATTAACTGCATTCAAGGTGAACATCCACATCCCCAGAAGGTGACACGGCAGACGGGAGCAGCAGTCTCGGGAGAGTGAGGAAAGGGAGGGAACCGACCACGCACTATATCGCAGCCGCCACGAGAACACACTGGAACGATAACACGTGAAACTGGAAGGTTTAATTCAATGTTTGGCGCCAACGAGGTTTCAATTCGCAACGTCTGACCGAACGCGATGCTACTACCGGGATGACCTGTGTGCAGACTGTGACGAAATGAAATGCCGGGGTTAGGTCCTGAAACGCAGGGGAAAAGCTGGCGTTGGTGTTGTCTGTCCCTGTTTGAGTGGTTTGGGCCTGGACTCTTTTTTCTTTTCTTTTTTTTTTTTTTTTTTTTTTTTTGGGGGGGGGGGGGGGGGGGGGAGCAGCCCGTTATAGAGAAGTATCAGAAGTCTTGGTATCTGCCCTTTTCTTTATACCAGCACCATGGACTGCATTTTTTATATTTTTATCTTGCCTTCTCCTCCTCTTCCTCTTCTTCTCTTTCTGAATTTTATCTTTATCTTTCTGTCCATTTTCCTGTGTGTCTTTCTGTTTTCTTACTTTCTTCCCTACCATCCTCTTGTTCTTTCTTACTTCCTTCCTTCCTTCCTTTATTTTTTATTATTTTTTTTTTCAAAGACAGCTGCTGGTTGTATTTTACATACAAGGGTACTTTGTATGCTGGGAATAGTTCTTCAAATCTCGTGATGGTTATTTTCCTTGTACGATCTCCACTCCTTTCAAAAACATGAATCAGAAAGCGGAACATGTGCTGTTCACATACCTGAAGGTAGAGGAAGAGGAATGCTGATTGTCTGTGGGGAAAGTTGCTTCAGCCTCATGGACTTCTGCACAGTCAAGGCAACTTATGCATCTGCTAACAAAAACAACAAACAAACAAAATACTGATATGCTGTTTTATTTAGTATGTGAATAATGAATTTGTTCAAATCATGAACAAAGTGATATTCTCCTGATAGAATTAGAACTCAAACGATTTTTTCCACATATTCAGATTAAACCTTCTTAAAGTCATAAACAGAATGAGTTTTTTTTTCTTTAGAGAACACTTGACATACATATCTAGTTCTTTTCTTTTGTATCTGAAAACTTACATGAATAAATCCGTAAACTAATTGGGAGATTCCTATGCAGAGCATTGTGATAAACATGTGCATATGTACTCTCCTACTCGTAACAAACACTAGCAACCAGGCACTCAAGAGGTCACAAAATACCATATATGACACTCATAATCAATAATATTATTTGCTGAGGCAAACGAAAAATTCAAGTTCAGGTTAATCGTTTGGTTTGAGCTTATTTACTTGACTGGGCAAACAACTGCTACAGATAGGGTTGTGGGCTGATATGGAAAGCCTTTTGCGTAATCCTGCAATGTAGAGAGCGCTTTGAATTAAATGGATTCTTAGTTGCAAGGTGAGGCGACCGCAAGCGGAAATCTAATGCACCGAATTTGACAGGAGAAGCGATTGCTCGTTTGTCGTTTTCGTTGTCCTGGGTGTTGTTTACCTTGCCTGAAGAAGACCAAAACACGTCGTGTTTTGTCTTCTGATTCGCTTTTTCATGCTTGGCGGATGTAGTACTTAAACTTTTCAAGATTTACATGGATTGACGTTATTCCAATTCCCCAAGGACACCCATTCAAGACATGCTCTCATTACACTGCGTGTAAAAAGATTTCTCGTGTTTGTAAACTTTTCCTCCCCGAGAAGGAGATCTGCAGATCGAGGTGCATGGACTCGCGAGTCCAGTCAATACATCAGCTGACGGTCTCGCGAGATTTGCCAGAAGGTAGAAAAAAAAACAGAATAAGAAAAAATTGCGCGATGTTGGTTCTCTTTCTGTTTCTGTCTAGCTCTCTGTGTGTGTGTGTGTGTGTGTGTAAAGGGAGACGAAGGGGATGTTGACTACATCACCCCCCCCCCCCCCCCCTTTCCCGCCAGACAGGCCGCAAAGCAAACAGCACAGTTACTGCACCGGCCAAATAACGGAGGAATACTGGAAACGGGAGGAAATCCCGTCCCGAAAAGCTCATTTGTGGTAGGCGAAGAATCTAAATGCAAGACGGATATCAGCCAGACGCAGCCACCGCAGGCGCCATTCTTCCCAGCCCCGCAGAAAATTGTCTCACTTCCGTCCCGTAATGCTCTCCCTGTAAGGACTTCTCCTGCGCTGGAAAACAGGAAAGGAGGGCAGCGTTGGTTCGGGACGAGATTGTTTGCAGGGAGTCCATTCCGTTGATCAGGGCGGTAAAAGGTTCTGATTAGCGGGCAAACCCCAACCGTCATGACTAGAAATAATAATATTGATGGCGGCCATGACAGCCGCAGGAGCTGCAGCAGCCACACTGATCATTATGATGATGGTGATAGTAATAATTACAATAAATTAATTATGATTTGGGAAAGAGGGTGTTAACCGATAATGCATAGAAATGATAGTGATGGTTATTCAAAAAATGGTGCTTTTTTTCTCCTTTGCATGTTAGGCACTTGGGAATTCAACGTACTGTCTAAAACAAACAAAAAAAAAAAAAAAAAAAAAAAAAAACAAAGGAAAAAAAAAAAGAAGAAGAAATTTAAAAAAGTCCTTTGTAATGATTTTATCGGTGGAAATACCGAAGGCTGGAGGTCTCGGCATCTGCTTGTCGGTCCCTAATCCATACAACTTCTACACAGCGATGCTCTTTAACGCATTTTCTTTTTTAAATATCCGTTTCACACTTTATTTATTTATCTATCTATTTATTCATTTATTAATATTTTTTCTTTATTTATTTATTCATTTATTTGTTTATATTTTTTTTGTAGTTTTTTTTTTCTTTTCTTTTCTTATTTTTTTTCTTGTCGTTGCTTTCCTTTCATTCTTTCTTTCACCCTTTTTAAAAAAAAATTTAGAACAAAGGCTTCACAGTGCCCGCCATCTTAAATGCTTTTATTCAGAATAGTCTCATCAGCTGTTTGACTGTTGGGATAGATCTGAATAAAAAAAGAGGGAACTATTGTGAGAACAGTCCTTTCAAACAATGCAGTTAAGAAAACAAGCGACCTCTCTCTCTCTCTCTCTCTCTCTCTCCTATCCCTGTCTCTAAACCACACAATTTTTCCCATTCAGATGATGTAAAATACTGAGTAGCGTTTCATTTCGTCGTATGTTATATATTTTTCCCCCCATTTTTTTCGTTCTCTCCTGTCGTATTGTATGATTCATATAAATGCTAAAAGGAAATTGGAATAAAAAATTTTAAAAAGTGAACCCGAAATTAAATCATGTTATTGAAATGAAAACAACAACAACAACAACAACAGAAAACAACGACAAAATCTCATGGATGTGTATTCACATATATGAATTCAATGTTACTTTTTTAAAAATAATTTTTAATTTCTCTTCATGGTTTATCTGTTTATTTTTCTGTCTTTGACTCTACCCTTTCGTTCTTTTTCTTTCCTTAAAAAAAAAATTCTTTTCGTGGTTTATCTGTTTATTTTTCTGTCTTTGACTGTACCCTTTCATTCTTTTTCTTTCCTTTAAAAAAAAAATCTCTTCATGGTTTATCTGTTGTTGTTTTTTCTGTCTCTGACTCTACCCTTTCGTTCTTTTTTTAAAAAAAAATTATCTTCATGGTTTATCTGTTTATTTTTCTACGTTTGTGGTCCATTGTCATGTCCGTGTTTTAGAATTAAAAAAAAAAAAATTGTTCCCGTTGATTTAATTTTTATAAGATGCCAGTG
>CM031616.1:27629122-27631622 GCA_018398815.1 Conus ventricosus | reverse complement strand
ACCAGGTCACTCGGGAGAGCACAAACATCGGTCACATAAAAATCAATTCCAATCAGAGGAAATAATAAAAGGTAAGGGCAGAATGAATTTCCCCCTTTTCAGGCAACAGGATTTTGAAAAAATACAGGATTTCAACTTTTCCATCCACCTGTTAAGTTTTATCCCATAAGAAGAGGGAAGAAGGAAGGTATAAACACACTGTTTTAAGTAAACAAGAGAATCGGTCAAGAAATAAAGAATGCAGAGGAAATTTGGCTCGAACAACAATGAGAGAACGCTGGAAAAAAAAATCTAGACAACAACACAAAGAAATCTTTCAAGGTTGTAAAAATCACGATCAAACAGAAGCAAAGTAAAGTCAGCACTATACAGGACCGAGACAGCCACTGCCTCACACAGGAAGAAGACATCACTTAAAAGGAGGGCTGAATATTGGTCTCAACTTTAAAACAATAACAACAGAACAAAAGAGCATCAAGTGTGCTAACAGCACACGATTCACCAAGTAAGAATGGCTCTCCCACAACGGGTGAAGAAATGCAGCAATGAAGTCGCTGAAATGAGGTAAGGCTACGGGCATTGACAGCATTCCTGAAGCACGCTGAAGAGGCAATGAGCAATACCGCAACTGCCATCTGCAACAACAGTTCGCTCACTGGCGAGAGGTCA
Source organism: Conus ventricosus (assembly GCA_018398815.1). NCBI lineage: Eukaryota > Metazoa > Mollusca > Gastropoda > Neogastropoda > Conidae > Conus > Conus ventricosus. Next base: position 27,630,953 of record CM031616.1, on the reverse strand, counting down.
ACGCCACAGGCTCAAGTACTAATCGTCACCCTTCCCAAGAAACGAGATCCCCGACACTGTCAGAACTACCGTTTTATCAATTTAATCAGCCACACCAGCAAATTAATGCTCTAAATCAACATCACCCAGCCCACTGTTCTCGGAAGTTAACGATGCAATACCTGTAGAGATTGCCACTGGAGACTAGTTCTATATATTTTTCAGTTGGAGATCGTGATGGCTGGCTGTATCTCCCACACTTGGAGCATACCTCTTAAACACATCATGTCTGATCGTGTTAGAATAGTCAGCATTGGAGGAAGAACCACCACGAACTTTCGCATTGTAGATTATTGTGGCCTGGCGTGAAATGAACAAGAACTCGCGAAGCTTGCCGAAAAGACTAAGTGAAGCATCAACAAGACATGGCGCAGGAATCAGCGCCGAGAAGGCCAATTTGATGGCCAGCCACAACACCACCATCAGTACTGATATAACTGTCTGTCCAGCAGTGTTCTTTGGGTCCATCATGAGCAATGAGGGAGCTGAATCAGAAATCCTACCCAGGGCAACAAAGACAACGTCAACACTGTTTAGTCTAAAAGCTATACGGAAGGACAATAACGTCTCCATGAAACGCAAGATCAGGCTCTTATATGCATCTGTATATTCCTTCTTCGTGTGGACATGCGAAATACGGACTCGCGCCATGCGGATCCAGGAAAGAAGATTCCAAGCCAAGGAAATGGGGAATCACCGCGACATCAGATACTGATCCTATCACCGATGAACAAGTGCGTCAACTGATCCTATCACCGATGAACAAGTGCGTCAACTGATCCTATCACCGATGAACAAGTGCGTCAACTGATCCTATCACGATGAACAAGTGCGTCAACTGATCCTATCACCGATGAACAAGTGCGTCAACTGATCCTATCACCGATGAACAAGTGCGTCAACTGATCCTATCACCGATGAACAAGTGCGTCAACTGATCCTATCACCGATGAACAAGTGCGTCAACTGATCCTATCACCGATGAACAAGTGCGTCAACTGATCCTATCACCGATGAACAAGAGCGTCAACTGATCCTATCACCGATGAACAAGTGCGTCAACTGATCCTATCACCGATGAACAAGTGCGTCAACTGATCCTATCACCGATGAACAAGTGCGTCAACTGATCCTATCACCGATGAACAAGTGCGTCAACTAATCCTATCATCGATGAACAAGTGCGTCAACTGATCCTATCACCGATGAACAGGTGCGTCAAACCATCATAGAGCACCTGAAGTTCTAATTAACCAAAAAGAACTACTTTGGTAGGGTCGTGTTACAAGATACAGTGGCCTTGCTGAAACGGTCCTCTGGGAAATTGTGGAGGCAGATAAACAGGGGGTGGGGTGGGGTGGGGGGGCTGTAGGGGGGGGGGGGGGGAGCGCTGGAATGGGGGGGGGGGGGGGGGGGACTCAGAAAAAAACAACAACACAATGGACCGACAACAATGTGAAATGGGCAGAAAAATGTTTGGAGCACTAGTGACTGCCTACGGAGGTAAGGGAGACAAGAGAAAGTCGACGACGACGACGACGACGACGTCGAAGTACCTTTTAGTATTCCATGAAAATATATTACTTCATTGATTGTCATCAGTTCGTAAGCAGTAAATTCACATTGTTCATGTTCACCGGAATGTTTACAGTAGATTCATCGCACGGATCATGGGTCTGCCTTTTAATTCCGATCCGCGTTAGCTGGGACTGGGAAGAGGGCGAATGGACTGTGGATGGCATTACAAGTCACAATGAGACGGGTGTGTTTGGACTGAAAAATGACAGCATTG
>CM031616.1:27621622-27624122 GCA_018398815.1 Conus ventricosus | reverse complement strand
TTGATGGCCTCTTGAGAGTTTGACTCTTTATCCCGTTTCGCGTTCCCACCAGTCCTGTTTCACCTATTTAGCGGACAGCTTGCGATGTTCAGCCGTTTTGGGACAGGCCGAAGTATCTGCGACTACATTCTCTCTCTCTCTTCTCTCTCTCTCTCTCTCTCTCTCTCTCTGCATTCGACACAATAACACATGTTGCTTTTTACAAAATGAATGTTGTAAACTTTTAAAACATATCATGGTGCTAAATAGGTAGACTTAAAAAAATCTGTTTACATGCATCCACACTGGGCATGTGCGTGCACACATGTACGTACGCTGTCGAGCGATTTTTAGTTTTCGGGGTTATTTAATTAACATTTTCCATAACTTTTTGGGGGGGTGTTTTTCAGGATTTTTTAAATTTTTTTTTACTGATGTCTGACCGAGTACTTAGGCGAACAGAGAATAGACGAATTCTAGTCATCACTTGTGCTAAGGCCGATCGGGGATAGGAGAACCGGGAATGGACGAAACGGTATGACACCAGCTACCCCACTAACCATGTTGGGATGGTGCTGGGGGGTGAGAGTTGTGGGGAGGGCGAGGATTAGGGGACGGGAAGGGATTGTACTGGGGGGAAAGGGGATAGACGTGTTTGGGGTAGCGGAGACCGCTTGCGGCCAGGAAGACCCGTCACTAATAGGAAGAAAGTAGTCCGTGCCGCCCAGTGGTCGAGGTGCTAGCTGAACGGCCCTCGGAAGCCAACTGGCTCGTCGCCCTCGGCACGCCATGGGTTGCACCTCGCCGCCTAGACATCAGTCTGTGTGTGTGACTGAAAGTGTGGCTCGGCCCGGCCACAGTCTTTGTCTGTCCGTCTGTCTGTCTGCCTCTCTCTCTCTCTCTCTCTCTCTCTCTCTCTCTCTTTCTCTTTCTCTCTCTCTGTCTGTTTCTCTCAATCTCTTCTCCTCTCTCTCTCTCTCTCTCTCTCTCTCTCTCTCTCTCTCTCTCTCTCTCTGTGTCTATGTCAGTCTGTCTGTTTGCCCCTCTCTCTCTGTCTGTCTGTCTTTCTCAATTTCTCTCTCTCTTATTCTCTCTCTCTCTCTCTTCTCTCTCTCTCTCTCTCTCTCTCTCTCTCTCTCTCTCTCTCTCTTTTCTCTTTCTCTCTCTCTGTCTCTGTCTGTTTCTCTCAATCTCTCTCTCTCTCTCTCTCTCTCTCTCTCTCTCTCGTTGATCCATTTCTCCGTTATCCATTATTCCCTCCCTCCCATTCACCTTCCCCATCTCCTTTTCTTCTATCCTTCCGTGCCTCCCATTGGCTTATTCATAAGAGGTGTTTAGATTGTTCGCTGTTTGCACGTGTAGCGGTTATTTTTCATTACACACACACACACACACACACACACACACACGCACACACACACACACACACAACACACACACACACACAAGAGAGAGAGAGAGAGAGGAGAGAGAGAGAGAGAGAGAGAGAGAGAGTCACTCTTAGACAGTCGGGGACCGAATACTTTTTCCGCCTTCTGGCGAGGGAAAACATTTGACTGGAGATTACGGCAGCCGAAATGTAAAGAAAAGTGGCGAGTGACTCGCACAGAGTAGAAGGAAATGACGACTCGGAATATAATCTGACCAATCATGTAGCACAGCTCCATGCCCGGGATTGCCAGTCATCAAACGCAGTGCAGGAAATATCACGGAAATTGAGTCAGCCCGATTGCACAGTCTCACTGAGCACTGCAAACCTATCGTTCTGCAACCACACACACACACACACACACAACACACACACACACACACACACACGCACGCACGCACGCACGCACGCACACACACACACACACACACACACACACACACACACACACACACACACACACACACACACACACTTCGTGAATGGGAATTTCCCAGAGGGAAAGCAAAGTGGGACACACACACACAAAAAGTATGTTGAGGGAAGTGCTTTATTCATGGTGTATATGGAAACAAAAAAATAGTACAATTAGCAAATATGTTTTACCTCGTGTCGGCTCTTTAAAAGGAAAACATGCATTTAGGTTCTTTTTGTGAAGAATAATGCAATAAACAAACACAAAGGACATGAAACTGATTTTAAAACCCTTTTTTTGTTCTAAGTTTTGTTAGATAGATAGATAGATAGAGTGATAGGTAGTTAGGTATGGAGACAGATAGATTTATTTAACCGGCGTGCTGTAATCTCATGCCAGAACGCACTGTAGGGTACCATGGCGCCAGGACATTTATTTGTCGGCGTTTAGTCAATTTCAGGTTGAGTAACTCAAAAGATCTGCCACTTGCTGACACAGACCTTACAAACAATCGTTTTTATTTTGTAGATATACCTGACAGTTTGTTGTATGAGTTATCACGCAGGTAAAGAAAGAAACAAAGAAACAGGACAGACTCTTGGCTCTGTAGGGATTCATGCCCGTGAGATAAAAGTTGGTGAGAGGAGGGGTGGAGGTGGATGATTGGTGGACGGTTG
>CM031616.1:27614122-27616622 GCA_018398815.1 Conus ventricosus | reverse complement strand
TTCACTCGGCAGTCGAGCAAATAATATGGCTTGTTTATTTCATTCGTGTGGTGGTTTAACGACCCTACTTTTGATTCGTTTCGGTTTTAAGCCGTTTGTAGCATGTTTGAAATGACCTTTACATGCACATGTAGAATCGATTTTGGCCTGGTAACAGCGCTGTTATGGCACCCCCTACAGTCAGCTGGGCTATAAACAACAGGGAATGAAAAGTCACAACGGTTCGCCATCAACTGTAGCCATGAACAATGAAGTGCTGGAGGGGAAACATAAAATGGGAAATAATTCTGTACGAGAATCAAGGGTGCATTAACTCCCTTTAGGCTGTTTGCCTTGTTTGCTGGATGCTGTGGCTCCCTGTTTGCAGTCCTAATCCTTCAGCATCTGTTCTCGCACACTTCTCGTTGTCTCTCTCTCTCTCTCTCTCTCTCTCTCTCTCTCTCTCTCTCTCTCTCTCTCTTTCCAACCCTCCCTCCCTCTTCTCTCTCTCTCTCTCTCTCTCTCTCTCTCTCTCTCTCTCTCTCTCTCTCTCGTAAAGTCGCCCCGAAGGCAAGGTCATAGTTATAGACCAATGTATCATTCTCTCTCTCTCTCTCTCTCTCTCTCTCTCTTTCTCTCTCTCTCTCTCTCTCTCTCTCTCTCATAGTTATAGCGCTGAAACTGAACTATGACTCGGTGAATTATCTTGCAGAGGCAGTGAGCATTTGAACAAAGAAAAATAAGTCAAACTGATGTGATTTAAAAACTCAACGAATTTCAAAGGACACCGTAAGACAGTTTGGATTTTGTTGTCAGTGCATTGCAAAGTCGTCGAAAATGCGAAATACTAGATGATCGGTATTCAGGTTTGTTGTGCTTGGACTATTGTATAAACTTGTCTACTTTTGATTTGCACCCTCGTGTCATCATGGCTGTATAGCTAGTGTAATTACAACTGTTCAGTTCTCTCTCTCTCTCTCTCTCTCTCTCTCTCTCTCTCTCTCTCTCTGTTCAGTGTTCTCTCTCTCTCTCATTCACTCACCAACCGCCCCCCCCCCTCCCGCCGTGTCTTTCTCTAACTCTTTCCCTACTCGTACCTCTCCACCGCCCACTACAACCACCCGCTTCTCATTTCGCACCTATGCTGAGTTTTCTGTGGATCATCGCACAGTAAATCATACCACCTGCTGAGAAACGAAAGACCGACCTATGTAATGTCACCCCCTCTGCTCCCGACCTCCGTCCCAACTCCTCCATTCCCCCCATCCCCCCCCCCCTCCCGCTTCGGCCTCTGCAGTCCACCTTGATGTCCAATCACCCAAAACGTATTTCCAGTCCCTTGAGCATCATATCCTCTCTCGCATCGTTCTGCCCCCCTGCCTGGTGCCCGTGGTTTTGGGCTCTCACGGAAACCAAGAAAATCCGGTTTGTGAAAACGCATTGTGCACAGGCGAAACGACCGCGGTATATTGGACATGAAACAATCGTTCCAACGTATTAACTTGTGGGCGGTTCGCTTCCAATATCGGACGCTTCGGATTTCTGGGCTGAATGTTGCTGACCGTGGCTAGCTCGTGATTAGCGCGGGGTTAGCGCGGCAGCACGTGCGGGTTTAACCAACACATGATTAGGTGGCCCCGTCCCTGCGTTCTGAATCGCCCACGAACAAAAGCGATTGACAGACAGCGCTGGGATAGTGAATTCTGGTCTGTGTATCATTTTTATCTGCACATGTCTAACCGAGACGGTGGAGGAGGAGAAGGAGGAGGAGACGGAAGAGGAGGAGGCGGAGGAGGAGGAGGAGGAGGAAGAGAGAGAGAGAGAGAGAGAGAGAGAGAGAGAGAGAGAGAGAGAGAGAGAGAGAGACAGACAGACAGGCAGGCTTGCAGACAGGCAGACAGGCAGGCAGGTCTGATTCTCTAAAACATATTGTAATTGCTAAACTGTTATTGTAATAGAAAGAGATGGATAGAGACACGCAGAAGCAAAATCAAAATCCGCAAAACGAAAATTCTTCAATAGCAAACAATGTGTGGGATTAATAAAACGAAGATGCCAAAACATACATACTAAAGCAAGAAGAGAGTCCCCCGTCCCTCCGTAACAAAGGAAGGAAAGAGCTTGGATGAGAACGCTCATTAATCAGACTCCCAGATGAATTAATACTAAAAGATCTTAGCGTCAAAATGTGGATTTGATGTATGGATGTGACTTTTGACAGGATTATATATAACGATTTATAGAAAAGATATCAACGTATGCAAGATTGTGTTTAGAAAAAAACAACAACAACTGAATAAGAAGAACACAAGATAGATAAATCGATATTTCATAATCGGTAACTGAAGATTTTCAATAAAATATTCTGTCACAGAGGTAGACAGAGAACAACATTACTGTCATCATTGATCTAGTGGACAGCAATAGAGAATTCTTAGTCTACATATCCTTTGTGTATTGTTAAGAAAAGACTGACAATGTAATAAACTTTCCATAATACACGGCTGCTTGGAAACAATGC
>CM031616.1:27563990-27576468 GCA_018398815.1 Conus ventricosus | reverse complement strand
AAAAAGAGATATAGAGATGGGAAGAAAGACGTCATTGTACAGTTCATCATCGTTCCTGTAAGAGTCGTTAGTCCCATCAGTTTTTCTAAGCTGTGAGAGTGTATCACTATGCAGTGCTGGCTCACCGTGCCCCGAGTGCGTGGGAGTTATTTTTAACCGGGAACTAAGGTCAATCGACTCAAAGCCCATTTATTGGAAAGTCATGTCTTCGGGATTCTGTCGAAATACAGTCAAATAAACTGATCATTTTAGCAATACAAAAATCCGCAGTCGAATGACCGTTGAATTTCACACGGGCGATGGTAGCTTCGAGTCAGAGACCAGCGCGTAAACGAGGCGCCGTGTATGAATTCAGCCAGTGCAAGAAACCGAGCAACGGAAGCTCCCATCTTGATCGAGGTTTCGGCACGCGTTGTCCGACAGTCAAAAAGCAAATTTGGAAGATATTTGCGAAAGTGCTTATCAAAACAAATTCCAGCACGATTCTGGGAGGCCAACAAAACAGATCTCAAGATTTCCCTCGCCACATTTCCAATGAACACTGGGAAAATTACCCAAAACCTCCTCACATCTCGACCGCCCATGCAATGTCAGACAGTGACGTCGGGAATTATCCAAAGACGAACTCCATGTTTTGTTTCAACTTTTAAATGCTTGGTCCTGATTTTAATGTTTTGATGTGATATTTAAGTTTCGATGATTACAATATTAAATTGAGAAATAAAATATCTGTTACTACAAACTATGATACATTTCTTGGGTCATTACTCCCGAATTATACGCGTCACTTTCAAGGGAATGAATCCAGCTGACAATATAGGAGTTAGTGAATGATTATTCCCGTCCCCTCTCTCTCTCACCACACTTCAGTTCATTTATCATCATTCTCGTTCTGTTTGTGACAGGATGCTTCGAAAAGGGTGGTCAAAGAAGAGAAGGGATAACAGTAAGAAGGAGGTATCGCGGTGATATTTAAACGAGACCATGTCAACTTGCACATGGATTCGGTAATCAATTTCCTGCAAGCAATGGCTGATGACATGGACAAAATCATCTCAGCCCCTCCCCAAAAAAGGGAAACCTTCGGAACGTGCTAACAACTACAGGACAATCTCAGCCTGATCCAACCACCCGGCAAGGATCATGCTAAGAGTTCATTCTCTAACAGACTCAAAGGCGCGAGCTGAAGCAACACTTGGCAGAAGAAACGCTGATTCAGGGCAGGCCGAAGGCCACAGTATAAACAGATTTTCACACTGCTGCAGTATGATGGAAAAACATCTCCAACACCAAAATGTTAAATACCACAAACTTCATAGACTTCAAATAAGCCTTTGACAGGACGTGTGGCAGAAGGGACTGTGGCATGTTTTTGAGAGGTTTTGTGCATCGAGGAGGCGACTAATCCAAACCAGCCAGTCCTGTACAACTTGACCCGTTGAGATGCGGTTCTCCTCAACAACTACATCGGAAAGTAATCTCAAGGACAACCGTCTGTGTCCGTCAAGGATGCCCTACTCTCTCCGGTGATGGTCAATCTCTATCTGGAAAACATCATTGAAAGAGACTCTACATGATGTTTTTGAGTCCCCAATCTCCATTGCGTGAGGCGAATACGAGTCAACTACCAACGTTTTCGCCGAATCGGATATCGACCTGATTGGGGGGGGGGGGGCGGGGGGGCGGGGGGGGGGGGCAGCCATACAGAGCCCTGCAGGGTCTCACCCCACAGACTGCAGAACATAAAAGCATATGCATGGGAGTGTTCAGCTGCGCAAAGAGCAAAGTTCATGGCAACAGCGCAAACAAAACCGCTGCACGGATACCAGGAACGGCCAACAGCTCGAAGAGGTGGCGGTTTTAAAGGTCCTCGGCGCCACACTCACCAAGGCCGGACGCTCCACCACCGAAATTAAGCCCAGGCTCGCCATCGCAACACTCCACCATGGCAAATCACTTGATAAGATCTGGATCAGCAAAAGACAATCAGTTTCCCAACAAACATCACATTATAACAAAGGCCCTGGTTCTGTCCATCCTTCTCTATGCTGCGAGAGCTGCGGACTCATGACAGCTGAGACGACCCGGAAGAGTCTCCAAACGTTTGAGACCCAAGTGCTACTGACGCATGTAGGGATCTCCTGGAAAGACCACACGGACCAACGCACATTTCGTTCGTGCCAAATAACATCACGGGCAGGCCCGCAGGAACCCTCCTAGCGCTTGTGAAATGAGGGAGTTGGACATGGTTTGGTCACGGTCACTCGCCACAACAGCTACCAAAGACAGCGCTGCAAGGTAACATTGGAAGGTGGCCGCAGAAGGCGGACGACCAGCAAAGAAACTGGATGGACAACAATCAAAGAGTGGGACGAATGACAGCCCCCTCATTGGATCAGAGCAGCAGAAGACAGACCTGGCTGGCGATTCCCTCTGGCCGCAAATCGTCCATCATGTCTCCCCCACGACCAACGGTAAGGGAGAGAGTGAGTGAGTGAGAGTGATCTTTGAATAAGATAAATTAGGAGAAAGAACAAGACTTACTGAATAAAAGATTTTTTTTTAAAAATTATAAGAAAAGAAAGAAAGAAGAGAAGAAGGGTGAGAACAAATAAAAATGATAATATTAATGGATAACTTTGATATCTACCAAAGGTTAATTCGCAGACAAGAAAACAGAAACACGGCGGAGAGTCATTACCTATGACGTAAGTTAAAAAATAAACTATTGCTGCAAATAAGTTTACATGTTGTCACGGTTGTCGTTTCGAATTCCCGTCATGAAAGTTGGGGGGGGGGTGGGGGGGGGAGGTGGAGGGGAGAGGGGATTGGGGATGGAGGAGAACAAGGACGCATTAAAACGTCTGCAAAATAAGTTAATGACGTAGAGATTTTTTTCTGCCAACAAGACATGTTTGGTTTAGTATCATGAGAATAAACAATATTATATAAATAAAAAAAAAAGTCAAACATGCACGAACAAAAGGCTTACCCAACCTAGGTGACTGTTTAACGCGAATTCAGATTTGAATTACAGCTCTGTCAACCAACGTAATGCTGATTACACTGCTCAACGGTTGTGATTTTTGTCCCCCAGTCAGAGCGCTGGTTGTCTATCTCTCTCTCTCTCTTCTCTCTCTCTCTCTCTCTCTCTCTCTCTTCTCTGCGTGTGTTGTGTGTGTGTGTGTGTGTGTGTGTGTGTGTGTGTGTGTGTGTGTGGTGCCGACCCCAAACCTGGACTATTTATGCTTTGGCCAAAAGTATGTGAGACAACTGTCGAATCTCAAAAACGCACATTCAAAGTTATGTCATAAGCTCGCATTTTATGGATCGCATGCCTACTATCTTTTCCGCACAAGCATGCGATGTGCAACTGATGACGATGCCGACCTGTCTGGTACAGTCGCCTTCTTCATTCCATTATGCCATTGTCGGTGTGGTGCGCTAACCTGTCACTCTATGAAAATTCAGTCTTCCGAGATCGATATGTTGTTGATTGACTCCATGTCTCTGATTAAATAGAACTGAAAAATGTATAAAAAACACATTGGTCGTTGCTCACAAAAGTGTTTTTCTTCGAAAATCGTAGCAGGAGCTCATGTCTACAGCCAGGCGAGGAGGAAAGCCAGTTGTGTCGGGAGCCTTTTCAAAGTCACTTCTCCGCTCAGCACAGTTTAGGAGAATCCCATTTCAGGTGTGAACAAATGAAACGCCTCTGTTGTTCAGTCATGACAGAACAATAGTTCATGCTGTTTTGGTAGTGTTTCTGATCGCAAAAGAGAAAAGATTTAGACACAAAACGCGTTCACAGTGGGTTCATTTTTCCGATCTTAATCACACACAATGTCATACAGCGACAACATTATCCAATGTGGCATGCTTCATATTATTCCCTTTGGTTTTCTGAAGTTGTTGTCAATAGTCTATGAATATGTTGAATGGTTTGAACGGTAACAGACGGCGACGCCGACAACACGAAGTCTAAGGGACAGAAAGCTACCAACTTGTGGATAGTTCCTGCCGCCAGGCCCATTTGGACCTGCAGACGCCCCGTGTTGCAGATGACACACACACACCACACACACACACACAACAAACACACACACACACCACACACACACCACACACACTCACACACACACACCCAACCCACACACCTACAATAACACACACACACACACACACCCACACACACACACACCACACACACAACACACACACACTCACAACATTTTGTTATCGTGTCAGAAACACGTCAATGGTAAGTTAAGATAATAATAGATCCCGCGGTACTGATGACATGACACATAGAGTCTTCAGCATTCATTACTGACGCTCACTAATGAACAGGGAATTGGTCAAAAGCAGTATCCCAGACAGCGTGACGAACAAAACCACAACACACACACACACACCTCACCCACACACAAACACACACCCACACACACACACACAACAAAAAAACAACATAACACAAAAACAACCATTACCCACACCATGAGACAGGAACAGACAGACCCGACGAGGAAATACGAGAATCATGACAGACCGACAGGCTGACAGAACCGACAACAAAAACGGAGAGACACAAGAGGCCCCAACGGACGATTTAGAAACAAACGATATGAGACAACAGAGATAGGACAGAGGAAAGGCACGGTATGATAAGCTTGTAAGGAATGACCCAGCAACCAACAACAGCAACATAAACCAGACATTCAGCTAAAAACAAAACATAAACAAAAACAAAAAACGGAAAATGAAAACAAAAAACAGAAAAAAAAAACGAACAACAACTGAAGAACGCTTTTTCATAAAATGAAATCAAGAGGAGAAAGATACAAAAGAAAGAAGGTACTTTGGAGAAAAAAAAAAAGGGGGGGGGGGGGTAGATAAAATGAACTAAAGAGAGAAAAGCAGATACACAGGAAGAAAGATCGAACGAAGAAAGGGAAAGTAAAAAAGAGATTAGAGGATAGAAAGAAACAAAAAAATCAAACAAACCCCAAAAAAATGGAAATATGGCTAGATATGCTCTGTGTGCTCTTGCTTGCTTGAATGCCGGCTTGTGTTGGTTGGGACGCAGCTGACCGGTCTAGAAGCTTGCTGTTCTAGTCTGCTGGGTCGACGGTGCCGAAGGAAACACAGAAATTTTTCAACACTACAACAACCCAAAAATCAAGAAAAGTACAGAAAGAATGAAAGATAAACACGTGAGGATGTTTTCAACCAAAAAGAGAGCAAATTAGACAAGAAAACAAAGCAAAATTGACAAGACATAGACATTAGAAAAACTACAGGAAAAAACATAGATAAACACAGAAATGGTCCATGAAGCACAGAAGAATCGAAAAAAGGGGCACGAGCAAGTTTAAAAAAAAAAAAGAGAAAGAATAATACGATAAAACAACTCCAAAAAGGATACCCGACATACGCACTCTGGATTTTAAAGAGTAAAGCCCCCCCCCCCCCCCCCCCCCCACTAGGAAAAATGATAACAAGGATGGACAAAGAAACAACAGAAGGTTTATCAGATACAGAAGACGACGAAGAAGAAGATAGAAGAAGAAGCTCACAAGAGAATGTTTTATGGTTGCTTTGTTTGTGTTTCTCTTCGGGTGGGCAACAACAGTGATGCTGCACTCGCCTTCCGTTATCTCGCGGCCCCTAACGTGCGGACTATATTAACTAGTAGCATCTGGTGCCGCTGGTTTCTCCCCGGACGTTTGCTTTCTCCATCTGGAGGTGGACAACTGACTCTTCTGTCATAGAAATAACACCTCGGGTCCACTGGGAACAGGTCGACCTCCTAACTCTCGCCCGTACCGTCGGCCCCAGCGCAGATTCTGTGGGGAAGGTGAAGTAATGCAGAGTTACAGGCCCCTCCCCCCCCCCCCCCCCCCTCCCCCCGTAACACGTTCATGGATGCGTGCGTGCATTGCGTGCATGAATGTGTGTCTATCTCTGTGTGTATGCGCGTGCGGAGCGGCATATGCTGGTGACGGGTCTGTTCGTCGGAGCATACAACTTGATTTCTTTTGTAATTCTTTCCCCCTTGGAAGTGATGGTTGTTGATAAATTACAGGAGTGACCATATTTGATTTTATTACCGTTTACAGTTTCTTCCTCTGTTCAGGATTTTCTTTCAATTAGAAACCTCAAAATTATTCAGAATAAGACAAGATACCATTTTTGAAACAAAAGAAAAGCATCAAACATACGCGGAATCTTCTTTTCCGTTAGAGTGTCCACATCAAGTTGTTTTTTGACATTTGCAGGTGGATGACCATTTTTATCCCCGCATTAAAGCTGCCATACCACCAACTTTGGGGTAGGTGCATGCTCGTTCCTATGTGGTAACGAGCATCCTACCACCGGCCAAGTCTGGCCTTCTCTTCATTCATTCATTCAGTTCTCTCTCTCTCTCTCTCTCTCTCCTTCTGCCTCTGGGGGCCGTCTCCATAGTCCAGTAAAGGCCTAATCTCCCTACATTCACCTTTCTCTCTCTCTCTCTCTCTCTCTATTCTCTTGTGTTGTCTGTCTGTCTATAAGACAGAGGAGTGGATGACCTATAAAAAGGCCCCACAGAGGAGGAGCGAAACGAGCGAGAGGGGGGGGGGGGGGAGAGAACTCTCTCTCCCCCTCTCTCTCTCTCCATCTCTTCTCTCTCTCTCCTCTCTCTCTCTCCCCCCTTTTCTCCTCCCCCCCCCTCTCTCTCTTCCCTCCTCTCTTCCCTCTCTCCCCTCTCTCTCCTCCGCTCTCTACCCCTTCGCTTTCTCTCCCCCCCCTCCCTCTCTCTTCCCTCCGCTCCTTCCTCTTCTCCTCTCTCTCTTCCAACTCTCCTTTTTTCTACTGCTTGGGGTGTGTGCTCCATCGTCAGTCATCAGCCTTCATGCCTTCTCTCCTCTCTCTCTCTCTCCATCTCTCTCTCTTCCTCCCCCCCCCATCTCTCTAATAAACAGAAGGCTCGCCATTCCCTTATTCTGTCTGTGTGTGATGAGTTTTTGTTTTGTCTTCTTTTTAATCGATTTATTTTTGTTTGTTGTTTCTAATCATTTTTTTTTAACTTAAAATCATCTACGCCTCTTCGTTAGTGATGAACAATCATCAACTATTAAGTATCTGTGACGATATGAGTGCTTGTTTAAATGTTTTGTAGTTTTTGTCAGCCCGTATGCTTGTTAGTCCCTTAGTGAGGCAGGGTCGGATGAAAAAAAATTCAAGTGTTTTGCTAACTTGTTACCATTGGAAATGTAGATTATCCTCATCTCATCATCATCTCATCATTCCTTTTCCTTTTTTTCCCTTACTCATCCTCTCTCTCTCTCTTCTTCTCTCTCTCTCTCCCTCTTCTGTGTGTGTGTGTGTGTGTGTGTGTGTGTGTGTGGGTGGTCGATGGTGTGCATGTCCTAGGGGCCATCTGCCATAGTCAAAGCACTCACTATGCTTTCAACTCTCTCTCTCTCTCTCTCTCTCTCTCTCTCTCTCTCTTCTCTCTCTCTCTCCCCTTCGATTGGGTTAGGGAGATATTCTGTTGTTTTTTTAAATCTGTGGCAGTTTGGGGGGATAAAGATATAGACAATTCCTTGTGCATAAAATTGCAATGTTTGACACGTGCAATGTGCGCGCGCCCCGCGTCCCAAAACAGACAAACAACCGCGCTTAAAGCTATACACGGGAATGCATGTTCCTTTTCTTTTTTTTTGGTTTTCCTGCAAGAGTATTCCTTGGTGAGCGCGATGCACAGAAAGCTGCTGGTTGGAGAGGAGGTGGGTTGGAAAATCGCAGTGGAACACCATTCTGGGATATTAGAGTGTTGGAGGGACAGTGCAGTCCCCCCCTCCAAAGATTTCTTTATAGAGTGATGAGGAAGGACAGTGCAGTGTGTGAACAAACAGTACTACGTACACTACAGTTCGGTTTGTGGCCCTCACCGTACACGAACAATATCCTTAGGTGTGTTAGCTATACGAAGCTGGTGTCAATAAAGTAGTTGGATTGCTCCCTGGATTCATTCTACGTTAGAAGTTAGTGGACAGTGTGTGTGTGTGTGTGTGTGTGTGTGTGTGTGTGTTTGTGTGGTCACTTTTAACCAGAAAACCCCTTTTCTAAGAACCATGACCTAGTTTGGCCGTGTTAACTTTCATTTACATATTGTCCAAATGTCTGAAAGACGTTTAGCTGGTTTTTGCAGACCAACTGGGTAGATGCGCTAATAGAACAAGTCCTCTGCCAATAACAGCAGAATGAAGTTCCATCTATGCCAGGTACCATTTTGAATGCCAGTCTACCTTTTTCAGCTACAGTGCAGAGAGACAGAGAGAGACCGAGAGAGATATAGAGAGAGATTTACTGCCGCTAAAAGATCGCAGGACATTGTTAATTCGCACAGCTCTTATTTAGATATCTTCTGTCCGTTTTGTCCCATCTGCCCCCCCCCCCCCCCCCCCCCTCCCCCCCCCCGTCCCCACGAACCCTCTGCCCATTCTCTTTAATTGCTTCTTGTTCTCCCCTCCCTCCACCGGTTATTTCCGTTAAGTCCGATTTTCTGTTCCTTGTCAACCATTTTCCTTTGTCCCCCCCCCCCCTCTCTCTTCCTCTTTCCATCCCCCCTGATCCCCTATCCCCATCCCCCTTTTTTTTACTCGCTCATTTGTTATCTCTCTTCTCTCTCTCTCTCCTCTTCTCTCTCTCTTTTCTCTCTCTCTTTCCTTATACCTGTACTTGTAATTGGTACCTGTCCATCTCTTACCCTCCCTCATGCCCTCTTGTAGATGTCGTTCACGTGGAAACACCGTTTTAACCTCTATTTCCTTTTAATGAAGAGCTTCATTCACATTTCCCATTCTTGAACGCCTGTGGGAATCTTCATCCGTGGGAATTCAATGGAGAAGGAATAAGTCTTTGTTTATTGTGTTTTTTTAACACACGATTTCTCTTGTCTGACTCTGTCTGTCTGTCGTCTGTTGTCTGTTGTCTGTCTCTCTCTCTCTTCTCTCTTCTCTCTTCTTCTCTCTCTCTCTATCTCTCTCACTTTCTCTCTCTCTCGCACATTACACACACCAACACCAACACACACACACACACACACACACAACAACACACACACACACACACACACATCGCTCTCATCTATAGTATATATATATATATATATATATATTTATATATTTATATATTATATAATATATATATATATATATATGATACTCTTATTTACAAACCTAAGCTGTCCACCCCTAGAACAACCGTTATTGTCACTCATAACCCTCGCAACCCCCCTCGTCAATGGTTATTTAAAGAATTTTCTCAGACAAGTTTTCACCAGTGACAAACGTGTACAGGCCATTACTCACCACCAATCCGAAGGAGAAAAGAAACAGCCGTTCTCTCAAAGATTGCTTATGCCCTCAGCCCTCCCCATCAAATTAAATCCTAAAGACCCTAATGTGTTGTTTTTCTAATGTTTCAACAAAATGTATTATTTGTAGAGAGCACGCCTTGGAATCACAATTTCATTAGCCACGGACCCACAGAAACAATTACTGTAAGAACACCCTATTGAGTTAAACCCCCCCCCATGACCCTCAAATTTAATCTCTTGTTCTGCGAACTTGTCATGAATTCTCCATACACTGGTTGATGAAAAAAAATTCACTCAGAAAACGTTTCTATCGCTAGATCTACATCAAAGAACACATCGGGCACTTAGTCAGCAACATTTCAAACCTGCCCAACCTACCTAGCTAATATGAAATGCATTGGTGATAGAAAAAGTTTTTTTTTCAGACTAGCCACCCGCACAGCATTGTAGGGAAAAATTCATGGATAAGCAAATTGAAAAAACTCTCCATCCTTTCGGACTCAGATCACTAAATATAACTGTTCATGTTCTACGCGCTGACCTTCTTTTGCCTCCTATACGCGCACCCCCCCCCCCCCCCCTCCCCCCCCCCCCTTTTACCCCGCCTACACACACACACACACACACACACACACACACACACTCACTCACAACTCACTCACCAAACACACTCTCAAATACGACCACACTCCCACACGTGCGAGACGCGCGCACGCTTTTACACAACTTACTCAGCCCCTCTGCTCTTACTATAACGTCCCTTTGCTTCCCTTCATTTGAAAGATTTGCCTGGTACGTGCAATCCTTTTCCTTTTTAGCTTTAGTTTTAACGGACAGTGCATTTTATTCAACGTTCTTTTTTTTTGATGTACAAATGTTGTGTGATGCGGGGGCCAGGTGGGCGGTGGTGTCATACTCACCACTGAGGAAGGCATTAAAGCCGAAAATTTTGGAAATCTTTTTATCATGTCAGTTGTATAGAATATATATTATATTTATTTTTGATTTATATTTTTACTTTTCACAAGACTGTCGCTTGTGTTGCTCTTTCATGATTTCATTTGCTTCTTAGGTGGTCTTTGGTTGGTTTTTGAAAACTCAAACACATACTACGGTATGCCCACCAGCCTTTTTTGGGCTTGCATTTTTCTTCTTAAAACTGAAAAGGCCGATGGAGTAAATTACCACTTTCCGCGGACACGGAGGAGAAACCACCAAGTTTCGAACATAGCGGTCTATGACAGAGTTTATGTTAGTGAGTTGTCCTCCCTATTTGGAGGGTGTTTCCCCTGGAGACTATCAGCTTGCTGAAGGGTCTTGTGAGAAGCTTTATTTTATTTTTTCCATTCACCCCACTCAAGCACTACTGTAGTTAGGCAGAATCATCTACAACTGCAGATATGACTGCTTCTCTCCCCCTGTTTCTTCAATCTAAGACATAAGAGCAAGCTTTGTTTATAATTCAATATTTCTTGCAGTCATTGCAACACCAAGCTGCTCTGAAAGTTGCTGGAACGGTGCGCGGTACTTATCCTTGGAATTTATTAGTTTGTTGTGTATATATATATATGTATATAGGTTAGTGTGGTCAAAATACCCAAAATGATTTTGATAGTGTTCGACCCCTTGGGGAGCAACATTTGTTAAAATAGGTTTTTTAAAATAGAATCTACAAATTTGTTTCGAGCGCGTTGCGCTGTCATCAGGATGGTTTTTGGTTTGCCCACCGCCGGTTTTAAACAGAGAGTTTAAAAACCACAACAGACAAGATTAAAAGATTTCCAAAATTTTCGGCTTTAATGCCTTCCTCAGTGGAAGTGTGTATATTTTTTTCTCTTTTTGTTTTTTCCGTCCGCGTCTGCCTGTCTGATGTTGCAAGAACAATTAGGTGGATCGTCGTCAGATCTGACACGAATTTTTTTTTGGGGTGGTGGGGTATGCCCAAAATGACGACAGATTCAGCAAGGTAAACAAAGAAACAAACAAGCACACACACACACACACACAAAATCATTTTGACGTGAGAAGTTAACAGTCAGCTGCCCGACAACTCGGGAGGCAATTTTGTTTCATGCAGCGGAAGGTGTAAAGGCCACAGGATTTACGTCCCTTTATCTATTGGTGTTCAATTGAAAACATACACACATCCCCCCTCTCTCTCTCTCTCTCTCTCTCTCTCTCTCTCTCTCTTCCGTTGTGACATCTTGCTTCCAGCCTCTAAGAGTTCGGAGTGAGGAAAAGGAACAACTTTTTTGTTTGGGTAATCAATAGATATTGCATAACATTCTCTTTTCTAACATCCGCTGAAAGGTAACCCCAACCCGACTTTAAAATGGTTTAATCCTAACACTTACTCCAATCCCATTTACAACATTACTAAAAACAACAACAACAACAACACACACACACACACACGCGCGCGCTCACTTTAAAGGGCTTCCCGGTGTTTTTGAACATGTGAGAGTGCCCTCCCCTGATCACAATAGTTGCACTTCGGCAAAGAAGTTCCTTTTTCCTGTTTCTGAGTAAATTCCGTTTGCATCTTGCGGTCACCTGCAAGGATGTCAAGACGGTGCCAGCTGCCTCTTCGATCTTGTCTCGTTAGCTAAACTGTTCCTGCCACCGAGAGCAGGCGGGAATAATACAGCTAAAATGTAACAGTGTAGCCGTCTCCAGGTAATACAGTAGTCCCGAAGGTATAAATGTTATAATTGTCACAATCGTTATCCTGGTCTTCCGGGAACGTGCGAACAATGTAACAATGTATCTACTGCTTTTTTTTTCTCCAAGTCTTATCGATCGTTAGTTACTGAGTCTAGTAGAGTCCTGAAATGACATCTTTTGCTGCCTGCGGATTGTACGTCATATAATTTGCAGGTTGTCGAACTTTCCAATGGCATGAAAGCGTACTTTTAATGTCCCTTTCACATTTTGATGGACACTTGGATAACAGAAGCATTGTCACTGAATGTCACTTTATGACACTTTTGGAATAATCATCTTGGATTATCCTATCCTCACCCCTTCCAGAGGCTACAACCAGAATGTTTATGATTTTTTCATCATTGTGCTGCCCCCAAACACTGACATTTAAGATGGTTTACACTGACAAAT
>CM031616.1:27553990-27558990 GCA_018398815.1 Conus ventricosus | reverse complement strand
GATGATGATGATGATGATGATGGTTACAACAATAATAATGATGATGGTGATGATAATAATAATAATAATAATAATAATAATAATGATGATGATGATGATGATGATGATGATAATAATAATGGTAATAATAATAATAGTAATGATAATGATAACAGATCAATGAATATCCATGGGAGACACGGCTCTGTGAACCCCCTTCAAAGGAGACTGAAGGATGATAGTATTGTTTGAAGGATGATAGTATTGTTCTTCTCTCATCCTGCTAGCTGGGAAATCCAACAATCATTTTTCTTCAGCAGCGAAATCTCTTCAGGTTGTAGGCCCCTATAGGCAAAAACTGCGATAGATCTGTCATTCAGAGTACTAGATTTCTACCGTTGTGAAATCTTTTTTCTTGCGTGTAAGAGTTTGGAGTGACAAAAAAGAGCTTTGTCGGGGCAATTAATAAACGTTGCATAAATTTTCATCTTCTGAAAGCTAACCCAAATCCTAATCTGAATTTAACTCTGATTTAGTTTCACCATAATCCTAAAGCATTAAGATCTTTCTAGTGATCCCTTTTCTTTGCGAGCTTGTAAGAGTGACCGCCCTTGAGCACAACATTTGCGCTAGGCCTACGACAGAAGAGGAAAATTTCCTTATTCCTGTTGCTGAAGAAATCCCGTTTGTATCTGACCGTCACACGCAAGGGTGCCATGACAATGCCGACTGTCTCTTCGATTTTTCTCGTCAGCTTGACGATAGGCCTAGGCCTATTGTCACCGAGTGCGAGCTAGGGATGGTACAACTAATGCAGACCTATAATGAAGTAGCAATCTCCCGGTAAAATGTAACAAGGTTGCGATCTGGAAGAGAATGGCAACAATTCTTACGATTGCCGCAGTCGTTTTGTTTCTCACCTGGGATGTATGTGATACGACTTCCGATATTTTCCTTCCAGACAAATCCGTTAATTATTTCCATCTCTTTGAACTCTTCTGCAGCACTTGGATGTACACGTTCAATTTTTGCTGGACCCTTGGATAGCAGAAACATAGGCCTAGTGCCGGATCTTGAAAATTTACGATTTTTTTTCTTTTTATTTTTTTTATTTTTTATTTTTGTTTAACTTAACATCATTGGATTTTTATTTTGTTTTACTTCCGAGGTTACTGAGCAGTGTAATTACGGACTTTTGCCATCGTTCTACTCCCAAATACTGATATTATTCCATTAACCATGTTTGAAAATGCTTATTCAACAGTCTTCAACTTTCTAGTTTGTGGATTGTACATGGAGAGTGTAACACTACTATTTCCATGGGATAACAATGTACCCGAAAACGGCACCATTGTTACGCTGCTACCAGGCTGCTTAGAGCTGTGACCAAACCAACAAACTGCATCATATCACACATAGTCTGAAACAGCCTGACATTCATTGCAATTTTTACCAGCGACCACATCCATTAGACGCACAGCCAGTTCATTTTGATTTTCAAGAGAAATATGTCGTGAAAGAAGTGAATAATCTGAGGTTCCAGGGATGAACTGGACAGTTGGTGGGAATGGTGAACTTAGACGCAGCAAAGGAATGTTGTCTTGACCCACACGTTCCGCAATCAGTTAGCATTTTTCTTTTTCTTTTGAAATAGTTGTACTGACTCCATATAGGAAAATGCAGTGAACCCCCAAATATCACCAGTTATCTTCCATACCATCTGGCAAAATCCTCTGGAATCGGACAAAAGCCCACCTGCTACGTAAGAAAACATGTTTCTCGTCATTGTGAGGCAGCTGCACCGACTCCTCATACATAAATGCAGAGAACACAAAGTTACAGTCTGTTATCTTGCGTGCTGTCAGACAAAACCAGCAGGCATAATTGACATGTATTTATATTGATCGTCCCGAATTCTTCCCTCAGCTGATACATCTCTGTCGCCCGTTGCAGTGTGTAGAGACCTATGCAAACCAGGCGCTGTGGTAAATTTTTTTTGGTCAGTGGCCTTTGCCAACATCATGTCTCTGCCATGTGCCCTGTGGGTGCCTACACCCTATTGTACATTGTACCCTATTGTAAGTGTACACAGCGCAGGCTTGCAAGGGTAGTGCAGGATTGCTCCCAGCTGGTTTGTTCGGCAGATGAGGACAGCATTTCTCCCGCACCTTCGGGTGTATCTTTTTCTTCTTACCCTTGTGCACTAGGGAATCTCTCTAAGCTCTTTTCCACAGCATTGTTATTTAGGACCATGTCACAAGTTTCCATGTTCTCAATTTTGAGGCGTGACACTGCAGGGTGCTTGATAATGTTGGGTGGAGGGAAGAGAAGGAACAGTCAAGTGACATGGATATAGTAGTGGGACTGTGAATGTGATAGTTGTATGGTAATATTGAATTGCTATTCGGTAGGCTGTCCACTTCCGTTCTTTTGTTTTCTTCATATTTTCTAGACCCCCTCCCCTCTCCACCCTGTACCTCTCCTTAACCCCCACCATCCCCACCCCTTCCTTGCCCTCCCCCCATCCCGAACCCCTCTCCCTGCCTGTCCCTCTCTCCTCGGTAGGCGTCATCCATCCCCCTTTCCCCCCGATCCTGCCTTTGAGCGTGGAGATGTTCAAATCCGGTTGAAGCCATATATTCATTCATTCTTTCAACGTTTTTGGATGCTGTCCCATTTGTTTCTCAGTTTCTGATGAATGACCATAACTAGTTTCAAGACTCTGTCAACAGTTGGACCAGACCCCTCAAACCCAGGCTTTCAGACAAATTCTATTTATATTCCGACCGTGAAGCATCCTTATTAAGGAACCACTTTCCGAACCAAAGCTGTTGATGGACACGCTCTGGATTACATCTCTGGAACCATGTGTTTGCCCGAATCGCTGCCCGTCAAGGAACTTTCTCTGGGACGGTCTCTGAGAGTCGAGCAGCGGAAGTGTACACACGTCAAAAGCAGTGAACTCTCTCATCATGTAGGGCCGGTACAGGGTGTCGTATATAATACTGTCGCCGTGGAATTGTATCGCAGCGATAGCATTTCACGTGAAATATTGTTGCAGCGACAATAATTGCTGTAAAAAAATGTCGCGCGACAACTTTTCACGAAAAATGTCCCATAGAATATTGTAGCTGTCCATAACATGCAGTATTTTCCGGGAAATACTGTCGCTGCGACACGATTTTATGAGCGACAGTATTATATACGACACCGGTCTGGAAGAAGGTTGGTACGTGTGTGTGTGTGTGTGTGTGTGTGTTCGTGCGTGCGTGCGTGCGTGCGTGTGTGAAGGGAGGAGGTGGGAGGTGATTGCGAGGGAGGGGTGGGAGGGGAGGAAGAGTATGCGCAGGGTTAAGGAGGGGGGAGAGGAAAGCATGGTGAATTAGGAGGTAAAAAGGTACACTTGAGAATATTATATATATACTGACTTCCATAAAAAACGCGAAAAATTGAAAGGCTATTTTTCGGGTGAAAAGGGGTGAATATACAATATTGAACCATTGTGGCAAGTTGTTTGGGTCCAAGACTCACGTGCAGTGAAAACATTGTGTGAGCAACACATCATTCCCGGCATTGGAGGTTCAACAAAAATGGCAAACTGGTTGCTGCATGTGAGGCACGTGCACACCATGCAGAGCAAAGTTAACTAGCGACAAGTACGCAGGCATGCAGCCTTTATAAAGCCGCGCTACGAGGTTCAGATAACGACTTGCCGTCTGAGCGCTACAGAGATGCCAAGACTACGAGCAGAGGAACGCAATCGTGCCCTAGGCCATCTGGAGGTTGGTGTGGATGCCAGGCAGGTCGCCAACATCTTTAACGTCCACATCTCAACCATCTATCGTCTGCAGCACCGCATGCGAGTCACTGGTACCACTGATGATCGTCCCCGGCCAGGCCGTCCTCGGGTCACCCACACCAAGAGAGGATCGCCATTTTGTTCGAACCCATCTGCGGGACAGGCGGCAAACAGCCGCTAACACTGCTCGACAGGTGCCTGGGAATCTCCAGCAACGAATCAGCCTCAACACTGTGCGGCGGCGTCTTCAGGAGAACGGGCTGGCATGTAGGCGTCCTCACAGAGGTCCGGTACTGACACCAAGACACCGGCAGGACAGGCTGCAGTGGGCACAAGCCCGAATCAACTGGCGCAGGCAACAGTGGGGACGCATACTGTTCTCAGATGAGAGCCATTTTTGTATTGACATGGCTGACGGTCGTGTCAGAATATGGCGTCGACCGGTGAACGCTATGCTGACTCCTGTGTGGTAGAGCGGAACCCCTGGGGAGGCCCGAACGTTATGATATGGGGTGCAATTGGCATTAACCACGCCATAGGACCAGTCATCTTTCAGAACATTGGTCCTGGTCGCGGACAGGGTGTCAATGCACAGCGCTACATCCACCAGGTGCTCAGACCCCATGTCGTTCCTTTTTTTTGCGCAACACCCAAACTGGACATTCCAACAGGACAATGCAAGACCACACACAGCCAGGGCCACCCAGCAATTTCTTCAGCATAACAACGTCAATGTGCTGCCCTGGCCAGCCCTCAGTCCCGATATAAACCCAATAGAACATTTTTGGGATGAACTTGGCAGACGGTTGGACCTCCTGCGTCCACGACCAGCAACAGCGGCTCAACTTCACCAGGCCATCGTCCATGTGTGGGCTGGTGTGCCAGGGGACGCATCAACCACCTGGTCCACTCAATGAGCCGCAGGTGTCAAGCAGTTGTCCATGCAAATGGTGGCCACACACGGTATTAGGACTTCAAGCTGGTTTGTCACGTGACCTTGGATTTTCCACACACAAGACATATTGCTGATGACATTTTCACTCATTACCGGTGTAATGAATCAAATCGCATTGAATTCTCGCTTCCACTCTGCACAATTGTGACCAATAAAATTCGCCCCTAACCTTCAGCTTGTTTTGCTTTCGCGTTTTTTTTTTATGGAAGTCAGTATACATACATATATAGATAGATAGAGAGAGAGAGAGAGAGAGAGAGAGACGGT
>CM031616.1:27543990-27548990 GCA_018398815.1 Conus ventricosus | reverse complement strand
CAGCGTTTGTCGTCTGCTGTAAGTAGCCTCGTTTCTGTAATCTCGTTTCCTATCGCGATCTTGTTAGCCGACGACGAGAAAGGGTGAAAATTAGTTTTGAAACGGCAAGTTGTTTTCAAGAATTGAGCTGTCATGGTTTCTATTTCTTCATCTTCTTCCTCTTGTTCCTCTTTTTTTCTTCTTCTTCATCTTCATCTTCTTCTTCTTCTTCTTCTCTTCTTCTTCTTCTTCTTCTTCTTCTCTCTCCTTCTCTCTCTCTAAAAGTTTTGTTTTTATTTCATCTGTTTAATTTTACTCATTTGTTTGATTTAGCTTATCCTTCTTTAAAATTTAAATGATACAATCGATTTTCTCTGCAATTTAGTTGTTCTCTCTCTCTCTCTCTCTCTCTCTCTCTCTCTCTCTCTCTCTCTCTCTCTCTCTCTCTTCTCTCTCTCTCTCTCTAACAAATAAATAAATAGATAAATAAATATGTTTATCTTATTCTATCTTATTTTCCCTTCTCACTCTATCTACCTGTTCTTCTGCCTGTCTGTCTCTTCTGTCTTTTCTGTACTTATGTCATATTGAAAACAAACAAAAATCCCCCAATTTTTCACCCATCTTTGTTCTCCTCCATTTCTGTCCGTCTGATTGTTTCCTCCCCTCCTTGCTTTTTTTTCATTTTGCTTTCTGTCATTTCCTCCTCTTCACTCTCTCCTTTATTTCATTCATGTCTTTGTTTTTCATCTTCCTTTCACTCTTTGTTTGGTCCTGTTAGGCAAAGAATAAATCAGTCGGTCAGTTTACCAGTCTGTCAGTAAGCAAATCAACCAGCCGGTCTCCTGACGTATCAGTTCATCTCGTATGCGGAGAGAGAGAGAGAGAGAGAGAGAGAGAGAGAAGAGAGAGAGAGAGAGAGAGAGAGAGAGAGAGAGTCACTTCTCCGTGAAGAATCAAGACATTTTCCGGCGATAAAGGGAGAGAAAATTTACTCATCAAAATCTTGTCCCTCTTTTTCAACTATTGCGATGCCAACCAGCCTCGTGATTATTGTCATTTTGACAGGGCGGAAATCCACGGGGCGAAAGTCGTCGGACCCGAATATCCAGTAACAATGGTCCTAACCATTGTCAAAGGCTAATGACAGTCTCGAGTCCATGCCATCGTCAAGGTTAGACTGGTTAAAAGAGAAGATAATATACGACAATGGTGAAGAAGGTCATAGACACACGACAATGGTGAAGAAGGTCATAGACACATAAATAAAAGAAGATTAATACAAATAAGCAGTACAGACAGATGAAAACCGAAATTGACACAACTTGCTCTTTGATTCAGATGCTTTCAGTGTAAAATCCTCCTCTTGTTTAACTATCAATGTTGATTTTAAAGACGACAGGTTTGCCGTTATATATCTGCCCCCCCCCCCCCCATCACCACCACCCTCCCACCCCCACCTCTCTTTTTTTGTATGAGTCATGAATGAAAGCATCCTCTAACCGGTAGACCTTTAGATGATGATGATAACTGAAATGCTAGGCTCTGTATCATAAGTTTGTATGGATGTATGTGGGAAGTATCGTGTGCAAATGAACGGCTAATTTCACTTCTCCGTCTGTCCACCTCTCTGATAAAGAGACGTCGATGGAGAGAGCCACTGAACTGAACTGAACTGAGACATTAGGATCTCCAATCGTACTCACTAAGGGTACGGAGTCTTTCTCACCACCAACTGGTTGACAAAATGGAGAACGAGCGACTATCTCCTATATCGGTCGTCATCCGATGTGCAGCAATTTTTCTTTTTCTCTTTTTGACATGAGCGATTCTGACTGACTACAAAAATTTGCTTTCTCTTTGTGTGCCATACTAATATTTGATTTTCTGATTTTTTTTTAACTTTAGGGGAAGAATGACAAATTATAGCACAGTCTTGTTTCAGTCACTGCTTTGAGCCAGAATTCGACTGCTCCCACGGTGCATATAGAATGTATTCAGGTAATATGGTCGTCATATTTACCTCACAGTCTTGACGTTTTGAAGCTTAAAGGTTAAAGGTTAAGCTTTCCACCGTAATGTAATGGCAGTGAACTGTCCGAAGTTCACCTTGTCTACGGCATAGCATAACAGAAGGCGGAGCCGATCCCTTTTCTTCCGCCCATTTTACATTCTCTGAACTGAATCAAGTACCCATTTACTGCAGGGTGAACACATATTTTTCAAGAAAAAAAAGGGAAAGCAAAAAACACACCAAAAAAATCAGACCCTACATGGGGTTCGAACTCAGGACAGTCAGCTCCGCAGGCAAACGCTCTGACCATTTGACCATAGGCTGAAGAGGACTGTTTTTATCGTGTGACACAGCCGTTCAGCATTACATAATTCTCTTTTCTGAATGTTGAGTTAGCCTTTCTTTCTTTCCTGTTTACGTTTTTTTTAAAACTTTCTTTCTTTCTTTTCTTTTCTTTCTTTCGTTCTTTCCTTCAATCCTTAGTTCTTTCCTTCCCTCCTTAATTCTCTCCATCGTTCCTTCCTTCCTTCCTTCCTTCCTTCCTTCCTTCCTTCCTTCCTTCCTTCCTTCCTTTCTTTCTGACTTTTTCCTTTCTTTCTTCGTGTCTTTCCAGCGCAGGATGGACGTGAACTGTCGTAGAAACCTTTCTGCAGCTCCATATAAATATATGTAGCTTTTATTGTGTTTCGTGTCTTTTTTTCCCCAGTTTTCGGTCTCTCTTTTTTTCTCATTCTCTTTCTTTTTTCTTACTCCTTTCTGTCTTTGGGCTGTTCGGGATGAGATGGTCGTGGTAATGTGATTGTGGTTCCACATCTACCTTTTTTTTTTCTTTCTTCCTTCGCTCTTTCGTCCTCGCACAGCTGGTAGGTATGTTTGGTGTATACGGAAAAGACAATTTGCGGAGGTGTTTTGTGAATTATACGTAAACAGTGAGGGTACAGGTTGGCTGATTTTATTTCTTTTACATTTTGATCGGACAATGAAGAAATGGTCAAAGATGGCGGCGTTCACTTTTCAAACCGGACACCTGAAAGAAGGAAAGAGGGAAAGAAGGAAAGTAAGAGGGAAAGAAGACTTCCCCTTACCTCTCCTGGCGTATTTTCAATGGGCATGTCGCATTTACGTAGATGGTTAAAGGAGAGAGGAAGAGACAAGGGGCAATTTTACCCGCTATACTTTGTTTCTTTCTGAGGACACTGATGGCCGAAACAGAAAGAAGAATCCAGGCGTTTGAGACCAGTTGCCTGACGAAACCACTCCGCATCTCCTACAAAGAACACAAAACCAATAATTATGTGCGGAACCTGGTCACTAACTTAGTTGGGCCCCACGAACCACTTCTGGCAACCGTCAAACGACGGAAGATGGCAAGATTTGGCCACGTCATTCGTCACAACACCCTCTCCAAAACCATCCTTCAAGGTACTGTTGAAGGAGGGCGCAGACGAGGACGGCTGAGAAAGAGCTGGTCCGAAAATACAAAGGACTGGACCAAAATGACCATGCCAGATCTCCTCACGACAGCTACAAACAGAAGAGCCTGGAGAGAAACGGCGGCTGCCTCATCACGTCCTCCCAACGACCCCAGCGGTCAGGGGAATGACTACTGACTGACTGACTGATTTTGTTTCTTGGCCTTTTAGTAGAAATCGGTGGGTGGGGGGTGGATGGGGATGCGTGGGAAAGACAGCAGCCGGGGGAAAACAGGGGGGGGGGCGGAGGGGGGATGGTTGCCCGTGCCCTCTCCAAGTATCTGATTGTGCAGTGAGCAGTAAAAAAGAAAAAAAAATCCGCCCTTTGTAGGAATCGAACGCAGGACCTGCTTTTCCCCTTTTGCATTCAAGTGATTTGTCTGCAGAAGAAGTGGGCTATGGAAAATCGGATTTGTTAGCTTCTTAATGGACATAAAGGACTGCGGGTCCCGGGTGATGTCCATCTCTCCGGCTTGGATTGTGAGGGCAGAGCGCGAACAACGGATTGCATGCCGACGCGCGTGCGTGTTGACCTGACCTGGGTTGTTTTGCAGCAACATCGTTAAGAACAGCAAGGACAACAGCCGCCGCATCAGCAGCCGCAGCAACTGCAACTCACATCTAGGAGGTCAAGAGACCAGGTGTGTCACTTTTCTCTGTGTCAAAATGGTCGGTCTGTGAGCAAACCTGTCCACACACAGCTTGATTTTCTTTTTGCCGTCACTAGAGTTCGTAGCAGTTTTATTCAATTGTAAGAATTGAGTGTCTGGGGATGAAATTTCTGCCTGTCTGTCTGTCCCTGTCTGTCAGTCTGATTGTCTACATTTCTGCTTCTGTCTCTCTGTCTGTCTCTCTGTCTGTCTCTGCCTGTCTGTCTGCGTCTCCGTCTGTATCTGCCTCTCTGCTTGTCTCTGTCTGCATCTCTGTCTGTCTGTCTGTCTCTCTCTTCCGCTCTCACACCTTCTCTCCCCACCCCTCTGTCTGTCTCTTTGTCTTTGTCTCTGTGAGAGAGGTAGTGTGTGTGTGTGTGTGTGTGTGTGTGTGTGTGTGTGTGTGTGTGTGTGTGTGTGTGTGCGTGCGTGCGTGCGTGCGTGCGTGCGTGCGTGCGTGCGCGTGTGCGTGTGCGCACACGTGCGCATGCGTGTGGGTTTTTGAATGAGAGAGAGAGAGAGAGAGAGAGAGAGAGAGAGAGAGAGAGAGAGACTGTGCTAAGGTTTCTGGTCGTGTTATATAAGTTTGTATATCTGAAAAAAGACGGAAAATGTTACATATTGAAAAGAGAAGGATTGTAAGAAAAAAAAATTATATTGATCAAGTTTACCCCTTTTCCCTTAGCTCACTAAGCCATGAAAAGCATGCTGATTTTCTGTAGAGACCTTCACGGTGTGAAATGAACGAGCGACAGCACGTGACTGGCTTATCACCTGGAGGATGGTCAGTCGTCTGGATGTCACACTGGTCAGCAACGTTTTATGAAAGCCGATGCGAGGACACGTGGCTCGAATGTGTGTGTGTGTGTGTGTGTGTGTGTGTGT
>CM031616.1:27513990-27541490 GCA_018398815.1 Conus ventricosus | reverse complement strand
AAGGGCCACAGAATTTGAGACATTTCTTTTTAATGCTGATCGATGACAATGAGGATGATTAAGATGATGCTACGGATTGCCATTTCGGTCTGAGACTACATGACAGGGCTGTACTCTACGCTTCCTTTCATAATATATCCCGGCGTCAACCCGGCCCGAGAGATACAGGCACCTGCAGTGTTGGTCAGGAAATTTAAGCAACACTCGCAGAAACGCATCCATTAAGTGGATGAAACTCGACCGTGTGGTCCCAGTCTTCCCAACTGAGTCCGCAGCAACTCAACTCTGGGTAGGAGCCGGTCGGGGCAGAAAAGCCCACATGACTTCTGAAGGGATTCGAACCCACGACCTCCCAGCCAGGAGTCGCGACGCTAACCACTTCGCCACGGCGGCTGGTACTTTGAAGTCTTAACCTTCAAGGTGGAGTGAAAATCATTAGAAGCTTTGGGGTGAAGACTTGTGTCAGACAGGGTTGTTTGCTTTCCCTGTTCCCATTTCTTGTGGTCATCCAGTTAGATCATGTACACCACCAGATCAGGAAGAAGGAAAGCGATTTAGTGGGAAATTCGAAAACAGCTGGACGAGCTAAAGCCGAGCCGACATCCATCAGTGCTTGTAGAAGACCATTGAGTTTCCAAACGTTTCATTACACGTTGGCATCAGAACCCACAAAGACACGACCTAGATTCTCAACATCAATGCGACAAACTCCGATCTTTACACTCTGGAGTAAAGGGCACTAGTGGAAGTGGAGACCTTGGCACATCTGGACAGCGTCATGGACAGACAATAAGGGACAGGCGAAAGAGAGGAAAACCAGGACTGGCAAGGTAGGAGTCACATTTCGTCCACTGAAGAATGAACAGAGCTCCAAGGTCCTAAGTCCCTGAAAGAAAATCAGAACGTTCAAATCTATATAAACCAGTGTTGCTGTCTGATGCGGTAATTTGGAGGACAACAAAACCCACCATCCAGAAGATACACACTGTTTTGATGGCTGCCTAAGGCGGACCCCCCACATCCAATGGACGGACACCAGCAGCAAGACGAAAGTCTGGAGGAGAACAGATCAACAACTTGTAACAGAAGCAGTAAGGAGGAGGAGAAAGGGCTGGTTTTGCCACACACTGTGCACACCATCTAGCAGCAGCACAAACAGTCCCTCACCTGGACCCCCCAAAGCAAAACAAAGAGAGGTTTCTGAATCTCTGGTGGACCCCTGAGAGTGACGGACCTCATACAAGTTTGCGGGAAATCACCGGATTTCTTTCTTTTTTTCTTTCTTTCTTTCTTTTTTTTTGTCCTGCGGGCAAAATCGGGGATGCTTGTTGACAGCTGTAAATCGACCTTATGCACTGACATGTAGATTTCAGACGTTGCGAAACAGTCACTCGCTTCTTGAAAGTCTGCATTGTTGGTGTCCTTAAATCTTAACATATATATGCGTCCGTACACCGACTCAGATTCATGCATGCACTCCATACATGCACAAGCGTACAACGACACACAAACGTGCAATATGAAATGTCACAGGTTTGTGAAGTCACCTTTGTAATTTAAGTCTGTTTGTGCTAGGGAAGAATAAGAGGTAATGCGCTGTTTATTTCAAAACGTTTAACTTTTTTTGTCTTCAAATTAACCTTAGGTTTGAAAGTTACACGCTAATCTCAGTTCCTTTCCTATTCTGTAGTCACCAGCCTGACCAGGATCATTATCTCATCTCGTTCCCGTGACCTAAGTGGTCGTAGGGGGGACATGAGGGACGACTCCGGCGATCTTCTTCTCCATCGCGGCCTGTCCTCTGCTTCTCGCAGGAGTGCTGGCAGCCTGAGGTTTGTCTGTTCTCTCACTTTCTCCGACCAGCTCTTTCTCTGCCTGCCAGCCTGTGACCGAGATATGTCTCAAAACAACCTGGTTTGACTCAGTCAGCCGGTCACAATACCTCAATGTGAGACTGTCGCTCACACAACGTCGACACACAACCATACAACCAGACAGAAGAGGCTTCTCCATTGACAGCTACAGTTTTACACTATGTACTTTACATACTTCTTACAACTATGGGTTTTACATGTCTATTATCATGAAAACGTTTCAAAACAAAATGTTGATCACAAGTGACCACAAAATGACTCAAGTACTTTATTCCATTCACAAACTAGCCTCCAACGGTGCTATAAAAAATCTCCTTAAGAAGGAAAACGTCCCGGTCCTCACTTCATTCTTTAGTTTTGCCTCGACTTTGCCACAAAAGTCTCCACTGTCTCCACTACTTCGTACAAAATTACAAAATACGATTTGTGCCCATGCCCCTCTCAAATCAAAAAGTCAATTGTTTGTCCCTCGTCTAACTGGGGGAAAGGTTTCTGAAAAGAAAACAAAATGTGTGGAAACATTAATCTTCGTTTCTCTACTTTAAATTTCTTTTTAACTCAGCTTAAATGGAGATGTTCTGTGACTAATACAGGTTAGTCGTGGCCTTTACTTTATATTCAAGTCAAAATGATATGATCTTTACTGAGGGTTAAGGAATAAGCTTTACAGCTTTTTTTTTATCCTGCTCTCACAAAAAGAATAAATGTAATTACAACAATGGAGAAAAAAAACACACGAAGCAATCCAAACGTAGAAATAAAAAAAATAATGCAGTTAAACAGTGAAACATCTAACAACTATCGCAATTAAAATTTGGATGAACAATATACAACATATTAGACTAGACATAAGAGAGAGAGAGGAGAGAGAGAGAGAGAGAGAGAGAGAGAGAGAGAGAGAGAGAGAGAGAGAGAGAGAGGAGAGAGAGAGAGAGAGAGAGAGAGAGAGATCTGTACAGTTAAAAAACCGAGGCATACGCCCTTACAATGCCTGCATGTATGTACAACACTGCTGACCAGTCTGTCCCCCAAGACCCCTGTCCATCCTCCAGGTAACAAGCCAATCGCCGTGTGACATTTGTTCATTTCATTCAATGTATGTAAACGGCGTGGTTTCTGCGGGCCAGGTGGGCCAAGGTACAAGAGAGTAAATAAAACTTGAAACCCTTCTCTTTTCGATAGCTTTCATACGTTGTTTATGTTTTCCGTCGACATACTCTTTTCATATACAAACACGTATCAGACGATCAAGAACTTGGGCACAGTTCCTGCTACGCAGATTGATCTGATACACCTCTTACTTCAATTAATGGCTACGTCTCTATCTCCTTTTTCTCTTCAATTTGAACGTTACCTGCAAAGAATAAGAATAAGAACAAAGACCCAGACAGCAGGGATTTAGAGGCTGTATCAATTCCCTTCCTCTGGGCCTTGAAATCGTCAGAGCCTTTGAGGAACCAAACTGGCTGACACTGGATGTGATTAAGGCTCTACAACTAGGCATGTCTGTATTGTCAAGGACACCATTATTTGCGACAGACCCCCCTTTCTGCATGGAGAATCGACCATTGAAAGCACGAGGGCCGCCTTTCTGCTCAGTGAATCGAGATTTACCTCCTTACAGCAAATCACTCCGGATGGAAACCCATCGCTCTTCGCACGCTACAGCTCGCAGGCAAATGGCGCCAATGGAAAGAAAGAAAGAAGAACGAGGGGAAAGGCACAGGCAGGGTGGAAGGGGGAGGGAGGAGGGAGTAGATGGGGGAAAAAGAATAGAGAGATTATTACAGCTGACCTAGTTTGGGATCGGAAAGAGAAAGACACAACTGGGTGCCTGGTTAGTTCGATTGTAAAGCACGGAGTTAACAGTCACACATCGCAAGTTTGAATGGTGCGTGCGCCCAGCGTTAAAACAGACCGGCCACACACCATAATCAGGATTTTTGCACAAAAGGACTATATAATCCATGTAAGCGTTTTGAGGCCTACCATAAATTTGAGCTCGTAGCCTATATAATGTTAAACTGATAATTGATCAAAAGAACAACTCCCCACCAATGATTTCCCCTCTTTTTGGTGGGGGGTGGGGGTGGGGTCACCAATGATTTCACAATCTTCAAATATATGACCTTCCCTTTAGTTGGCACACATTTCAGGCTTTTGCACTCACCCGTGACCCTATCTTTGCACCAGGTGGTTTCCACAAAACAGTCCCGTCTCTTTGATTATAATCGGTCTGCTTGGAACCATCTGGCTTGTAACTTGATGGCCATGTGTAAGAAAATGAGGAGAATCGACGTTCAGACACTATAAAAGCTCTCAAAACGATCTAACTGCACCAGTCTATAAATAGTCAACTCCTTTAAGCAAGGCCTTGGCGCATTAATTTTTGGTGTGCAGCCACAGATCCCCAGTTTCACTCTTCTGGGATAGCTCTCCTTGTCTGCTTTATCACTACCGGCAGGTGTGGACGCTGAGCCTGGATAAAGAAAACAACAGACAACATGACGCAGAAAGCCAGCCGGACGGAAATATTCTGCATGTAGAGACATACATGCCCCATGCAGCATGCAGTACTACATTTTGTACTGCTTGGCTCTGTTACGCTCCACTGCTCCACTCTTTTCTGTTCTACATTCTCTGCGTCTCACACTGTATTGTACTACACAACTCTGCTCTATATAGAAAGGTGGAAATGTGGCCCAGTAGATAATGCAATAGCCTGAAGAAGCGTTAACATCCAAGGTTTTCGTCTTCTATAGTGACAGTTTTTTCCCCTCTTGTTTCTCTCTTTCCGCATCGCATCAGGCTTAACGTAGTGGTGTGAGTGCCAGTTTTTCGGAAGAGAGTGAGGGAAAAGCAAACAACAACGAAAGGTAAAACAAAACGGGATTGCATTTGCAGCATGCTGGTAGCACATGTGAGAGAGCTAAGGGCAGCAAGGAAGTTTTCTTTGGCAATGGTTTTAACCACAGGGAAGACAAATGTATTCCTTGACTGGTAGAGGTATCTGAAAACGGCAAAACACGAAAAATTCCGATAAACATGGAGAGAGAGAGAGAGAGAGAGAGAGAGAGAGAGAGAGAGAGAGAGAGAGAGAGAGAGAGAGAGAGAGGAGAGAGAGAGAGAGAGAGAGAGAGGCAGAAGACAGACAGACAGAGATTTCACCATGCGCTGTTTTTGCACCGAGAAAACCTTTTAGGAGAAATGCTAGTGCTTGAGTCCTTCTCACCATGTCTTACTTGTGTTTTGATATCTTCTTCAGTTTTTTTTTTCTTACTCCACGACAATTTGGCCTGTTAGCAACATAAACAAAAGTAAATTAACAAAAGAATGTGGATTCTCCATAACCTGCATCCTTCTAATACCTATAAACAACAAAAACAAAGCCCCCAAGCCTC
This sequence comes from Conus ventricosus, assembly GCA_018398815.1. Classification (NCBI taxonomy): domain Eukaryota; kingdom Metazoa; phylum Mollusca; class Gastropoda; order Neogastropoda; family Conidae; genus Conus; species Conus ventricosus. The sequence continues at coordinate 27,536,215 of CM031616.1, read as the reverse complement.
CACCTCTGGGAAAGAAAAAAAAATCTGTAACATGAAAAACAAACAAACACACAAATGGAGAGAAATTGCAAATATAGCGCTCTTCAGGCAAAGCCCGAAATCTACAGGAATGAGAACAAAACAAGTGAATCGTCTGTACGTTCATTAGGATTAATTCCAATCCATTCAGGAGACGTCCAACTCTAATACCACTTGCTGAGTCCCTCCTTCCTCATGTCTGTTCGACCAGAGCGAAGGACACAGCTGGCTGTGGGCCTGTTAATGGCTGCTGGATGCTTCTGGCTCGATGCTCATTCATTCCTCCTCCCTCCACTCTGTAGGAAGTAAGGGGAAGTCCTTGACAGTCGGGAGGGGATGAGGGCCAGAGGGGTAGAATGTAAGAAGCAGGAGGAGAGGGTAGGGTCTTCAACCGGGCTACGTGAGTTTTGGGTTGTGTAAACTGATAGCTTTTGTTGGCAGAAAAGGTGGGAGAGAGGGAGAGAGAAAGAGAGAGAGAGAGAGAGAGAGAGAGAGAGAGAGAGAGAGAGAGAGAGAGAGAGAGAGAGAGAGAGAGAGTTGCTGTTGTGATGGTGTCGGCATAGTGATGGACCGATCCTGTGTTCAGCTCTTGTTACTAGCTTTTTTCATCTGTTATATAATCATTAGCGTGTGTAAACACTGAACCAGAGTTAAAACAAGAATTGATCACATGATAAAGAAAGCTTGCACAGCAGAAATAGTATTCACGTGTGGAAATAATGATATTCCTGGTATAGAGTCAACATTGTATACTGCCTGGCTCTGAACTGCTCTGCAGTTATACCCCTTTCCACGGCATCACTCTACTTCCCTTCAGTGCACTATACTGCACCGCCCAGCACCGCTGGGAACAGCTGAAATGTGGACCAGTGCGTGACGCATTTCCTTGAAGAAGGGAAAACATCCCAGGTTTTCGTATTCTGCAGTGTAAGATTTTTTTTAAACCTCTTTCTCTCTGTTCCCCCCCCCCCCCCCCCCCCCCCCCCCCCTCCCCCCCCCCCCCCCCCCCTCTTGGCATAAGCTATGAAGTAGTGGTCTGAATGGTACTCTTTTGGACGACACAAAAGGAAAAGGAAAGAGAAAAAAAACAACAGGTGAAGAGCAGTATGCAGGGTGCACACATAAGACAGCTTAGGGCAAGAGGTTGTTCCTGGCAAAAGTCTTCCGCAAAATTGTTGAAGAAAATCCTTCGTGACAGATGAAAACCAATTAAAAAACAAACAAACAACAATACCAAAAAATGGAATCCAGCAAACGTATTTAGGTGAGAATGGGCTCCGTAGCTTGACTGCGTGGACTGCACCTGAGTTCCACGAAGAGAAATCTGTCCTGATGGTCATAGTGGCACCGCTGTGTACATAACTATACTGTATTATACCGCAGGAATCAAACATGCGCTCTACCAAGGTGTGCTCCTATTTCTTCTGCAACCTAATCCATGATGCAAGAGAGAGAGAGAGAGAGGAGAGAGAGAGAGAGAGAGAGAGAGAGAGAGAGAGAGAGAGAGAGAGAGAGAGAGAGAGAGAGAGAGAGAGAGAAGAGGTCTTTGAAGCAAAATGAGATTTGAACTTTTTTGTTTGTCACTTGATGCTGCTTTTCGTCAAGAAATTGGGTTGCATGCGTTATGAGCAACGGTGTTTACAATGACTACATAGAGTCCATATAGCTTTGCTTGTAATGCTTTGGGGCTTGGGGTGTCCAACGCAATCCGTTGGGATGTCAGGAAAAAGACACGAATACATTAACTGAAAATTTGGAGTTACATTGAACTGCATCCATCCATTATCTGAGGAGCAACAAAAATAAAAACGGACCTTGAACATCAGACGATCATTTATATGTGTAACATGAAAAAAAAAACGTACAAAAAAAATTACAGATTTAGCGTGCCTCATGTAAACACATAAATCTTACACATTAAGCCAAAGGAATCCTCTAAATCTTAAATAGACAGACGAATCCCTTTAGGAGTTGTTCAGTTCCATTAACTCCAGTAAAGTCGTTTCTCATTCCTGTTTGAGGGTAAAGGACACAGCTCTTTGTGGTCTGCTAATGGTTGGATGCTCGCCTGATGCTGTTTCGTCCTCATCACTCCACACTGCAGGAATTGGGAGAAGGCCTTGACAGCTAGCAGAGAGCTGATGGCCAAGGGGAAATGGGAGAAGGCCTTGACAGCTAGCAGAGAGCTGATGGCCAAGGGGAAGGGCGATGAGGAGCAGGCGGAGAGGGCAGGTCATAAATCGGCTTGTGTGAGGTTGGGGGGGGGGGGGTGTAAACCGATTGATTTTGCTGCGAGAAATGGCGGGGAGGCATGACAGAGAGAGGAGAGAGAGAGAGAGAGGAGAGAGAGAGAGGAGAGAGAGAGAGAGAGAGAGAGAGGAGAGAGAGAGAGAGAATTCTGAACTCTGAACTTTTAACTTGAAATAGCTAACTGCATAACCATCGGCCTGTATGCAAAGGAGTTACATATCTAAGACACACAGTTGTTTTTAAATAAGCGACAAAAGAACTCACAGAGAAACAAACAAGTCAGAATTTGAAGAAAAATCGTAACCAAATAGGTGAGCAAAAAAGATATTGTTTATTGTGTCCCCTAACCAGATATCCCATCTTACTTTTGAGAGAGAGAGAGAGAGCGAGAGAGAGAGAGAGAGAGAGAGAGAGAGAGAGAGAGAGGAGAGAGAGAGAGAGAGAGAGAGAGAGGAGAGAGGGGAGGAGAGAGAGAGAGAGAGAGAGAGAGAGACGGGCAGACAGACAGACAGGCAGACAGAACTGACCACAAGGGTAGAGAATCCTTGTAAAGATATGGAGAAGAAGTATAGACAAGCAACATTTTGGTCGAAAAATTCAAATACCCAGGTCTAATATAAGTGGAACTCGAGGGCTGAGGGTAGTAGAGGGCGAGGGGAAAATAGGGATTTGTGTAGATAGAGGGGCACAGACTGGTTACAGAGAATTCTGTTGAGACAATCCAAGTACCACAATTCATTGCTGTATATAGCTTTTCACTGTAATACATAACACTTAAGTACAAAACACTGTACTGTGTTTTCTTAGGTGTCATAAAAACGATTTCTACAGCATATTTCAATGTACAGTACCACATTATCTTAAGCGTAACATCATAACAAAAAAAAGAAAAAAGAAAAGACAAAACGTTGTAAGCTGCTTGTAATTAGGACAAAATGGCTGCTGACAGCAGATGTGGGCTATGGTCTCTCATTTACTGTTGTATTTGAATGGATTTAAAGATTAATTACGCTTACAGAGAGAGAGAGAGAGAGAGAGAGAGAGAGAGAGAGAGAGAGAGAGAGAGAGAGAGAGAGAGAGAGAGGAGAGCGTGAGAGATTTATAATGCTTAAGATAAATCTGAATAAGCAAAGTCTTGTATAAAGTTTCCATGCAAAGTTGTTGCTCTTCTACCTTTTTATAATGGACGCGTTAGTGCTAAATGCACTTCATCTTTCCTTGACTGCCGACATAACATACACAAGAAATCAGAGGAATTTACGTGTCATAACGACATTGATGACCAAAAATATCTGACACACGTGTTCTGGATTTTGTCATTATGAACTTCAAGTGCCTGTCTATACGCATCGGAATGTACGTTGTTAGAAAATAAAGATCATTGCATATTCTATATAAAAAAAAACAACTAAACCTGTTACTATTTTGAACACGAAAATTCCAGTCCTGCCATCCACAGAAATTAGTCTTTCACGCCCGTACCAATATACGTCTGCCTCTTCCTGAAGCCTGCCGCACTTTTCATATAATAATTAAAAAACCTTAAATGCTTCATTAATTCTCACGTTTAATAAACTGATTGTTGTTTCAAAATCGATTTGCATTCATTTGGACAGATGTTGTGTCTCTGAACTTATCACCATGGGCTTCGTCCTGTATAAGCATTTACAAAAATGTGAAAATAACTGTCATCTTTTATACACATCTTATTATTCGTAGGGAAATGAATATGTCATTTCATATGGAAGAATTTGGATTCAGTTTTAATATACACATTCACTCCTCTGCTTTCAGACATTCTGGGAAACAGACCAAACAATGGTTAAAAAAACTAATCATCTACAATATAGTCATTATCACTTATGTACGTGTAACGATCATGAGGGTCAGCCTTACGCACACCATTCAAAATACACAGTCCACACACAGTAAACATGTTAAGTAACATTTTGCCATATTTATTAAACACAGTCTTCAGAAATTCTGTTCAAGTTCACAGTAAACATGTTAAGTAACATTTTGCCTTATTTATTAAACACACAGTCTTCAGAAATTCTGTTCAAGTTCAAAGAATCAATAAAATGTTGAGGAATCAAATCGCCTACATTCGTCTCACAATCACAGGAAATATTTGAAGTGCTGTTACTTTAGTCTCCATGAATTATTGTTTAAGCATCACGTTCTTCATTAAAAAATAAACAATCACAAAAGAAATCTGCCAATAAAGAGAGACCCTATTCATAGTCAAAAGCATATAATAGGCTAATGTGAATTATCAGGTGGTGTATAAGCACTGACATGCATAGTGTGTCTCTTAATGACAAAATGGCATCAATCCAATAGAAAATCGTCAAAAAATGAGACTCCACTCTAGCAGGTTGGACATAAGAATACAGCTCATTCGTTATCAGACATACAATTCTACCCAAACGTCTTCTATCTGCCAACAGTTTAAGAGCAGGTCTACATAACACCATGTACCCTCTAAAAGCGGACAATTGAAAATCTTCTACAAACGTCTCAACTAAAACGGGCGAAATCAAAGAAGCAGGCATGGAAAACGAAATTATGATCATGTGTTTTTTGTAAGTAATCTATGTGTTTCAGTGTGCGCAGACACGCATGCGTATCATCAAACTATTCAACACTGACGAGATCGAACAACAGCACATTTCCATTGAACATATCGACAACAGCACTGTTCTCGCATACAGGAACACACACACACACACACACACACACACACACACACACACCCTCGTCACAGAACACGGTTGCACAGTTTACACGTGGCGTCACAGCGCCTGTGACAAGACAACCGGCGTCGCCTCAGTGTTTTGTGTTCCCTTCACAGCCGTGGACAAAGATCAAAGATGAAGCAGGGGACCAGCGGAAACCCTATTTCATTTCCAAAGACGATCACCAAGGTCCAGACTGAAACGAATATCACCCACAAGGAGATGGTCATGGCTCATTGTGGCATGTTTCCGTCATTTCTCATCTTTTGAACATGAGGGATCAGTTTTCTTTTCATCTCTCTCTCTCTCTGGTATGTGTGTGTGTGTGTGTGTGTGTGTGTGTGTGTGTGTGTGTGTGTGTGAGAGAGAGAGAGAGAGAGAGAGAGAGAGAGAGGAGAGAGAGAGTGAGAGAGAGAGAGAGAGAGAGAGAGGAGTTGTGCTGTTTTTGCCCTGATAAAGCCCCAAAGGTGATAAGGAATTGGTAGTGTTCCCCATGCATGAACCTAAATCATACAGCTGTAAACAAAATAAAAACAATCCTCCGCATGCGTACTAGGATTTGGTGAATATGTTTGAGAGTGGTTTACTTCTATAACGTCTTTTAAAATCTGTTGTTTGACGTCTGACTTTAAATACAGGATGAAAGACAGCACAAATTCTGCTTCATCAATGGCTCTATGTTTGTCTGGTGCCCCTCCCCCCCCCCCCCCTTTTCCCCATTCACCCTGTAAAAGTTATGGGAAATCCTTGACAGTTGGGAAGTAGATGATGAATGGGCTAGAGGGGGGGGGGGGGGGGGGGGGGGGGGGGGGTCGGAGACATGGGGTGAGGAGGGGAAGGAGGATGAGAGGCGAGGGGACAAGGTAGGTCATCAACTGACTTGATTTTCTCGGATGAAAGGGTAGGAGGCGCGCGCGCGTGTGTGTGTGTGTGTGTGTGTGTGTGTGTGTGTGTGTGTGTGTGTGTGTGTGTGTGTGTGTGTGTGTGAGTAAGTGAGTAAGTGTGTGATGAGAGAGAGAGGAGAGAGAGAGAGAGAGAGAGAGAGAGTTACTTGATACATTCCTATATCCAGAAGCTGGTCAACTGGCTGAACATACTGGTGAACATACTGTACCTTAAGACACTTGGCTCACAACGGCGAGTAGGCATGTACTATCACATGGAGATTTGAATAAGATCCGTTGCATGATAATAGACATTCCGAGGATAGCGTAAAGACTTTGATACACAGATTAGTGTGTTTTGTGTGATGGCAGTAAAATCGGGAGATTTCTGCTTCAATTCGATTCAGAATCTGAACATGGGGTACAGATTTTCCTGTGAAAAAAAGGATTCGAAGCAGGCTTGAGAAAAAGCAAACATTTCCTTAAACGTTCAACAAAATGCTTATATTCAGTATAGCTAGGAAACGAGGGTTTGAAGAATGGGGGAGGGGGGGGGGGGGAGGGGGTAGAGGGACGATGGGTGTTATTATTGGGTTAGGTTGTTGTGACATGAATTTCACTTGACACAAAATCTTCACGTGGTGCCTCCAGTCATCAACACTGGCGCTGTGACCCAGGGCAAATCGGCTTCTTTGCCCTAGTAGTTTGTTTCCTTTCTCAGACGGCGGACAAAGATTGCAGGACAACAAGGGAACCCTGCTGAAACCTAATTCATTTCACCAAGGACGATCACCAAGGTCCAATAGTTGTGACGGAATATCGCCCCTTGAAGGAAATAATCGTGGATTATAATGAAGTTTCTTGTCACTTCTTGTCTTCACAAGATGACAGTTCCATTTTTTCTCTCTCTCTCTCTCTCTCTCTCTCGCTCTCTCTCTTCGCTCTCTCTCTTCTCCTCTGTGTGTGTGGGTGTGTGTGTGTGTGTGTGTGTGTGTGTGGGATGTGGACAGAGACTAGAGAGAGGTGAGGAGAGAGAGAGAGAGAGAGAGAGAGAGAGAGAGGGAGATGAGAGAGGAGAGAAATGAGGAGAGAGAGAATGAGAGATTCCAGTTTGTCTTTCTTGTTTCCATAATGAAAAAAATACCTTTAAAGTTGTATGGTAAATGAAGCGTGTCTCACAGCGGGGAGATAAAACGTGAACCCTTACGGCAATATGCAAAAAGAATACGCTTGTACGTGTACACAGAAGGGGTCTTGCGCCGCACAGACTGTCCAGGGATACTTACTTTGTAAAAACTCTTCGTTCCTTGCTCCTGTTTGAGTGCCGGACGAAGGACACACACAGGTTCGCTTCATCAATTGCAGGATTCTTGTCTGATGCTCTTTATCCTTTCTGCTTTCACCCTTCAGAATACAGGGGAAGTGCTCGACAATGGGGAGGTGGATGATGGCTAGGGTGGCGAGGGAGAGGGGAAGTGTTTGGGGGGGGGGGGGGGGGGGCGGGGAGGTGAAAGGTAGGGAGGAAAAGGTAAGGGCATACAGTCGATCTTCTGACCTTGGGGGTTCTGAAAACCGAGTGTGTCTTTGTCTCGGATGAAGGCGTGAAAGGCGTGTTAGCGTGCACAGTGAGTGTGTGCACAGTGTGTGTGTGTGTGTGTGTGTGTGTGTGTGTGTGTGTGTGTGTGTGTGTGTGTGTGTGTGCGTGCGTGCGTGTGTGCGTGCGTACGTGTGTGTGTGTGTGTGTGTGTGTGTGTGTGTGGTGTGTGTGTGTGAGAGAGAGAGAGAGAGAGAGAGAGAGAGAGAGAGAGAGAAGGTGGGTGGAGAGACGCTTATTATTATAAACCTTAGCCCCTTTAGAAGGGGAAAGTTACATAAGCCAAAAGAATGTGGTTGTACTAGTAATAAAACTTCAAGTGAATACTTTACTTTTTGAAGCTTTGTATAAGTAAATGGCAAACTTTCGCAGATTTTTATTTGCCAATGGCATTAACAAGAGGAGACTAAATAAGTTACACACACACACACACACACACACACACACACACACACGCACACACGCACACACAGTCAGAAAGAGACAGAGAGAGGATGGTGTGGTATCTATGCAAATCCAGAAGTTGGCCAATGGACAATTATCCGTACTACTGGATCTTAATAATAAAAAAAAAAAAACCCAGAAAACCAAGCGGGCTACCATTATTGCATGAAGGTAAGCCATGATCGTTTTTTTGCGTGACACAGTGTTTCTGGCCACGCTATAGTGCACAACAGTCTTGCTGCTGGTATGCCAGAGACACATTAGTGCTTTCGTGGCATGATGCTAACGCATTTGGGAAGGTGACCTCTTTGCGATCTGTAATTCGCTGACGGACTTACTGGCTGAATGTAGGGAAGCAAACATTAAGGAACAGATCAGCAAACCAGAACAATCCTGTCGAAGTATGGACTAAAAGCTGGTCAATGAAAAACAATGTTCTGGGCAAAAAAAATCAGACAGCGAGGAATGTTCAGCAGAAATGGGGATCAAGGATTGAGACAGGAAGAAGGGGAGGGAGACGTAGAAATTTGTATGTGTGTGTGTGTGTGTGTGTGTGTGTGTGGGTGGGTGGGGTGGGGGGGGGTGGGGGGGGGAGGCTGATTTTTCATATATAAAATCTGTTGTGATAGTCACAGTGGCATCTTGCACTTCTCAATACGGCTTTCTACGCCAGTTTATTGCGCCAAACCACACACTACACTATGCTGCGCTGTTCTCGTTCTTCCAGATATCATCTCTACAGTATGTCGTTTGGAAAGTTCTGCACTACTATGCTAGACATCACATCACGTCACACACACACACACACACACACACACACCACACAACACACACAACACACACACAACACACACACGCACGCACGCACGCACGCACGCACGCACGCACGCACACACGCACGCACGCACGCACGCACGCACGCACGCACGCACACACCCCACACCTACCTAGCAAGCTGCGAATTTGTAACAAAGGAAGTATGGCTGTTGACTTTAGATGTGGATTGACTTCCCTTGTTGCAGCATTACATGTTTGCTTAGATTTTAAAACTGAATATCTCTCTCTCTCTCTCTTTGTCTCTCTGTCTGTCTGTGAGTCTGTGTCTGTGTCTGTCTCTCTCTCTCTCACCTTTTATTTTGTGATGATTTTGTTCTCAAGAAGTCTTTGAAAAGAAATACAAATACAGTGTTGTTTTAACCATGCTTCTGGGCCTGCGATATCCTCTGGAAAAATGTTCCTTTATGAGCAACACAAACAAAAATACATCGAGCGAAAATTTGCAGTCACTGTGAACTTCGTCCACGTATCATCCACAAAACAACAAAAAACGATAACAAGACAAACATACAGCAGTAACATGAGACACCAACACACAAAGGAAGGGGAGAAGAACTACTAGTATAGCGTGCTACGTGCAAAAGCTCAAGCCCTACGGTTAAAGGGCAAGACAAAGGAATCCCTTTTAAGTTCATTAGGATGGGAGCAAATGCGTTTAGCAGTCGTTCGATACCATTACCCTTTGTCAAGCCGTTCGTTCCCCGTCTCTGTTTGAGTACAGAGAGAAGGACACGACTCGTGGTGGACCGTCAATGGCTGGATGCTTGCATGATGATGCTCTTATATCCCTCATCTTTCCGCCTCCAGGAAATAAGGGGAACTCCTTGACAGCTGGAGGGGAGGATGGCTAGGGGGAGGGTGAAGAGTAATGGGAGAAGAGGGTAGGTTATAGACCGACTTATGTGAGCATAGGGCTGCGTGAACTGATTTGGTCAAGGGAAGGGGGAGAGAAGGTTTGGGCAGAGAGAGAGAGAGAGAGAGAGGGATGAGAGAGAGAGAGAGAGAGAGAGAGGAGAGAGAGAGGAGAGAGAGAGAGAGGAGAGAGAGAGAGAGAGAGAGAGAGAAATGTGGCGAATAGTAGGGGAAAAGAGTTAATAATTATGTCTATGGAACTGTAAAATTTGGCGAATAGACCATCGTCAACCGGTGCAGCCATTATGGCATAGAGTTGTTGTCATAATGCACTTTTGCGCTATTCAATGATTCTGATCACAGCGTTTTTGTGCATAGTGGTCTTGATGCGTATGTGCTGAGACACATTAGAGTTTTTGTGCGTGATGGTAGTACTTTTGGGAACGAGGTTTCTTTGTAATCTGCCATTTGGCGACGACAAAGGACTCACTGGAAAGATGAAGAGAAGCAGTCATCCTCGAGGAACTGATCAGCAGATGAGATAAAATCCTGTTCAAACATGGACTAAAAGCTAGTTCAATGAAAAGCAACATTTTGGTCAAAAGGTTCAGACAACACGAAACGTCCAACAGAGGTGGGAACTGAGGGCTGAGGGCTGAGGGCTGAGAATGATGGAGGTGGAAGAGTGAGATAAGGGAGTGTGTTGGTGGAGGGTCCACATTTTACATCAACATAATAAGGTGAGTGTGTTGGTGGAGGGTCCACATTTTACATCAACATAATAAGGGAGTGTGTTGGTGGAGGGTGCACATTTTACATCAACATAATAAGGGAGTGTGTTGGTGGAGGGTGCACATTTTACATGAACATAATAAGGGAGTGTGTTGGTGGAGGGCCACATTTTACATCAACATAATAAGGGAGTGTGTTGGTGGAGGGCCACATTTACATCAACATAATAAGGGAGTGTGTTGGTGGAGGGGCCACATTTTACATCAACATAATAAGGGAGTGTGTGGTGGAGGGTGCACATTTACATCACATAATAAGGGAGTGTGTGGTGGAGGGTGCACATTTTACATCAACATAATAGGGAGTGTGTTGGTGGAGGGGCCACATTTTACATCAACATAATAAGGGAGTGTGTTGGTGGAGGGTGCACATTTTACATCAACATAATAAGGGAGTGTGTTGGTGGAGGGTGCACATTTTACATCACATAATAAGGGAGTGTGTTGGTGGAGGGTGCACATTTTACATCAACATAATAAGGGAGTGTGTTGGTGGAGGGGCCACATTTTACATCAACATAATAAGGGAGTGTGTTGGTGGACGGTGCACATTTTACATCAACATAATAAGGGAGTGTGTTGGTGGAGGGCCACATTTTACATCAACATAATAAGGGAGTGTGTTGGTGGAGGGGCCACATTTTACATCAACATAATAAGGAGTGTGTTGGTGGAGGGGCCCACATTTTACATCAACATAATAAGGGAGTGTGTTGGTGGAGGGGCCACATTTTACATCAACATAATAAGGGAGTGTGTTGGTGGAGGGGCCACATTTTACATCAACATATAAGGGAGTGTGTTGGTGGAGGGCCACATTTTACATCAACATAATAAGGGAGGGGTGTTGGTGGAGGGGCCACATTTTACATCAACATAATAAGGGAGTGTGTTGGTGGAGGGGCCACATTTTACATCAACATAATAAGGGAGTGTGTTGGTGGAGGGGCCACATTTTACATCAACATAATAAGGGAGTGTGTTGGTGGAGGGTCCACATTTTACATCAACATAATAAGGGAGTGTGTTGGTGGAGGGTCCACATTTTACATCAACATAATAAGGAGTGTGTTGGTGGAGGGGCCACATTTTACATCAACATAATAAGGGAGTGTGTTGGTGGAGGGGCCACATTTTACATCAACATAATAAGGGTGTGTTGGTGGAGGGGCCACATTTTACATCAACATAAAAAGGGGAAAGTGTGTTGGTGGAGGGACCACATTTTACATCAACATAATAAAGGAGTGTGTTGGTGGAGGGCCACATTTTACATCAACATAATAAGGGAGTGTGTTGGTGGAGGGGCCACATTTCACATCAACATAATAAGGGAGTGTGTTGGTGGAGGGTCCACATTTTACATCAACATAATAAGGGAGTGTGTTGGTGGAGGGTCCACATTTTACATCAACATAATAAGGGAGTGTGTTGGTGGGGGTCCACATTTTACATCAACATAATAAGGGAGTGTGTTGGTGGAGGTCCACATTTTACATCAACATAATAAGGGAGTGTGTTGGTGGAGGGTCCACATTTTACATCAACATAATAAGGGAGTGTGTTGGTGGAGGGACCACATTTTACATCAACATAATAAGGGAGTGTGTTGGTGGAGGGGCCACATTTTACATCAACATAATAAGGGAGTGTGTGGTGGAGGGGCCACATTTCACATCAACATAATAAGGGAGTGTGTTGGTGGAGGGACCACATTTTACATGAACATAATAAGGGAGTGTGTTGGTGGAGGGTCCACATTTTACATCAACATAATAAGGGAGTGTGTTGGTGGAGGGTCCACATTTTACATCAACATAATAAGGGAGTGTGTTGGTGGAGGGTCCACATTTTACATCAACATAATAAGGGAGTGTGTTGGTGGAGGGTCCACATTTTACATCAACATAATAAGGGAGTGTGTTGGTGGAGGGTCCACATTTTACATCAACATAATAAGGGAGTGTGTTGGTGGAGGGTCCACATTTTACATAAACATAATAAGGGAGTGTGTTGGCGGAGGGTCCACATTTTGCATCAACATAATAAGGGAGTGTGTTGGTGGAGGGTGCACATTTTGCATCAACATAATAAGGGAGTGTGTTGGTGGAGGGTCCACATTTTACATCAACATAATAAGGGAGTGTGTTGGTGGAGGGTCCGCATTTTACATCAACATAATAAGGGAGTGTGTTGGTGGAGGGTCCACATTTTACATCAACATAATAAGGAGTGTGTTGGTGGAGGGACCACATTTTACATCAACATAATAGGGAGTGTGTTGGTGGAGGGGCAACAATTTACATCAACATAATAAGGGAGTGTGTTGGTGGAGGGACCACATTTTTACATCAACATAATAAGGGAGTGTGTTGGTGGAGGGACCACATTTTACATCAACATAATAAAGGAGTGTGTTGATGGAGGGGCCACATTTTACATCAACATAATAAGGGAGTGTGGTGGTGGAGGGACCACATTTTACATCAACATAATAAGGGAGTGTGTTGGTGGAGGGTCCGCATTTTACATCAACATAATAAGGGATGTGTTGGTGGAGGGTCCGCATTTTACATCAACATAATAAGGAGTGTGTTGGTGGAGGGTCCGCATTTTACATCAACATAATAAGGGAGTGTGTTGGTGGAGGGTCCGCATTTTACATCAACATAATAAGGGAGTGTGTTGGTGGAGGGTCCGCATTTTACATCAACATAATAAGGGAGTGTGTTGGTGGAGGGTCCACATTTTACATCAACATAAAAAGGGGAGTGTGTTGGTGGAGGGTCCACATTTTACATCAACATAATAAGGGAGTGTGTTGGTGGAGGGTCCCCATTTTACATCAACATAATAAGGGAGTGTGTTGGTGGAGGGTCCACATTTTACATCAACATAATAAGGGAGTGTGTTGGTGGAGGGACCACATTTTACATCAACATAATTAGGGAGTGTGTTGGTGGAGGGGCAACAATTTACATCAACATAATAAGGGAGTGTGTTGGTGGAGGGACCACATTTTACATCAACATAATAAGGGAGTGTGTTGGTGGAGGGACCACATTTTACATCAACATAATAAAGGAGTGTGTTGATGGAGGGGCCACATTTTACATCAACCTAATAAGGGAGTGTGTTGGTGGAGGGACCACATTTTACATCAACATAATAAGGGAGTGTGTTGGTGGAGGGACCACATTTTACATCAACATAATAAGGGAGTGTGTTGGTGGAGGGACCACATTTTACATCAACATAATAAGGGAGTGTGTTGGTGGCGGGGACACATTTTACATCAACATAATAAGGGAGTGTGTTGGTGGAGGGCCCACATTTTACATCAACATAATAAGGGGGGTGTGTTGGTGGAGGGTCCACATTTTGCATCAACATAATAAGGGAGTGTGTTGGTGGAGGGACCACATTTTACATTAATATAATAAGGCAGTGTGTTGATGGAGGGTCCACTTTTTACATCAACATAATAAGGGAGTGTGTTGATGGAGGGACACTTTTTACATCAACATAATAAGGGAGTGTGTTGGTGGAGGGTCCACATTTTACATCAACATAATTAGGGAGTGTGTTGATGGAGGGGCCACATTTTACATCAACATAATAAGGGAGTGTGTTGGTGGAGGGTCCACATTTTAAATCAACATAATAAGGGAGTGTTTTGATGGAGGGTCCACTTTTTACATCAACATAATAAGGGAGTGTGTTGGTGGAGGGTCCGCATTTACATCAACATAAAAAGGGGAGTGTGTTGATGGAGGGACCACTTTTTACATCAACATAATAAGGGAGTGTGTTGATGGAGGGTCCGCAGTTTACATCAAAATAATAAGGGAGTGTGTTGATGGAGGGTCCGCATTTTATATCAACATTAGTTGTGACAGTCCAGAGGACGCAATACATGACACTTCTTAATATGTTTTCCACCTTGATGCATTACACTAAAACACAATTTATGAGATTGCGAGTCGCTCAGATTTGAAAGTCATTTGCTCTACAGCATATTCCATTGCGAAATTGTGCTCCACTCTTTTAAATATTATATCATGACAACAACAAAAAATTGTATAGTGCATTTTTTTAACGACGAAAGAATGGTTACTGACTGTAGATTTGGATCGTCATCTCTTGCAGAATCATGTGTTTGGATTCATTTAAAACTGAATTTCTCTCTCTCTCTCTCTCTCTTTTCTCTCTCTTCTCTCTCTCTCTCTCTCTCTCTCTCTCTCTCTCTTGTGTGTGTGTGTGTGTGTGTGTGTGTGTGTGTTGTGTGTGTGTGTGTGTGTGTGTTAGAGAGAGAGAGAGAGACAGAGACAGAGACAGGGACAGGGAAAGACAGAGAGAGACGGACAGGGTCCCAAGTTATCTTGTGTTGATTGTAAGCTCATGAATCCTTGTCAAAGAAATGCAAGCATTGAGATTCTTCTCATCTTGATGTATTTGCGCTTTGCACTGTCTTCAGTCAGTGCGTTTCCTTTTTTGTTTCTTTTTGTGTAAGAAAATCAAGAAATATATGTCATCACATCTGCGACCTAAAACTGGGTGCATAGTTTTGCCTCAACCATGCGTTGGACGTACGAAGTCACTCAAAACAGGTTCATGTATTAGCAAAGTAAGCAAGAGTACATGAGGTGAAAATGTGTGATCTTTATGAACTGGATCCTTCTGTTACCAATAGAACGAGAAAAAAACAACAACAACAAACAACAACAACAAAACAACAACAAAGCAACAACAACAACAACAACAAAGCAACAACAACAACTAAACAAACAAAAACTGAGAAAACAAACAAACAAACCCAAAGAAACAAAACCACTTAAAAACCCGAAGAAACACGAAGAAACCCGAAGAAACACGAAGAAACCCGAAGAAACACGAACACATACAAACCGAATGAAACACAATCACATACAAGCCCAATGAAGCATTTGTTATTATTTTATCATCATCATCATAAGTAGTAGTAGTAGTAGTAGTAGTAGTAGTAGCAGCAGCAGCAGTAGTAGTAGTAGTAGTAGTAGTAGGAGTAGTAGTAGTAGTAGTAGTAGTAGTAATAGTGTTGGTAATCACAGTAGTAACATGATGTTGATGTTGATAATGACGAAGAAAATTATTGTGATCATTATGATGATCACAATACGTACGTTTTGTTGTTGTTATTATTGTGGTGTTATCTTATGTACAGGTTTTGTAGTCCTTATTTGTAAATTGCCATTTTGTTTTGAAATAAAACATGATTCATTATTGAAACAACAACAACAACAACAGCAACGACAGCAACAACAAAAACTACAAAGAAACGCACAAAAAAACCATACAAATCCAAAGAAAGGGAAAACACATACAGCTACAACGTGAGAAAACAAGCGGAAGAAGAAATTCAAGCTTCAGCATGCAATACATGGAAAAAGCCCTGAATCCTACAGTCATAAGGACAAAACAAAGGAATGTATTCTGTGCTCACTAGCACTGGGCAAATTGTGTGCGGGAGCCTTCAGTTCCATTACTCCCACAAAACCCATTGTTCGTCGTCCCTGTTTGACCACAGGTGAAGGCTGCGGCTTGGTCTGGTTCCTCAATGGCTGAATGCTTGCCTGATGCTTGTTCGTGCCTCACTCTTCCGCCTGCAGGAAGTAGAGGACCTCCTTGTCTTCCTGGATAGGTAGGATGGCTATGCGGGAGGAGGAAGGATGGCGGGAGAAGAGGGTAGGTCACAGACCAACTTACATAAGCTTGGGGTTGGGAAAACTGATTTGCTGTAGTGGTTATTTTGTGTGTGCGCGCATGCCTGTGTGTGCGTGTGTGAGTGAGTGAGTGTGTGTGTGTGTGTGTGTGTGTGTGTGTGTGTGTGTGTGTGTGTGTGTGTGTGTGTGTGTGTGTGTGTGTGTGAGAGAGAGAGAGAGAGAGAGAGAGAGAGGAGAGAGAGAGAGAGAGAGAGAGAGAGAGAGAGAGAGAGAGCGTGTGTGTGTGTGTGTGTGTGTGTGTGTGTGTGTGTGTGTGTGTGTGTGTGTGTGTGTCTGTCTGTCTGTCTGTGTGTGTCTGTGTGTGTCTGTGTGTGGAAGGAGAGGGGCGAGCAGAAAAAGCACTTCTGAACAAAATTTTGAATAACCATGGTAATGAGATGGGCTCTTGATTAGAGCTTTGTTCTGCTTAGACCTGGATATGAGAGAGAGAGAGAGAGAGAGAGAGAGAGAGAGAGAGAGAGAGAGAGAGAGAGAGAGAGAGAAGAAGAGAGAGAGAGAGAGGAAGGCTGTAAGAATTAAAACGAAACTTTATATTACTATGGTAATGAAGTATACAGTAGATGGGCTTTTATTTCCTAACCCTAGATACATTCATACACACAAACGCGCGCGGCGCACACACACACACACACCACACACACACACACACACACACACACACACACACACACACACACACACAACACACAAACACTTGCTTACGCTTGCTTGGGACTCGATTGTATCGTAAGCGATATGAGAGCCGTCTGTAATGTGAAGCACTTTGTCTTTCACATGTACGTGTTTGAATCGATTTGAGAGAGAGAGAGAGAGAGAGAGAGAGAGAGAGAGAGAGAGAGGAGAGAGAGAGAGAGAGAGAGAGAGAGAGAGAGAGAGAGAGAGAGAGAGATGCAGCGTCTGTACGAATCTAAAAGTTGTCCACAGACTATCGTTTGCGCATAATAATTGGATCTTGAAAAAAAAAAAAATCACGCTACAGCATACAACATTGGGGTATACTATCAATACTCTTTTGCGTGATGACAGTGATCCTGAAGACAGCTGATGTTATACACAACGAACTTAATGCTGGTTTACTGGTAACATATTCGTCTTTTTCTCAAAAATGGTAGTACGATTAGGATGGAGTGCCCTTTGCAGTCTGCCATTTGCTGATGGTACGACGACTTACTGGAGGACGTGAGGCAGAGCTCCAGAGCTGACCAACAGACTGAAGAAATCCTCTGGAATAGGAATTGTCTGAGAGAAACCCATGATTTTTGTTTTAAAAGAAAACTACTGAAAATGAGCAATGTCCAATTCAAGACGGGAGAAAAGCTTGGGGTGGGGGAGTGGGGTGGGTGGGTGGGGGTGGAGGGTGATGGTGGTGGGGGTGGAGGTTTGCCTTCCTTTCGGTTTTTTTGTGTTCGTGTTTCTTTAGGTTTGTAATGTGTTTGTGTTTCATTGGGTTTGTCTGTGTTTGTTTCTTTGGTTTCGTGTGTGTTTGTGTTTCTTTGGGTTTATATGTGTTTGTGTGTTTCATTGGGTTTGTCTGTGTTTGTGTTTCTTTGGGTTTGTAAGTGTTTGTGTTTCTTTGGGTTTGTAAGTGTTTGTCTTTCTTTGGGTTTATATGTGTTTGTGTTTCATTGGGTTTGTCTGTGTTTGTGTTTCTTTGGTTTCGTGTGTTTGTGTTTCTTTGGGTTTATATGCATTTTTGTTTCCTTGGGCTTGTTTGTTTGTTTGTTTTATTAGTTTTTGTTTGTTTAGTAATTTCGTGTTTTTGTTGTTGTTTTATAGATAACACGGGGATCCAGTTCATTGAGACTTCCACATTTTCACTTCATGTACTCTGCTTATTTTGTTAATACATGACCCTGATTCGGATGTTGTTATCAGTCCAACGCATGGTTGAGGCAAAACTCTTCATTCAGTTTTAGATAACAAATCTGATAACATACATTTCTTGATTTCTTGATCGCGTGTTTGCGATCGGAGTTACTACAATGGGAGGTAGACTCCGTACACGTTTTCAGTCCAGTTGTTATACGAACAGTAAATATGTTGTCAAAACAACCCGCCCCTTTCATTACAAACCCATCCAATATATGAACATGCCAGTATTGGTTTAATATTGATATCTACATATTTTTTTCTCTCCAAGAAACAAATAACATGTAGATTTAGAGTAACAAAATGATTGCAAGTAAACCAGAGTAAAAATGTAGAATGCATTTTTCAAATAGTGTTGAATTATTTTACTTCAACATTTGTCAGAAACCACTTCAAAGTGAAGTTGATGAAGCCCACTCGCATTCTTTCCCTTTGATCTCAATGTCAACAGAACATTAAAACGTATTTGCTTACGGCAGTTGAAGAGAAGTTTCTTTGAAAGGAAACTCAGTAGGCCTATTTCAGTAGTAATGAACTGGACAACAGCAGTCGACATCTATCTTGAGTTAGTGGGCTACTGAGTGGTGTTCAGTGATGCCGGGAGGTGTCGTTTGTGTGTCGATGGTCTTCTTGTCATTGCTTGGATCTTGACTGGTGAGTCTTTTGCCTTGAAGTTCGTTTTCCTTCATTATTTTTTCTATGAAGTCGTCAACTCCTTTCCCGTTTTCTCTCTCCGGTGGTTTTTCTTTTTTTGTTTTTAATTTTATTTTTTTCTTTGTAGGTCTTCTTCCTCCTTTGTCTATCTTGTCATGGTTGCTATCATGAACACTTGAACTTTGCCATCTCTTCCAGTAGTCTCCTTTGGATGCAACCTTTATGGCTGCACAACATGTGTGTGTGTGTGTTGTGTGTGTGTTGTGTGTGTGTGTGTGTGTGTGTGTGTGTGTGTGTGTGTGTGTGTGTGTGTTGTGTGTGTGTGTGTGTGTGTGTGTGTGTGTGTGTGTGTGTGTGTGTGTGTGTGTGTGTGTGTGTGTTGTGTGTGTGTGTGGCTTGTGAGTGTGTGTGTGTGTGTGTGTGTGTGTGTGTGTGTGTGTGTGTGTATGTGTGTGTGTGTGTGTGTGTGTGTGTGTGTGTGTGTGTGTGTGTGTGGTGTGTGTGTGTGTGTGTGTGTGTGTGTGTGTGTGTGTGTGTGTGTGTGTGTTGTAAGTGGTATGTTGCCTTTGTTGTCTTTGTGTTTGCCCCTTTTCCAGATATGTCATCGAATTTCGTTGCTTTAGGATTGATCTGACGTCAGGAGTTAGTAGCAAGTCAACCTTTTCAATACCACTGTTATCAAAAGAATTTCTAGTACAGCTGATACAAGTATTTCATCTGCGTAGCTGGCACAGATGTACTGACAAAGAATAAGTGTCTGATATCTTTCCTAGCCCGAGAATAATTGGTTCTCTCTTCCTTATGAATACGTGCAGTAGCATGCATTGATTTCTTACTTCCAAATACATCCTGCTCTGAACTATGACCTGAAGCTCTTACATCAAATCACTCCCACCCGACCCAATTCAGATACAAACATTTGTTTCGCCCTTCAACTGTATGGTACTGCACTACACTGTACCACACAGCAAGGTGCAAAATGGGACCCAGTGGTTCACGCATCCACTTAGGAAGCGAAAACATTCTGGGTTCGAGTCTGACCTAAGGCCCTTGGTTCTTGAAGAAGAGGAAGAAGAAGAAGAAGAAGAAGAAGAAGAAGAAGAAGAAGAGAGAGAGAGAGAGAGAGAGAGAGAGAGAGAGAGAGAGAGAGAGAGAGAGAGAGAAGTTAATTTTGTGTTGTTTTTATGCCGAGGAAGCCTTTAAGAGAGATAAATATTGGGATTATTGTCACAACAACGTATCTTTCTTACACTCTTCGTCAGTTAGTGCTTTCTTGTTACACCAAAACCCACTTCACGAATTTGAGAGTTCAACTTAAAACATACAAAGTTTATCATAAAACATGTCTTGGGACCTGAGACTGCCCCTGCACCTTTGGTCAAATAGCAACCTAATCATGAGTATATTCATGAACATTTACTGTTTTTATTATCTGTACCCACACATTTCATATTATGTTTATTTCTTACCTTAAAAAAACAACAACAACAACACTTTCCTGAAGTAAACACAAACACAAACACACAACTTTAAGGTGAAACAAAAATCGCAAGACACAACAAACAGAAAGAACACAGGAAATGCAGCGCGCCACATGCAACAAACCCCCATTCTCAAAACGATAAGACGGAGACAAAGGAACCCTCTGTCCGAGTCTTGGACCCAGGCAGATGCATTTAAGTCGTTGTTCAATTCCATTACCGATTGCAACCCCCCCTCCCCCTCCCCCCCCCCCCCGGTCCACCCTCTCTGTTTGAGCACAGGGTGAAGGCTACGGCTCGTTCTGGTCCCTATGTAGCTGAATACGTGCCTGGTGTCCCTTCATCCTTCATCTTGCTGCCTTGCAGGAAATGGGGGCGGGGTGGGGATGGGGGTATCTTGGACAGCTGGGAGTGTTGTTGGCGGGCAGGGCAGAAAGGGAAGAGAAGCGGGAAGAGGGAGTTGTCATAAACTGACTTAAGTGAACATGGGGGTCAGTGGGTGGGGAGAAGTCTGAAAACCGATTGATTGCTAGGGAATGGGAGAGAGAGAGAGAGAGAGAGAGAGAGAGAGAGAGAGAGAGAGAGAGAGAGAGAGAGAGAGAGAGAGAGAGAGAAGAGAGAGAGAGAGAGAAGAACGATGAAACGAGATACAATTGTATTGAGTCATGGTAGTCAGATATGCTGTTGAACGAGTTGTGTCGTTTTTTCTAGTCCTGACTTACACACACACACACACACACACACACACACACACACACACACACACACACACACACACACACAGAGGGAGAGAGAGAGAGAGAGAGAGAGAGAGAGAGAGAGAGAGAGAGAGAGAGAGAGAGAGAGAGGGAGAGAGAGAGAGAGAGAGAGAGAAGGTTTTGTTAATATTTAAACACATACACAGATACGAGCGAAGAATTCTCCTGCGCAGCCGGAAGGACGTGGAGATGTAGTTGACGTATTTCTCTGTCCATTGAGTATTTACAGTCGTTTTTGAGACGTAACTGTCTTGCTCACAACCATAGTAAATTGTGTATGAAATCATCGACAGATTTAGACTTAAGTGCACGAGACAAACATGTAGAACTTGCACGAATCTACTTCTTTCGCACTCCCATCCCTCCTACCTGCTTGTTCTTTTGTGTGTGTGTGTGTGTGTGTGTGGTGTGTGTGTGTGTGTGTGTGTGTGTGTGTGTGTGTTAGTCATAGTGTGTGTTAGTGTTAGTGTTAGTGCGTATATGTGTGTGTGTGTGTGTGTGTGTGTGTGTGTGTGTGTGTGTGTGTGTGTGTGTGTGTGTGTGCGCGTGCGTGTGTGGTGTGTGTGTGTGTGTGTGTGTGTGTGTGTGTGTGTGTGTGTGTGTGTGTGTGTGTGTGTGTGTGTGCGCGCGCGCGTAACATTATACCCAGTGGAAAAACGTATAATTACAGATATCAGCAGACACATACCCATGTCTAGGCAAACCATCGCATTCAACACACTTGAATCCCAATAAACTGTTCTTTTGCAGATGTTCTAAGACAGATCAAATTGAATTATTTCTTCAGCATCAACCCCCCCCTCCCTCCCCCCCCCCCCCCATCATCCCACTCCTTCCTTACCCCTTCGTACATTCACTCATTAGTCTCTCCTACAATAATAACGGAGACTGGGCGCAGGCACCAGGGCAAGGGGCATTTACATGCTACCCCCGAATGGTCTTCGTCCTCCAATGGAAAATGTCACGGAACCAAGTTAACCGAGTTCAGAGGCCTTTACTACAATCCTTCAACACTGCGCTGGATGCTGGCAATTGATGGCTTTGTGGTCAGTGTATGGGACATTAAGCCCCTCATGAACTGGGCTGCACCAGCAAACTTCGGTCATTAGGTTACACAGTCCTCAACGAGTCACTTACGTCTGACCGACAACAGAGGCTCATTCAGTCAAAGAAACGTTTCATCGCATTTTACTACAGGTACCGTTCAGCCAGTGCTGTTTTTGACTACTTTTTTTTCTACAACAGATGTTTAGTCAGTGTACCATTTGACTACGTTTGAACGCATCATCACAT
>CM031616.1:27508990-27511490 GCA_018398815.1 Conus ventricosus | reverse complement strand
GAGAGAGAGAGAGAGAGAGTGTACCATTATATTGCATTGGACGAGCTAGTAGGTGGGCATTCACGTTGTATGCTTGTAGGAAGGGATGTCGGGATGTCTGCATGCATGCATTTCTGTCTGTCTGTATAAAAGTACTTACGAAAGTGCACCTGTCCGTCTGTATGCCTGTCTGTATAAGTGTATTCATTACGTACGTGTGCACGAACGTATGTACGTGTGCATGCATGTATGTATGTGTGTGTGTATGTATGTATGTATGTATGTATGTATGTATGTATGTATGTATACAGAGACAGGCCTATTTTGAAACACATCCACAACTTTTACAGACAGACAGACAGACAGACAGAAATGCATGCATGCAGACATCCCGACATCCCTTCCTACAAGCATACAACATAAATGAGTAGTACTCCCAGCTTCTGATGATGGGGTAGTTCAAATGCGCTACAGTAATTCTACACAATTGTACAGCGCAATCAAAAGAATGCAAATGGACAAAAGTACACACCATTTTCGGCAGCTGCAACAACAAGGGAGAATCACCCGGATGCAATTCCGGATGCGGCAGTGACCCACTCCATAGGACACCTCACCAACACCAACGTCAACGACCAAATAACCAGGTTCATCAGCAGGGACGTCTACAGCTGCTGGAGACCAATGCAGTGAACAACATCTACTATCCTGATACTTATCGAAGAGAGTGTGCTTTGTGCGGGTTTTGTTCTGACACAAATTCCCATGCCTTGAATTGATGTCGTCGACTGAGGGGCCTCTACACACAAAGACACGAAATCATCAGAAAGGAGCTACGGAAATGCATTGTGACGGATTTTGTGGATGTGTTTCAAAATAGGCCTGTCTCTATAAACGGTGTTGAAGATCTACCAAGGCTGAAACCTGATCTATGCTTCATCGACCATCTAAACTCGGTGGCATTCGTCATCGAGGTTTCAAACCCATTTGACACATTCATACAAACATGCTATGAGAGCAATTTTCAAAAGTACTTGCCTCTTTGCTATGCTCTTAGTGATGCCGGATTTAGCACGAAAGTGATTGTTCTAGTAATAGGTTCACTAGGCATGGTTCATAAAAGAGTGGTTTCAGGACTTTCAATGTTAGAACTGCCCATAACCAATTGTAAACAAATCGCAAAATACTTCAGCATTTCTGTCATGATTGGGTCTAGGCGTGTTTGGTCAAGACGAAATCACCTCATAAACCAGCCTTGAAACTGACAGATGTTGACTTTCAAACTGTGCTTTAAATAGTATTAGATATATAGTAGAGCTGACTAAAACACTGACAGACAAAGAATTGGAGCCTGCCGGAGAGAGAAAGAAGGACATGGGGACAGAGAGAGAAAGAGGGGGAATACAAAGAGAGAGAGAGAGAGAGAGAGAGAGAGAAGAGAGAGAGAGAGAGAGAGAGAGAGAGAGTATGTGAAAGATAACTTTTATCGATGCGCCTGCAATCTGGACTACTGTGCATTGTTGTTGATTTGACAAGTTGATGCATTAAAGTAATTGATATGTATGTATGTATGTATGTATGTATGTATGTATGTGTTTGTGTATGAACATACCTACGTACATACGTACGCATATATGTATGTATGTGTGTATGGAAGAATGCATGTCTGTATCTCTCTCTCTCTCTCTCTCTCTCTCTCTCTCTCTCTCTCTCTCTCTATATATATATATATACACACACACACACACACACACACACACACACACACACACACAACATACACACACACACACATACATATATATATATATATATATATATATATATATAATATATATATAATATAATATATATATATATATTATGTATGTATGCACGTATGTATCTACTTTGCTCTTACTGCTATTCTGTCATGGTGTGTGTACTCCCTTTTTGTGTACGTCCCTTGATACTTTTGTATGAAAGAAGTCGGTATCAGCAAGATCACTGGGACTGTCGCTGGATGGTCGTGATGACGCCCACTGGATTGGGGCTCTCTTTTAACGCTGGCTCCACAACCAAACAGTTGTTGTCGTCAGCAGAAGGCGTACTGGGTGGTGTCCTGTGTATGCTGGATCAGAACATGAACTACTGAACACCACCACGCAAGTAACACGGCAAGGGTGCAGTGTCTCCATTGGTGGGTTGTGCTCTCTGTGGATCGTTGGTGCTGACGCTCCGAACTAGGATTTGGTTGCGTAGGGGGGAGTCAGAATGAGGGGCATGGGAGTAAGGCCACTGGAATGGAACGAAAGATGAGGCATCTATTTGTGTATTTATTTATATAATGGAGACCCAGACCCTATGCAGTCGTCGGCAGTGGAGTAGAAGTCATGATTAAGAGGCAGTCAATTGTATGTCAGTTGCTGTGTTTTTGTCCCCTTTGCCCACGTCTCCCTGGTTCTCCCAGTCCCTCCGATATCTCCCACCACCCTCTTTCTCTCTCTGTTTGTCTGTATCTGTGTATGTATGTATCTACCTC
>CM031616.1:27486490-27503990 GCA_018398815.1 Conus ventricosus | reverse complement strand
TTCACGACATAAATACCTCATCCCGTTATAAAACGACTGTAGACTTGGGTTGGAATTCTGCAACATATCTAAAGATTGTTTAGTTTCCAATACATGAATTATGTTAAACCTCCTATCTCCCTATCTCCACAAGCTTAACCAATACATACCTTTACAAGGCAAAAGACATGTCAACAGTGTCAGCTAAAACTTCAGCCCGCGACTTCCAAACAGGTGAGCGATTTCTGTTCACGCAAACTGCGCACGCACAACCTCTACTGGGTGTCTTATTTTCTTTTGGCCCCAGCTCTAAATTGTCTGGGACAAAACGCCTTTTGTTACAGTGACCCAGTACTTAGAGAATAGGACACTTGGTTACCATCTGAGCTACTAACACTTAGAAATTCATTCTGAGTGTTATTGACCTGAAATATTTGCTTATTTCATCTTATAATGCAAGACGAAAAGTTACTTTTGCGTATTGAATATGCTTAATTTTGATTTGGTTGATTTATCTATTCGTTGGAGATCTTTCTTAAAACAGTCCTAAAACAAGATGACATTCATCATATCACACCCAAACACGAAAGCCTCCTCAGGCCAAAACATACGTAAGTCTATCCTCAAATTACCTGGTAGTGTTTGTTTCATATTAATACACGAAGGCCCCATAAGCTGAACCATGCAAGACTTCAGAAGCGAAAGAGTAGTGTACTCTGTTCCACTTGCCTCGTGGGGACAAAAAGGGATGCTTTGTTTACTACATCGTTTGTCTGAATATCTGTACACACTCTTACATCAATAATGAGTATTAAAACCTTGGATCTCATCGAGAAGGATTATTCAGATGTATAGGATCATGGTATTCAATCTGTGATTCCATGTCTTTCTCTGCCTTCTCACAGACATTTAAATGAAACAAAATGGAAACAAATAAGTAAAAAAGAGAAAACATCTGAGCCAAAAGGAAATAAAGACAGTTGAAAAAAACTTCCATAAAACTTGATATATTTTTCCGCACAAATAGATTCAATGTTTGTTTTTACTGCTATGTTCGTTTTTTTGTCCTTTTAAATTGCCTTCAGTGAGCCTGTAAGTAAAAACATGTATTGCGTAAAAGTGAGAAACAATGTTAAGACAGGAAGGTGCCTAAGACATTGTTTATTTCTTTTGATAACACTACAAAATGTGAACCTCAATATTGAGCATGTTCATTGTATTCTGATTACAGTAAATTGGTCATCTAAGAAAATATGATCACAGCAATCCTTAAGCTCGCTTTACTTATATCACACTCAAGCATGAAGACAGTCTCAAACTGAACTAAATCACTGTTTTAGCAGTACTGATAAAACAATATTACATGAATTGATGAATGTCAACCTCGGGGTATGTCAGTGGAGGAAGGACTAGCGCACAGCCCAAACACACTCACAGCTTGCTTACAATCTCATTCATTATATCATGCATTCGTCACATCAAACCACTAGTAAAGTCTATAACTTTACTACACATGATCATAGAAAGAAACATCAATGCATATGGAATCAAACAAAATAAAACATTCTCTTTCCTTGAACTTCACAAAATCATTATCTAAATCATCATTAACTAACCCGGGTATAAACAGATTTCTACTTTACCTGGCCAGGTGATCTTAACTATTCACGAATCACTGTCTTTTCTTTTCATTTTTTTTCTTTCACTGTCACTTTCACAAGCACGACACAACTGCTGGCACTGGTGTTGGTCTGCCCGGCACTGGTCAGGTTAGACTGCTGGCACTGGCGTTGGTCTGTGGTTCTGCTTGACGAAGTGACCATGCCAGGTATGAGGTCGAACCCCCGGTTGAGATGGAACAGTGACTATCAACATCGATCTGTTCTCCTTTCTTTCTTCCTGCATTAACGCATTGCACTCTCTCTCTCTCTTCTAGTCTGCTCTATCAAATGGACATGGTTGCTTTTCTTTTCCTTTTCTTTTCCTTCTTTTTTTTCTCTTCATTAGTTAGCAACTCTCTCTCTCCACATCTCTCTTTAGTCCCTCCTCTGCAGACTATCTATGGTGCCAAAATTAATGCTACAACTTGGTTCTCTCCTCTCTCCTCATCCTCTCTCCCTGCCCCTCTCTCCTGCAGAGCTTACACTCAGAACCTCTCTCTCTCTGTCTCTCTGTTCGTTCTTGCCCTCTCTCTCACTCACGCATTACTTTATCCCCCACCTACGTGTCCCAAGGTGAGTACCATTGGTCAGTATTTTTACCGCCTCGTACCCGAAGTTATCTCCCTCTAATTCCATTGGATATTCAAATCATGACAGTCACACCTACACGCCTTACTCTCTGTGGTGGTCAATTGGTCATTTAATTGATTAGCTTGATTTCACCCCCACCACACACTACCTTCTCCCTCTCCCTTTCCGGCGACGTCGACCTTGATTGTGGGCACTGGTCGTAAATTGGCTAGATCAGTCTGGCCCAGACCTATCGAGACGTTGGTCAGCCACTCCGACTGTCTACGGGGCCGATGCTGTCTCCGTGGAAGATTAGGATTGCCTCTCGCTGTGCTCAAATTGGCCGGATGAGTCTGATCCGGGCGTCGAGAACTCGTTTGACCAGACATCGAGGCGTCGGTCAGCTACTTAGTCCGTCTGGCTGGACAGACCGTCTCCGTGGAGCCTCTCCGCTATGCTTAATTGGCTGGACCCGACACATGGGGCCGTCTGCCTGGCGCCCAGAATATTTGAGTTAGAGCTTATGTCCAAACAACCTGGCTGGCGACGGACCACGACTTTGGTTGTTTTATTTTTGTCCGTGACAATTTCCCCTTGCAAAAGACTATGCACCGCATTGTCTCAAAACACACGGTACAAAAAAGACAACAACCGAATTTGCTGACACACAGCTACACGTGCAAAGTTTGAAAAATACTTTACAACCAACGGTTTATAAATTATAAAATATATCATTAGTGAATACCACTCCAATGAGTTATCATTGACGTGCGCTCTTGCGTTATTTCGACTCATTTTATAACGACCTCTGTGCGCACCTATGCAATTCCCCTACCTGCGGATTTACCATATCTTCTCTTCACAATTCTTATGAAAAGCACAATATAATATGATCACGATCCATGACACTTCACTGAGGAATCTCCATCCTCACTTATTGCAAATAATGCATCACTACACAAGTGACTGTATGCTCCAAGCATAACTACATTCACATGAACAAGTCTCACAAAGAAAAATATGAACAAGTCTCAACAGAAAATAGAACCAAGCCACAGGGGAAAATAAACCCCATATCCAATCAACATAACCCCCAATCAACACATATTATTCCCAAAGTACCCAAATGCACCCCCGGGATATGACTGACTTCCCTGAGTGGGCAGCTTGCTGGGACTACAAACTTAATTTTCGGGCTCCGACATTCTATCGACCGGGGAAATGTACTGCCCGAAACCTGTGGGGCTGCAGGGGCCAATTGCCCAACCAAAACCCCCTGCTTTTTTTCAACTGCGCCTCCTGCGGGAAATTTGAGGGGTTGATGACTGTCTTTTTCCCAACCCCCTTTCCCCAAAACAAAAATTTGGGGAACTTCGGGAGGGCCCAAACCCGCCGCTAAAACCCTTCTTCCCCGTTGGTACTCCCTTTTTTCACATTTTTGCCCAACTTCCTGCTAGCATACCTCACGGGGAAACTCGCCCCCTTCGTGCCCCTTCAACAATACGCACCTACTCCACCCCCCTGATGCTTTCTGCCCGGGCCAACAAAAATGGTTTTGCCCATATGGGTAGCTTCAAGAGGGGAGGGGAACCTAGCCTTTCCCCAAAACCCGTCGGGCAGTGCTTCCCTCTGCACCCGTCTAAACCACTCGCCCCACTCCCGGGTTTTCCCCTGCCTTGCCCAAATCACGAGAGGATTTCGGGGATTCCCTGCGAAATTTGGTAAAAAACTCCCGGTAAAACCAATAAAACCTAGGGCAAAACTCCTACTTCTTTTTTGGGGTCTTTGGTCTCTCTAAATTTCTTTCTCTTTCCCTTTTTTCCCCTTTTTTCCTGGCTGCTTTGTGTCGCCCCCGACAAAAAAAACCTTTAGGAACTCCAGGTTTGGGAAAACCAATGGGCACTTTGTTGGCGGGCTGTGAGTTTGGGTTTGTCTAAAACCCTCAAAACCCTGCTCCAAAAGCTGCCTAATGCTCCTCCCATGTCTCGGCCCCCTATCAAAAATGTCATCCATAAAATTTCACAACGCCTTCCAATCCGTCAATAACTTCCCTCATCCCCAGAGAAGAAATGCAGGTTTCTTGACCACCCAAAAAGGGGGTCTCGCCACTTATTGGGCCCCTAGGGGTGGAGAAGCTGTGACTTCCCTTTTATTTCCCCAAATCAAGGGTATTTGCCAAATAACCCCCGCTCAATTTTTATCCTGGTGAAAAAACTGGCTCTTGCTTGTGGGGATCTTTAAACGAACAGGGCTTCCATGTTTGGTATGACCTCTTTCATCCCACCTTGGTGGGCACTGTTTTAACGTCTATATTTAACAAAAGAAAAGATGCCCCACCTTACTTTTTCCTCACAAAGGGCGAAAAGGGTGACTATGTTTATTTGGCGGTTTTTATCACCCCCCGGTCCAACATTTTTTTCTACCTCCTCCTCCCATCCTTTCTTGGGAGGCAAAAGGGATCGGGGTTTTGGCTTTCACATGTTCGGGTTTTTGCGATTTAACTCCACCGTAATGTCTCTAGAGTTGCCGCCTGGTTTATCATTCAGGGAAACCCCTTTTTCTGTTTTAGGAGCCCCCCTAACTTCCTCCCGTTCCTTCTGTCCAACCCTTATACGTGAACATCCCTGTTTTATCATCTTTTCCCGGGAAAATTAGGCAACAAAATCTCCCCTTCTCTCCTTGGGCCCTTTAAACCCCCATCAATGATTGCTGCTGCGCCATGTGCTTAGTCTCACCTGAATTTTAAAATTTCGGGGCAAGTTTGCATGGGAAAATTTTTTATTTCCATTCACATCTTTTGGTAAAAACCCGATTACCTTTTCAATGAGGGGGGTTTTTCCTTTCCAATGAAACAGGCCCGCTTGTTTTTGATCCGTGGGGGAACAGTAACAGGGGGTTTATCTCCCACCTTTAGGAATTGCTTCCTCACCTTTTTGTCATATTGCTTCCCCCTGAACGGGCCCAGCCCCTGCCCAAAATTTTTCCCTTTCCCAAAATTAAAATGTTCATACCTGTGCCCACCTTTGGGGAAAAGGGGGCATTTTGGGGGCCAAAAAAATCAACAGCCACCCTCCGGGAAAGGGTGTCAATTAAAGGGGGCTGGTTTTTAAAGGCGCCCCTTTCCCCTTCACCCCTCTTGTGGCCCGATCTTTGACACCTCACATGACATTCAAAAAAGCTTTATGTCTTTCCATTTTCTCCTGGCCAGGAAAATCATCAAAGATTCGGTCAGCTGTTTTGCTGGTGCCGAGATGACCCCCCATGAGCGACTCGTGACCCACTAACATGACAGTGTCACGATAACCTGCTGGTACCTCTAACTGAGTGGTCACCTTACCTGTCTTCCCCTTGGTGAACACTCGGTACAACAGCCCGCCTTTCACAAGAAATTCTGTCTCACCTCCTCTAACCACCTGTTTCTCTCCACCTCTTGCCAACTCCCAAGACTTCACGAGCGAAGGGTCTTGTTCCTGCGTTGCCCTAAACTCATCAGGTGACACATCTATGCCTGACTTCCTTGCTGGAACGACTAACGGTTTATCAACCTTTTCCTCCTTCTTGCTCCGTGTTTGAACTGCTGCCCCTGTAGCAGTCAACAACTCAGGATCCCCTGGATCCCTTGCACCTGGAATATTTCCGATGATCAAATCATGAAGGGGTTTCTCCATCACCAACGCAGACAACTCGCCTGAGAAGTAAGGGGTACGTACTTCTATCTTAGCAACTGGAAACTCCCTCACAGTGCCATCGATTAGAGTACAGGTTGGATTTGCCCTGTCAAATCCCCTTTCTCGACCAGCGTTGTTCTCACCACACTGCATGAACAACCAGTGTCTCGTAACACTTTCACCCTCTGCTGGCCAATCCACCCTTCTTCCACTGGTAACGAACCACTCAGCCTAGTGCCCTCTATCCCTGACACTGATCTGCTGCCCAGTGCTAGCCATAGCTGCACTCCACCCTCTTCAGATTGGATCCCTGTTGGTTCCACTGCAGGTCGTTTCCCCTGGCGACCCTTATCCACCTCTTGCAAGGCTGCTGCCTTCTGGAACCTCATGCGACAATCCCTCGCCACATGTCCCTTCTTGTGACAAATGAAACACCTATTGTCCCTTTGTCTCCTTTCTGCCCACCACTGGTTTGCAGACTGTGCAGAAAACTCCCCTAGTCTCCTTGCACTCTTCTCACCTGTGCCTGGCACCTGTTTCTCCTGCACCTTAGTGCCCAAACGTGCCTCTCTATACACCTCTGCGAACTTCAACAACTCCCCTGCTGTCTCTGGCTGTCTCTCTTTCAAATGTATAGTTAACTCAGGCCGCAACCTGACAAAATCTGTTCCTTCATAACCAGCTCTTTCAATTCAGCGAACTCCTTCTTCGTACCGCTCAACTCTAACCATTTATCAAAAAGTGATCTAAACGTGCACCAAACTGAGTGTACGTTTCCCCTGCTTGCAATCTAGCTGAACGAAATTTCTTTCTGAATCCTTCCTCTGTGAGGTCAAATCCCTTCATCAACGACTCCTTCACGGCACCAAAATCAGATTGTTGTTCTGCCGGTAACGCAGTGAAAATCTGTAATGCCTATACCCGTCAATAGCGCTGACAAAATGACTGCCCACTCTTCTGAAGGCCAACCCTGACTCGTCGCGAACGTTTCAAAACGACTGATGTACGCGTCAATCGAATCGGTTCCTTCAGAAAATTTTGGCAACTTTGTCGGGGGGCGTAACTGCGCACAGAGTCACTGGAAACTGAGCTGCCATCATCGGTGGTCTCCGTTTGTATTTTTACTCGCTCTAACTCTAATTGAATCCTTAGTCTTTCTGTTTCCTGCGTTGCCTGATTATTGCTCGCCTGAATTCTTAATCTTTCTGTTTCCTGCGTTGCATTAGCCTGAATCCTTAATCTTTCTGTTTCCTGCTCTGCCATTTCTCCTGCGACACGGCGTCTTTCCGCTCGTTCATCCCTTTCCATCTTTTGTTGGGTTTCAACGAATGCTCGCAACTCTTCTCCCGAGTAGCCTAAATCACGAGCGACGCTCACAAGTTGTTCAATAGGGTGTTCTTTTCTTCCGCCATTATATCTTCTTCTTTTTTTTTTGAACAAGATTTACTACTACGACAGCCAAACTGGTGGTTACCGACACGAGTGACGTAATAGCACAATCCTATGAATGATAATATTAGCTTGGGACAACGTAATTAGTTTTTATAAGACGCCTAGCGCCTGACCCAACTATGAGAGCGAATTATAGGCAATCTGTGCGAAATAAGTACTCTGGGCTGAAATGCCAAGCCTAGTATTAACTATCTTGGAAGCAATGCCAAGCCTAGTATTTAACTATCTTGGGAACATACAGTAAGACACTACCTTGTCTTAGGATTACAACACTTGAATCCCACCCAGCTTCCTCTCTGAGAAGTTGAACAATTATAATAAATGGGCCAGAATATCCTGGCAGGCTCGCCAATAAATTGTCAACCTCGGGGTATGTCAGTGGAGGAAGGACTAGCGCACAGCCCAAACACACTCACAGCTTGCTTACAATCTCATTCATATATCATGCATTCGTCACATCAAACCACTAGTAAAGTCTATAACTTACTACACATGATCATAGAAAGAAACATCAATGCATATGGAATCAAACAAAATAAAACATTCTCTCTTTCCTTGAACTTCACAAAATCATTTATCTAAATCATCATTAACTAACCCGGTATAAACAGATTTCTACTTTACCTGGCCAGGTGATCTTAACTATTCACGAATCACTGTCTTTTCTTTTCATTTTTTTTCTTTTCACTGTCACTTTCACAAGCACGACACAACTGCTGGCACTGGTGTTGGTCTGCTGGCACTGGTCAGGTTAGACTGCTGCACTGGCGTTGGTCTGTGGTTCTGCTTGACGAAGTGACACTGCCAGGTATAGGTCGAACCCCCGGTTCAGATGGAACAGTGACTATCAACATCGATCTGTTCTCCTTTCTTTCTTCCTGCATTAACGCATTGCACTCTCTCTCTCTCTCTTCTAGTCTGCTCTATCAAATGGACATTGTTGCTTTTCTTTTCCTTTTCTTTTCCTTCTTTTTTTTTCTCTTCATTAGTTAGCAACTCTCTCTCTCCACATCTCTCTTTAGTCCCTCCTCTGCAGACTATCTATGGTGCTAAATGCTACAACTTGGTTCTCTCCTCTCTCCTCATCTCTCTCCCTGCCCCTCCTCCTGCAGAGCTTACACTCAGAACCTCTCTCTCTCTGTCTCTCTGTTCGTTCTTGCCCTCTCTCTCACTCACGCATTACTTTATCCCCCACCTACGTGTCCAAGGGTGAGTACCATTGGTCAGTATTTTTACCGCCTCGTACCCGAAGTTATCTCCCTCTAATTCCATTGGATATTCAAATCATGACAGTCACGCCTACACGCCTTACTCTCTATGGTGGTCAATTGGTCATTTAATTGATTAGCTTGATTTCACCCCCACCACACACTCACGTTCTCCCTCTCCCTTTCCGGTGACGTCGACCTGATTGTGGGCAGTGGTCGTAAATTGGCTAGATCAGTCTGGCCCAGACCTATCGAGACGTTGGTCAGCCACTCCGACTGTCTACGGGGCCGATGCTGTCTCCGTGGAAGATTAGGATTAGCCTCTCGCTGTGCTCAAATTGGCTGGATGAGTCTGATCCGGGCGTCGAGACTCGTTTGACCAGACATCGAGGCGTCGGTCAGCTACTTATTCCATCTGCTGGACAGACCGTCTCCGTGGAGCCTCTCCGCTATGCTTAATTGGCTGGACCCGACACATGGGGCCGTCTGCCTGGCGCCCAGAATATTTGAGTTAGAGCTTATGTCCAAACAACCTGGCTGGCGACGGACCACGACTTTGGTTGTTTTATTTTTGTCCGTGACAATGAACGAAAAAGGAGAGAGAACAATATTGGCACTGACCCCTTATGCCTCTCTTCTTTTAATTCCTCTTTTGGGAACATTTCTGCACTGCACTAGTCATCGATATCTGAAGAAAATGACAAATGATAGAGAACTATAAATCAACCACACCAGAGCTGAAGCAGGTGGAAAAGAAAAGTCGCTCACATGGGGGAGGGGAAATCACAAGCCGAATTGCAATGTTAGTCGTGGATGTCAAGGGAGGTGAATTTTAGTGCTTTGCTCAATGATTGACCAGCTGATTGTAAAACACAGGTCTGCATCCTCTGAATGAACGGATCTTTTAGCAAGCCTGGTTGTTTTCCCCTGTCCCCCACGCACTCCACACACCCACTCCTTTCTCTGACCTTTCCTCTGTCTCCTCTCTCCTCACCCCCGTCCCCCTCCCTGATCGACGCTTCTCACGCCTCAAGGCAGTCACTGTCCTTTCCCTTTCACTGGGAGACCTTCACAAAAGGCTGTGTTAGTTCATCAGGAGATAACAACCTCTGAGTCTGGGTCGTCTTTACTGGCTCAGTGGTTGAGGTGTCTGTGAGCCTTGCCCCCAGCCACTGAC
The DNA here is from genome assembly GCA_018398815.1 of Conus ventricosus. Classification (NCBI taxonomy): domain Eukaryota; kingdom Metazoa; phylum Mollusca; class Gastropoda; order Neogastropoda; family Conidae; genus Conus; species Conus ventricosus. Next base: position 27,494,275 of record CM031616.1, on the reverse strand, counting down.
ACAGACGTTGTGCTAACGGACATTCCCACTAGGTCGATGCTGGGCGTTTACGGAAGATGATGAACCTATTTTCCCTTAATAAGCTGAGCAAGGTTGGTATTGGTGACAGGAAGGCAATTCCCAAACTAGCTCGGCAGGGAAAGTCATTGATTTTCTTCAGGCATAATTGTATTTTTGCATGTATATGTATGCTCTGGTTTCTGTTTACTGATGGATAAGATGTGGTGTCTCTGATAGTATCTTGAGTTAGGAGAGAATGATAGGGCTGATTTCTGGTGGTTCTTGTGCAACACTGACATTGAAATAGGTATCGGGAATGACTTCTTGAACTATATATAATATATATATATAATATATATATATATACAGAGAGAGAGAGAGAGAGAGAGAGAGAGAGAGAGAGAGATCAGGGAGCCCACACGCTATATAACACCGGCGGTGGGCAAACCAAAAACCATCCTGATGACAGCGCAACACGCTTGAAACAAATTTGTAGATAGTTTTAAGATTCCTCTTTTAACTTGTTTTAACTATATATATATATATATATATATATATATATATATATATATATATATATATATATATATAATTTTTTTTAAATTAACCGTTCTGTGATGGTAGAAGGAGAATTGGCTCTCTCTCTCTCTCTCTCTCTCTCTCTCTCTCTCTCTCTCTCTCTCTCTCTCTCTCTCTTTCTCTTTCTCTCTCTCTCTCAAAACGATTTACATAAAAAAAATGATCAACAATAGAAAATTATCTTTACGCAAATGAAAATAGATGTTGAAAGATACAAGGAGCTAAAGATAGAAAGCAATAAATAGGCAAACAAAAGGGAACTTAACGTCAGTATACTGCCCTTCACCACTCTCACTGTGAACCTCGGAAAGATGTAACCAATTTTTACCTGTAAGTTCCATTGTTGCCATTGAATTTTTTCTTTCCTTTTAATTATCCATTGGTGACCCAGTAGGGAGAAACATAGATAAACAGTGTGAGTGACTTGAATTGAGAAAATTCATTTTGACTTGAATTTTCTCGCAGTAAGACCTTGAAGAAACAAAGAGATTAACATAGAAATCAATAAACAGGCAGGAAAAGGGAACTTAAAGATGAATGTACAATCTACTCAGCTGATTATGATTTTCTGTAAGGGTTTAATGATATTTTTTTACCTGTAAAATTTATTGCTTCACTTTTGCCTGTGAAGTTGCTTTGTCCCCTTTGAATTACCCATCACTGGCCCTGGGGGCAGAAGCATTTGAATTGAAAAAAAAATCATTTTGACTTGAATTTACCTGACTGGGACACTAAATTCTAATTACGTTCGTAGTACTTTCGGTTTGCTTAATTTAGTTTCTTCATATATATACTAAAGCAGTCATCAAATAAGGTACAAATATGGCAATAATGATAATGAAACAAGTGTAACGTTAATCTACACATATGTTTGAAATAAAAATGTCAGAATTGATCCCGCTATGCATTCCATCAAATCTTTTCTTTTTGAGCATTGCAATCTTCTACGCTCACGCAGGTAGAAAATGGCAATTAAAACAGGGCAATTATGTGACAATATCAGCTAATTCATGCTGCACAAAGTGTATCGATAACGTGACTATGCGTTACATAGATGGAAAAGGGACATCACTCTTACAGGGTGAGGGAACGTTAGTGGCAGAACCTGAGGCTAAGTAGTGGGTACAATGAGAGATGATTAACAGTGTAAAAATGTATGGTTTTCTCGCTAAATACATGCATAATGATGGTATCCTGCATTCTCTTATTCAGTTGATGGTTTGGCGACCCTAGTTCTCTTTCTCATCCTTCTACTATCCTATCCACCTCTTCCTTCCCTCTCTCGACGGAGTAGCACGTTCCGACTTGGGGGGGGGGGGGGGGGGGGGGGGGGGCTCTGGCTTAAACAGTGACATAATCATCCCCACTTGTATTGAAAAGTGAACATGATTACCTATCTCACTGTGGATAGCAAAAAGGTCAATCAACAGAAGTTCTGTGTAGTCAGTGCTGGAAGAAGAAACAGGGTTTTCATAGCTTGGAATTCGACATTTCAGTCTGTGACCCGCTGCTTCATCGCTGAAAGCGCATGCCTGAGCTTCAGATTTTCGGCGACAGTGTCAACCTCCAAATGAGCAACTGAGGAGATCTGTGGGGAAATCTGGACCCAGTTGCTTATAATGCTAGCAAAAACGAAAATGACAGTGGCAGAACAGAACAGCGTGAAATAACTGAAGTGGGGGTATTTGTGCAGATAGGGGAGGAAAGAGAGAACACTTAGATGCAGTGACTGTGGATATAAATTCACCAGAGTTGCACTGAACTCCCATTATACCAGCTCTGCATCTACCTAAACATAAAGCAAAAATGGATAAAATGCGTGCTGGTGGATTCATTGACGAGAAAACATACGCGGAATAGTAGTCAATCCTTATCACCAAGGAAAGCGCATGGTCGGAAACGGCGCATGTTGAATCAAAGAGCGCACAGAACAAGAGCTCAAGTGTGTCCGACACGTTCCTCAGCCAGTTGCTTATTGCCACGCATCAGACCACCACCCCCGTGCTTCATCACACTGAGGCAGCCATCACCACACCGCCTGATAAATCCTAATGGAAAAGGAAACCAGAGGGACGACTGCCTCTGCTAATGAGAGGCATGAGAGAGCGACTGTGCACAATGTAGCGGTCATGTTTGTGCCTGTTTAGGGGAAGGGGAGATAATCTTAAAGTCAAATAGTCCCGTGGAGAGCAGAGAAAAATAAAATCGACGCTGCTCTTCACCCCCAGTCTCCCATCACCACCCTCCTGCTCCCCCAGATCCCTTCGTCTTTCTTCATCTCTCACTCTAGCTCTCTCCCCCCCCCCCCCCCCCCCCCCCCCCCCCACCGCCGCACTCCACTCCCCAAACCCACCTCGCAAACACGCCTACCGTCCCTCGCCCACCTAACCCTCTCACCCACAGCACTGAGGAAATCCCGCCTCCACCTGTGGTCAAGCCAGCAGCCTGACGCACGCACGAAGAAAGGAGGAACACGGCCCACACAAAGGACTAGCAATGACAGCGATAAGACGCAACGACCTACAGTCAGTCCCCACGAGGATGACGATGGCGTCAATGACAAAAATCATTTATGAAGACAATGACACCACTCACCTGTAAAACAGCGTGACTCTGTGCTAACAGGCGTTGGACACGACTGTTTAAGCAGACTGCATGGCCTTAGAGTGACCATCCCCAAACAACAACAACAACAACAACCAAACCCCGATGAATAAAGTGACAGACCGTGAAAAATTATGTGGGTGACACTCAGGACACAGTCATGGTGCATGTTGGAATAAATGACATGATGAGTCACGCGACGAAGTCTGTGAAAAAAAGAACTGATAAAAAAGGAAGAAAAAAAAACTACAGACATGTTCTCAACTTTCACAGGAAAGTGAAGATAGTTTTAACTAAGATAGCATCAACGAGGGACGAAACGCTCTTTGCTAAGGGAGAAGTGCCGAGCGCACAGCTCTAGGTAGAATTCTTTTCCAAGGAGAGAGTGTTGCCCATCTCCTTCCACCAGCTGCCGAGGCAGAATGGTAAAGATCACCTAGGGGACGAAATACGCCCATCACAGAAGGGGTCTGGCATTATGGCGGACACCATCGGTTGTCATGTGAACGACCTCCTCTGGGAAAAATGCAACAAAAATAAAGATAGGTAGGAGATATTTAGAGGCATTGGGCGTGGTGAGTGGGAAATCCTGAAAAGTCAGCGCCATAGAGACAAGAAGACAGCTCGGCATTATAAACAGTACCAGGAAAATAGTCAGAGAGACACGAGGACAGGTCAGTAGTATAGACACTACCAGGAAAACAGTTACATGGACACGAGGACAGGTCAGTATTATAAGCACTTCCAAGAAAATAGTTACAGAGACACGAGGACAGGTCAGTAGTATAGACACTACCAGGAAAATAGTTACAGAGACACGAGGACAGGTCAGTATTATAAACACTTCCAAGAAAATAGTTGCAAAGACAAGAGGACAGGTCAGTATAATAAATACTACCAAGAAAATAGTTACAGACACAAGAGGACAGGCCAGTATTATAAACACTACCACAAAATATTTACAGAGACACGAGGACAGGTCAGTATAATAAACACTTCCAGGAAAATAGTTACAGAACAAGAGGACAGGTCAGTGTTATAAACACTACCATGAAAATAGTTACAGACACAAGAGGACAGGTCAGTATTATAAACACTTCCAGGCAAATAGTTTTAGAGACACCAGGACAGGTCAGTATTATAAACACTACCAGGAAAACAGTTACAGATACACGAAGACAGATAAGTTTTATGAAAACTTCCAAGAAAATAGTTACAGAGACACGAGGACATGTCAGTATCATAAACACTGCCACAAACATATTTATAGAGACACGAGGACAGGCCAGAATAATATACATTGCTGGGAAAATAGTTTGAGACAAGAAGACAGGTCACTGTCATGGAAACTGTCAAGCAACATCAGGACAGTGAGGAAGACGATCGGTACCGTTACAATCACAAGTCATACAATTACCACGACATCCGCCCTAAGAGACGTTACCTTGACAACCGCCGTGACAGTCGTAACTATTTAGACAACAACCAAGGGACTGTCTGGAACAAACAACATGACCATCAACGGCCAGCGCTCAACAACTTCAGGAACAGCAGAGACCAACTGGATGGGCATCAACATCAAACATCAAACGATCGCTATAGAAACGACGAAGTCACCCGCTGTTGCAGATTCCACGAGAGCCGTAATTGGCGTTCAGCCTATATTGGTGATCTCCGCGACAAACAACGCAACCACAAGGACAGACGCGGGTGGTGATATGAGGCCATGACGGATGTTGACTTTTATTGATTGATTGTTTCTCTGTATTCATGTTTTCATTTGTTGTTGTGTTTCATTCACAGCAAAACGTGCTCACTGAGTACATAGATATGTATTTCTGTTGGCCCTAGTGAATTGAAGTTCCATAATTGAAATAGATTTGTGGAATATTAAAGGTTTTAGAGACAAGATCGACAGCACGAAAAAAAAAAGTAAATGCAACAAAATAGATATCAGGCAGAAAATCTTGCCAGCAAGAAATGAGAGTTCATGAAGGCAGGGAGAAAGAAATACAGAGTAAACTCAGGGCGGAAAGCTGACCATTTCAAAGTTAGATAATCCTATATCGGCAATCATATAGGCTGTAAAGACTCTTGAAAACAGCAAAGCTACCGGAAAAGACAGTATCATAAGCGAAATATTTAAAGCTAGCATGTGTATCATTATCAGTCTTGTATGCATTTTACAATTAGGCTCACATACTAGCTTATTGAAAGATGGAATAAATGTACCAATTTTTAAAAACGAAGACCCAAATAATCCTAATAATTACCGTGGCATCACTCTCAATAGTACTTTGAGTAAACGTGTCTGTCTAGTCACAGAAAAAAAACCCAAGTGATATTGTATTCTCAAAATGAACTTAAACTTATCTTCTCTTTTGGGGACAATTGCTTTTAGATATTCATACTTAGGGGTCATTTTTCAATTTTTTTAAAAGTGTTAATTTTAAGTATGCGGAAGACCATGTAGCCAAACAATGTAATCACACAGCACATGCTCTCAAGCACAGTGTTTCGGGAAAGAAGTACATAATTTATGGACTTGCTGATGTGTTTGTTTGCCATATTAGTTACTCCGATCATAAGTTATGGAGCGCGAAGTGTGGCTTCCATTCACTACCATGACAATAAAGACGAGCCTACGTCATCCACACTATTCAACCCGTTTAGTGCGTTTCTCTCTCTCTCTCTCTCTCTCTCTCTCTCTCTCTCTCTCTCTCTCTCTCTCTCTCTCTCCCAAATACCCATCAAAAAGCGTCTACATCAGGCTTTGCAGAAGCTTGCTAGGACTTCATAAAAGAACAATAAATTTACCTGAATTTTGGGAACTGTATGCCAAGTAACATTGCTTGAGTTATCTGAATCAAACAGAGACAGCTAGGCTACCTGAAACAAGCCTTGATGGTGTATTGAAACAAAACCACAGAACAAAATTCTCTGGGTAAACCTCGGAAAACATTTGCCACAGTTTAGAGATTTCTACGTGTGTCTAGGACAAGCAGGACACACTTGAAGGCAAGCAGCTTAGGTATTTAATTATAACGAACTTACAGAACTGATATATTCAGTTCTGACAAAACACAAAAATGGGCTTTTTTCGACGCTTTCATTTTACAACAAATTCTTCGACTCATCCATTGCAGGTAATGTGCCAGAATGCTGAACATAGAACAGCTCTATGTCGCCCACAGTTAAGTCCAAGTAGGACTGAAATCGAGAGAGGGATTTACTACGGCTCTCATATGCAAGAACAGCTCTGCAAATTGTGTGAAGGAGTGGAGGACGGACTACAAATAACAATGTCTTGATAAATGCTCCATGTGTGATCAGCTGAGATCTTTTCAACTGACTCTGTCAATGTATAACGTCATCATCAGTGTTCAAAAGAATTATTGAATGCATCTGACAGTAGAAATCATTTTCGATCTCCAGTTACATACTGAGGTCAAATTATTGTCAGCCTGAAGTGGTCAAATTTGTATGTAAATGCCTCACAGTTCGCAAAAAAAAGTATTTTCCCCTACAATTTTGTGAACACAGTTTGTGAACTCTCCTCATCTTTCCTTACTTCTTGCTGTTCAGTTTTGTTGTTTCATTCAGTGTCCATAGTTCCTTTGATATGCTTTACTACCGATAAATGAATCTGAATCTTAGTGTCTGTTCCTTTCTCCTGATGAAGCACGCTTCTTGGCCCTTGAGGCAGGCTCTGTCCCTTCCTCTTCAGCTGCAGACCTTTACAAAGGGCTGTGTTAGTTCATCAGGAGACAACAACGTCTGGTCGATTAACCTATCTCCCACTCGTCCCTGTCACCATCCTCCCTCCACTGTCCAGCTATCGACACAGACGTTGTGCTAACGGACATCCCGCCAGGTCGATGCTAGATGTTTGCTGGAGATGATGGACCTATTTTCCGTTAATAAGCTGAGGAAGAATTGGGATCGTAGGCAGAAAGACGGAACCGAAACCAGCTTTACTAATAAGGGCGTGTGACTTCCGTCAGGCTTTCTGCATGTATTTTGAAAACAGTTCTTCGCGAATCACTTCCCCACTCGCTTTCTTTGGGCACCATTTTACTTTCCTTTCTAGGTTGTATGTGATGCCACATATTACACATTGTTTCCAGATGATTTACGTAAATGAAGAGAAAAGCGATATGATCAGTTTCAGACGGTTTTTATGTATCAATGAAATTGAAAATTGTTATAGTGTTCTGTTGAACAGAATATAACGTTCAACAGAATAATCCATTACACAGCCCATGCTGACGTTCAAGACCAATTTGTTCCTCAGGTTGTGTTCCGATTATTTCATAGACCGCATTTCCCTCGTAAAAATCACTCAGGATAAACTGAAGTGAGTGAATAATGAAATAAGTGTTACATTCTGTTTTCATTCTTTCAGAATAACCTCTCTCTCTCTCTCTCTCTCTCTCTCTCTCTCTCTCTGTGTGTGTGGCATATCAGGGAAATCTTCTGTAGTCAAAAATGATTTGTCCAGGTGTTTTTTTCCGCACATTCTCATTTATCTCTCATACTTATTCTCCGCATAAATCACAATGTAAGCGGCATCAAAATAGAACAGCTTATCTTGATGAATGT
>CM031616.1:27448990-27481490 GCA_018398815.1 Conus ventricosus | reverse complement strand
TCTCCTATTACAGAGTTACGGGAAGCATTTTAATTTTCATTCATTACCATCCCTGGCACTTACCTGATTGTTTTCACTTACAAACTGTTTCAAAAGATGGATCAAGGATCTGTTCTACCGTGGCAGAAGTCCTTGCTCTCCTTCGCGCTCTTGTTTTAAAAAAAAATAAAACTATTAGTGTTCCTTTTGTGTGGATTAGAAGTGAATGGTTTCGCACAGGATGGTAGCGGAGAAGGAACTATTGTAGAACTGTGGTCAGGTAGGTTGCGCGCCTGTCTGGGATGCATTACTATGCCTGGTCCAGGGGTCGAGACGACCACAAGCCTGCATTTCATCCCATTTATCCCCATCGCCCTAACTCTCATCTTCCCGTCCCCCGTCTGCTTTCTCCCAATACATCCCACAACCCCAGCTCTGCTTCGCCAGAATGTCACAATATGTTCGCTGAAGAGGGACATTGTGACGTTATAGTTCACAAGGTGATAACTAGCCAAGAAATGCATTTTCAACCAGCCGCCGTGGCGAAGTGGTTAGCGTCGCGGACTCCCGGCTGGGAGGTTGCGGGTTCGAATCCTATTAGAGTCATGTGGGTTTTTCTGCCCCGACCGGCTCCTACCCAGAGTTGAGTTTGCTGCGGACTCAGTTGGGAAGACTGGGACCACACAGTCGAGTTTCATCCACTTAATGGATGCGTTTCTGAGAGTGTTGCTCAAATGTCCTGACCAACACTGCAGGTGCCTGTATCTCTCGGGCCTGGTTGACGCCAGGATATATTATGAAAGGAAGCGTAGAGTACAGCCCTGTCATGTAGTCTCAGACCGAAATGGAAATCCGTAGCATCATCTTAATCATCCTCATTCTCATCGATCAACATAAAAAAATATCTCATATTCTGTGACCCATCATGCCCTGCTCTCATGCTGACCTCAATTTCGATGTCCTCTCCACGTCTGTGGCCTTGGTTTGGTTCCATCGGGGTCATCGGTATCGGCGAGTCCATGGGGGCTGTTTGTTGGACGGACGTGGTGGCGCCCTCCGTAGGGAGAGCTCACTCACGCCGGCTCCGCGACTAAGCAATTATTGTCGTCAGTAGGGGCTTAGTAGGTGTCCTGCGTATGTTAGATCAGAACAGGCGCCACTGAACACCACCGAAGTGACTCGGCAGCAGTGCAGTGTCTCCTCCGGTGGGTTGCCTCTTGACGGCTTGACATTGACTGCTCCCTGTGGATTGCCGGTGCCGGGGCTGCGGCAGGGCCGATCGGGCTGTGGCTGTGGACGGGGTGTCGGAATGAGCGGCGTGGGTGCACTGCCTCTGAGGTGGCGCAGAGGTTGGGACAGCAAAAAAAAAAAAAAAAAAAAAAAAAAAAAAAAAAAAAAAAGATAAAAAGGCATTTTCATGGAATGTTACAGCTTTTTCAAATTGACATAAATGTTGATTTTCCGAATTTTTCCTTTTCTATTATAGAGCACATGGGAATTGCCTTTTTTCAGTCTGTACCAATCATTATCTTGGTGTCATGACAGTGCCTGTCTGGGGGGATGCATTACCAGCCCTATTCTAGGGTTCAAGACGACCACTAGCCTGCTTCTCATCCCATTTATCCCCCCTTGCTCTGACCCTGACCTTCCCGTCTCCCGTCTGTTCACTTCCGATACACCCTGCGCCCTCATGCCCACTCTCTGCCCTTTCTTCGTCACTCCCAGGTCTACCTGGGGAAGAAATCCGAAAATTCCCGCAGGGAAATTACATTCGAACAATTTCTCTCTGAAGTGCAGTACAATAATAATACAATGCAATGCAATTTACAATGCAACACACAAAACATCACAAAATATGCAAAACATTACAAAACGCTACAAAATTTTCAGTAGCATACACAACACACTAAAATGATATTATCTATGAAATGCGTCACAGTAAAATGCAATACAGCATACAAAACACTATATGTCGTACAATCCATACTTCAGAGTAATGCATCGCACAATACAATACCATACACAAGAGTTCAGATCGTTGCCGGTACATACGAAAGTCTACTTTGTCCGGACCAGCAGATACTCTCTAGTCCATTTTTATGTATTCGAGCCATTAATATGAACAATGGCCGCCAACAATAAACCACCAGTAAAAGCTGAAACATGCTCTAAAGTTGTCTCCACATGAAAAGAGGTCCATTGTTTCGGTGTGTGTTACTATGAGCTGGGATTTAGTTAAGATCCACTACAGGAGTAACTGTCTGAACTAACTGGGTTTAGGTCCACTGCCCAGGTACACGTCACTCTCCGTAGGGATTAGACTTCAACAGTGGAAAGGAACATAACTTTTTTTCAGCGAATATCTCTACAAGTGGGTGGGGTGATGGTCGTGATGGTGGTTAAAGTCTGTTTTCGAGGAACTTATCCCTGGTAACTCGCCTTGGCTTAAGGCTGTGTCAGACCAATTGACATAGGCTAGAACACCAAGGCTTCATCAAAATGTTATGCTCTGCATAGTTATGCGGGGATTGTCTTCGCTCGTGACAAGCTTCTAGCATAACACCATCATTCTCCAAAATCCCTCAAAGTCGGAGTGTGGCTGCCCATGTGGCGGGGTAATCAAAACGGTTACACACATAATGTCCCTTATCCCTAACTAATGCAATTGTGCCATAGTGTTTAACTACTTCGGCAGTTCGGATGATCCCTGGACTCTTTCAGCCAGGGTACGACAACAGCAACAACAACAACAACAACAACATCCTTGGTAACGGGGGAGTTAAAGTTCACTGTCAAAGTAAGTGTTACCATAAGCAGTTCAAGGCCCATTGTTGAAGTGTGTGGCAGTTCTCACGAGCACGTTAAGTCCGTTGTTGGGGGTCTCCTATGGTGGGGATATAAACGGCATTGTGGAGAGAGAGAGAGAGAGAGAGAGAGACAGAGAGAGAGAGAGTATGTGTGTGTGTGTGTGTGTGTGTGTGTGTGTGTGTGTGTGTGTGTGTGTGTGTGTGTGTGTGATTATTCCATGCAGTGGAGCTGTGGGACATTTGTAGGTGAATGTCGTCACTAGTGCGATTAAAAAGAAAATATTGTGCCGAAAAAGGAAAGAATAAACAAATGACAAAAACAGCTAGTAAGCATTTAAAGTTTTTAGTTCAGGTAAGTGCCCTAGCCAGCTGGTGTTTCAGATCAGTTGTAGAATTACGGGTCTTAGTGGAGGGAGTTTAACCTCCATTGTTGTGAAAACATATGTCTGGACTGGTGGGAACTAAAGGTCAACAGTGAAGGCGAACCGGTTTGAAGGAGCCATGGATTACAAAAAATCAATATGGACGTGATTCGTTGCTACTCCATAGACTTTGAGGATTAGTTTGGAAATAATGTGTCACTACAAATGTGAGTAATTATATGGTGCAGTGCAGATCTGACTGTTGCAATCAGAGGTGAATTGAAGACTAAACTGAAAGTACGAGTGTTGCCACCAGTCATGATTCATAGCTCGGTTTTCCGTTGAATGTCACTATACATAAGGTTCGTTGTCGAGACAAACGTCACCACTGGTGGGGACCTAGTGAGGAATCGAGGACAACTGTCGAGATGGAAGTCTACTAATGTGGGCATTTTTGAGGCGAGAGTCATGACTAGCGTGGATTCGTTGCCAGGCTTCGTTGTCACTGTCCATGTCTCTGGAATTCTGCCCACGCATCTGACTGGTATTTCCGGTCAGCTGTTGACATTTGAAGGTGGTCATTTATTGCTGTGTTGGCGATATATTTTTTTAGTGATGTCACCAAGGATATACAAATGTTAGTACAAAAGGACAAAGTACATGTCTGCATAAACACCCACCACTTCTCTCTGTGGCTACTGTTCAACTCTATACACACACACACACACACACACACACACACACACACACACACACACACACACACACACACACACACACACACACACACACACACACACACACACACAAGTTGAGGATGGAAGACAGAAGAGTCCTGACAGCTGACGACGTTCACCCCACGACCAGAGGAGCGAGCACCATCGCGAGGACCCTGGGCAAACACCTGCATGGAATGTTTTGGGAAAAGCCACGGAGGAGACCCGCAGCCTTTCGTTACAGTTGCCAAGGTTTTCTTCCTCCGCCTTTTCCACGTCCTTGGTTCTACTAAACTGGTCGTACTTTGACTCTCAGCTGTTTACAGTCAATCATCAAGATTTTCTGTTTTCATCTATAGTCATATTATTATCTAAGATGGTTAATGTCTAAATGATATAAATTTTTGTGATATATAAATGAAAGCACATAAAAAGCCAAACATTACATTTCTACAATGGAATTGTCGTTCTATAACGAAAAATCTAGCGTACTTAAATCAATATCTAGTAACAAATAAGTTTCATGTTTTATTACTACAATCTTTAAATGTGAGCTGTGATAAATTACCAAATCTACCTGGATTTTACCACCCTCCGGTTTACGAACAATGTGGAGACAGAGTGCAAACAGCCATTTATGTGCGTGAAGACCTGACTTTTGTGAAAGAACTCCACCAGTGTATAACATTTCCTCTGTGTCATGCTGTGCAGCTATGGTTAAGTTCACTTCATCTTGATTCTTAATGTTGCTTCAATTTATCTTCCAAAAGGTCCTGATAATAAGAACACTGAATGGTTGAAAGGGTTCCAAGACCAAACGGATAAGTGGGTTATATGGGGTGATTTTAATGCACATGCCCTTTCTGGGATAAGAGTTGTTCCTATATTTCTAATAACCGTTTGTTAGATAACATAGCGGATTCTATTCTTTACATACTGAATAATGGAAATATAACTCGTATTCCAGATATATCTAACCATAATCCCTCAGCCATTGATTTAACTTTTGTATCTCCATCATTGGTAGTCAACACAGTGTGGGAAACGGGAGATGACTCTTTAGGATCAGATCATATTCCAGTCATAATATCTTTAAATAACATAGCAGAAGAAGAAGAAAACACAGTAGATGTTATCCCAAAGTATATTTACAAGTGTGCAGATTGGTCACTCTTCAAAGACATCCTTAAAAACATAGATTTAGATTATTCTACTGAAGAAAAATATAGACGATAAAGTATGATAAATTCTGTAAATTTATCCTAACAGCAGCAGATAAATCGATCCCAAAAATAAAAAACACAAAATCTAAAAAACACAATGGAAATGTGTGGTGGAACAAGGAATGTGAACGCGCAAATAACAAGAAAAAAGAAAGATTTAAGATATATTGTAAAAAAAGATCAGCAAGTAATCATGAAAAAATGAAAAAGACGGGTAAAGAAAGTGATGATGCTATAGAATATGCAAAATTGAAACATTGGAATGATTTCTGTAACTCTGAAGTAAAACATTGTAAGGATATGGGAAAAGTATGGGAAGAACTGAAAGCTATGAAAATGGATTGACATCACCACAGTATCCCATACAAATAGAAAACAATCTACCACTGCTAAAGAGAAAGCAGAGTTTTTGTAAACTTATTCGCTGATGTCAGCCGTCCTGAGGGTCTAACAAACACTGACCGAACTTACAGAGAAAAAGAAGAAAGTAATATAACATATGATGATCCACCACCAGATAATAGCATTAACATTAACGCTCCTATAACTGTACATGAAGTAAAAGAAGCCATTAGAGCCATTCCAATAAGGAAGTCATCAGTTGGTTTAGATGCAATATCTAATCAGATGCTAAAGAATTTACCTGAAAATCTTGTAGTTTTTCTTCATGCTCTGCTAAGTACTTGCTGGAATAGTAGCGACATGCCCAAAATAGGGAAACAGACAATTGTTGTCCCAGTCATAAACAAGGAAAGTCTTCTAGTGATCCTAAAAATTACAGACCTATAGCATTAACATCACACGTCTGTAAACTATCAGAAAGAATTGTTTTGAATAGACTAGCACATTACTGTGAAAAAAATGACATCATTCCTATTAATCAAGCTGGCTTTCGTAAAGGGAGATCTACTACAGAAATATTAGTGAAATTATCAACAAATATAAAGAAACAGTTTGCAAGACGAAAAATGTGTCCTGGCTACATTTTTTGACATAACCAAGGCTTACGATCAAGTGTGGCATTCACAGCTGTTAAACAAACTTAAAAATATTGGACTATCAGGAAATGTATACAATTATGTTAAGTGCTTTCTGAAAGATAGGGTAATACAAACAAGAGTAGGAAAAACATATTCCACCAGTAGAACTTTGACAATGGGAATTCCCCAAGGGTCAGTGTTAGCCCCGCTTCTTTTCTCATTGCTATTGTGTGATTTGCCAAATAAGTTATCTAAAAAGGTAGTTCTCGTTCAATATGCAGACGACATTTGCATGTGGATGGAAGTATCTCTTAAAAGAAAACTCCACAGCGTGATATAAATTTCATCAGAAAGATCTATCAAGGCGAACTAAATAGGATGGCTGAATACATGAAGTTAAATGGATTAAACTTATCTATTGAAAAAACAAATATAATTCTTTTCAATAGAGGTAATAATCCAGAAAAACTGCCTGTTTTACATTGGGCGAAACACCTCTTAAATATGTGACAGAAGTTAAATTCCTAGGAGTCCATTTTACATCTAAGCTATCATGGAACGCTCATATTGAATACTTATTAACAAAGGCGAGGAAAATATTAAATTTCCTTAAAATTATCTCTAAAGAAAAATGGGGACAGAGTTCATCTACATTGATAACTCTATGTAAATCTTTAATGAGGTCGAAAATAACATATGCCAAGAAGTAATCTTTAGCGCTCCCCAAATACCTATTGAAAAAGCTTGAAAGTATTGAATGCAAGGCATTGAAATTAGCACTTGGCCTTCCGGTGCATGCATCATCTTCTCGTACGTATTATGAAGCGCAGATGCTTCCCCTTTGATGAATACAGAGAGTTAGCGTGTTGTAAATTTGTTATCAAGAGTACAACTAATAAAACGCACATTAGATCTGAAATAAAAATGAGGTCAGATATTGATTTTCCTAAAAGAGCCAAATCTATAGCTTCTCAAAAAACACTGGCAACGTACACGTCAAAAAGTATTACTGATTCCGGAGTTTCAATCGATAACGATGCTCTATCCATTAGACCGTTATTTTCTCCTATACCACCATGGGAGCTTAATAAAGCACATTTTGATATTGAACATACCAATATGAAAAAGATGAAAACATAAACATGTTAGCAAGCTATATCAAATGCCATGTTGAAAAGAACTATTCAAATTATTTGGAAATATACACAGACGGTTCGTGCATTGATAAACAAGCAGGTTGTGCATTCTTAATACCAGACTTAAGAGTAGAGAAATCATTTTATATCGGAATTAACAAATCGATATTTACAGCAGAATTAACAGCGATACTCCTGGCTTTAAATTACCTTTTAAACTTTCCAAAAACAATATTCAAATTCTGTTCTGTGTTGATTCTAAATCAGCTCTTCAGGCATTAAAAGTTTTTCAACTGCACACAAGACCTGAAATAATCATTGAGATAAGTTGTAAGATACACATGTTAATTACAAGAGGAACCCATGTAGCTTTTTGTTGGATTCCTTCACATTGTTCTTTTCATTATAATGAAAAAGTAGACAGGGCAGCTAAACGTGGAGCCAAAAATAGTTTTGATTCAGAACTGTTTGATTTCCCCTTATCAGTACATGAACAGTGTAACTTGGTTAAGTCGCATTTCTGGAAAGCTTTTGAATATAGTATGGTAGATCACGTCTTTAAAGAACAGTTTGATATTAAAAGAATCAAAGAGAATTTTAATCTTAATAGAAAATTACTCTCATTAATGCACAGGTGGAAACTTAATGCATTTAAACCAAATATGTAAAAAACGTAGTTTGCGTATGTGGAAACAAGATTACTCCAGTTCATATTGTTTCATGCAATGATATGAAAAAAATCATTCCAGTATTGAAGCAAAATACTGTGCAGGCCATTTTTCAGTCGCCAGCTTTAAAGTACGAATTCTTTGTACACTTAGAACGCACCCCTATTGGAAATACTTATAATACTTATAATGTTTTCGCTCCTTCCGAACTCCCCATCCTTTTCTCTGACTTTTTCAATACCAAAATCAAAACAATCAGAGACAATCTGAACAGTTCAAATTTCACTGGATCCCCTCTAGATAGTGATCGTTCTTTTTCAGGCCAACCTTTGACTGTTTTCAATTCTGTGACTGAGGATGAGGTAAGAAAAGTGATAGTTAGTTCGCCTAGAAAATCATGTGACCTTGACCCATTGCCTGCATCCATCCTGTTCCGCTGTATTGATGTTTTGCTCCCCTTCATAACCCATGTCATAAATGCTTCCCTCTCGTCTGGCGTTTTTCCCCAAGAATACAAATCTGCTGTTGTTCGTCCCCTTCTCAAAAAGCCTTCCCTGGATCCAAATTTACTCAAAAATTACAGACCTGTCTCGAATCTCCCCTTCCTTGCAAAGGTCCTCGAGAAAATCGTGCTTGCTCAGCTCTCAGTTCATCTTACTCAAAATGAGTTGAATGACCCTCACCAGTCTGCTTACAGGGCCGGCCATAGCACCAAGACCGCTCTCCTGAAAGTTGTAAACGATCTTCTTCTTGCCCTTGATGATGACAAAGTCTCCCTTCTCTCTCTTTTAGATCTTTCCGCGGCATTTGACACCATTGATCATGACATTCTCCTTTCTAGACTCCAAACTTCTTTTGGCATTCATGGCACTGTTCTTGCGTGGGTTAGATCCTATCTCAGTGATCGTTCCCAGAGAATTGTTGTCAATGGTCTTTCTTCATCTCCTACACCTTTAACCTGTGGGGTACCGCAAGGTTCCGTCCTTGGGCCAGTTATGTTTGCTCTGTATGTCAGACCCGTGTCAGACATTATCGATCAGCACTCATTGCTGCATGAGAGTTTTGCTGATGACACTCAGATGTACAAGTCAAGCACTGTATCTCAACTCAAGAATGTTGCCAGTGATGTTAAAAGCTGTTCACAGGATTTAAAGAATTGGATGACTTTGAATAAGTTGCAGCTGAATGACGACAAAACTGAAGTTCTACTCCTTGCTCCTCCCAAACTCCAAGGTCATCCCTCCCTTCCTTCTTCCATCAGTATCGGAAGTTCTGATATTCAACTCTCATCCAGGCTCGTAACCTCGGTGTGACTTTTGATTCCACCCTCTCTTTCAAGCACCACGTGTCTAATGTTTGTAAGGCAGCATATCTGGAAATACGTAAGATCAGTTCAATCAGACACTTCCTTTCCACTGAAGCCACAAAAACTCTGGTTTGTTCCCAAGTTCTCTCAAGGCTGGACTACTGCAACAGTCTCTTGGCTGGCTCACCAAAGTACCTACTCAATAAACTGCAGAAGGTTCAGAATAGCGCTGCAGGCTTGTTTGCAAAGTGTCTAAACGTAAACATGTCACTTCTCTGTTGCAGTCCCTCCACTGGCTCCCAATCCAGAGGCGAATTGACTACAAGCTGGGTTCTATCTGTTTCTCTTCTGTTTCTGGTACTGGACCAAAATATCTTTCCGACATCCTCCACATCTACACCCCATCCCGCCAACTTCGTTCCTCTGCCGACAGTCGCCTTTTGCGCATTCCTTCTGTCAGAACAAAATCTTTTGGTCAACGTTCTCTCTCCTTCCAAGGACCAACTGTCTGGAATACACTTCCCATCAGTGTCAGACATCTACCTTCACCCTCTTCTTTCAAATCTGCTGTCAAAACTAACTTCTTTCATCAGTCGTAACACCCCCCCCCCCCCCCCCAACTTCCCAATCCACCTTGAGTGGGTTTTTGCGTGCATGCGTGAGTGCCAGGTGGTTGTGTTGCTTGTGCGTGCATGCCGTGTTGATGTGAGTGCCTGCGTGTGTGCGTGCAGGTGTCTGAGAGCGTGGGTGTGTGGTCATGCGTGGCACGTGTGCGCGCGCAGTCTTGCGCGCGCGCGCGTGCGCGCGCGCGTGTGTGTGTGTGTGTGTTGTTGGTAATGTAAAGCGCTTAGAGCCCTAAATTTATAGAGAATAGGCGCTATAAAAATTAACATTATTTACTATTATTTATTATTAACTTTATTTGCGGGGGATATGAAAGGAAGGGGGGTGGGGGGGGGGGGTGGATAAAATAGTCGGGGGGGGGGGGGGAGGGAGCAAAGGATTTTTGCTTTGTTTTGTTTGTTTGTTTTCTTTTTTTCTTTTAATTGATTAGTTAGTTGTTGGTTATAAGTATTTTGTTTCATGTTAATTCTTCTCTTTTGACTTGTGTAAAGATATTTACACATCCATAACTCTCTCACTCACAAAACAGGCACACACACACACACACACACACACACCACACACACACACACACACACACCACACACCCACACACACACACACTCGCGTGCACGCGCACTCATACATATACACATACACACATTATGTGCACGCTCGCAATTACTTCGTACACATTCACCTTTTTTTTTTTTTTGGTCTAATATCACGAATAGTGGATAGACGTTAAATGAAGGACACACACACACACACACACACACACACCACACACACACACACACACACACACACACACACACACACATGCACGCGCGCGCACGCACCTACGCACTCTCGTAGGCACCCCCCCCCCCCCACACACACACACACAAAACACTCCACACACACACACACACACACACACACACACACACACACACACACACACACACACACACACACACATACACACACACACACACACACACACACACACAAACTCTCTCTCTTTTCTCTCTCTCTCTCTCTGTGTCTCTGTCTCTATCTCTTCTCCTCTTCCTGTTTCTGTCTCAGATTGTCTGTATGTCAGTCCATTTTCATGTCCGTTTGTCTGTCTGTCTGTCTGTCTGTTTGTTGTCTGTCTGTCTGTCTGTCTGTCTGTCTGTCTGTCTCTCTCTCTCTCTCTCTCTCTCTCTCTCTCTCTCTCTCTCTCTCTCTTTCTCTCTCTCTCTTTCTTTCTCTTTCTCTCTCTTAAAATGATTTGTGTTTTATTCATGCACCGTGATCTGATAGTTTCTGTATTCTGCATGGTTATGCACTCGTCACTAGGACCTTGCCTCTATAGATAAAACGTCTCAGCCTAAACCTCTGTCTCTCTTTTTATTTCTCTCTGTCTGTCTCTGTCTGTCTGTCTGTCTGTCTGTCTGTCTGTCTGTCTGTCTGTCTGTCTGTCTGTCTCTCTCTCTGTCTCACTCTCTGCGTCTCTGTCTCTCTGTCTGTCTGTCTTTCTCCCATCCTCCGCCTCCTCCCTGGCTGCCGTGCCCTTCTCTATCCAAATGCTCTATTGATTCAGGCTCTTACATGAAAATGGCGTTATAAAATGTCTGCGTGTGGGCTTTTTCGTTTATTTTCAAACGGACAGCTTATGGAACGGATAAAAAATAATTATCTTGACCTTCGAAACGCAAACGTGTCACTGAAGAGTATGACATCATGTTTTAAAATTAGTACATAGCTGGGCTTTTTCAAGAGAAATATGACCTTTCTGTTCCTTAGATTTTTCAAGGGAAACTGGGAGAAATAGCGGAGTTCCAGACTTCTTAATGAGAAAGTGGATATTCTGATCACCATGGGTGTTGTGAGGGTTAATGTCAGCAACGTCGTCAGCTATGTTGTAGCGTTTCTCTCTCAATTATCGTGGACAGAAACTACTGTGTAAATCGATTATTTTTCTGTCTCTGCCCATTGGGTCCTGGACTGGATATCTTGTTTTCTGAGGAGAAAGATTGGAATCATCATTGCCGGTGATTGCCATGGGATTAGAATAGAAATGGCCACCAGAACGATTATTGTAAAAACTGAATTGTGTTCGTCTGTATTTTACCCTCATCCCCATACCCACAACGTTTTACTGCAAAGTGAACTGTTGGCACAGACTTCTGTATTCCCCTTTGTTTTTAATTCCAGTCCGCTTCTTCTAATGATAATGATAGAAACGAGCTAGGCTCCGCACTCTGAACAAACACGCAGGGAGTGCAACGAAAACTGCTAAACAAGTGCACTATGCTATTGTTTAGTCAGTCCTCGCTGGGAGACATGGAGCCTGTTACGTCCACTTACCAAGCGATGCTCGATGCTTTTATTGTTCAGCCTTTCCCACTGATTCCATTTACACTTCCAGCTGCATCCTCAGGTTCCTGCGTCATGATCAGCGCTTCTTCTATGACGGCAGTTATAACCATTCTCAGAGGAAGGCTCCAGCGGCTGCTCACTAGCTATAGGTCTCCGTCAACGTTTTTTTTTTTAAAAATTTTTAAAAAAAAGTTTTTAAAGTCTTGCGGGTTCCACCGGGACGATTAATAAGTTGGTTTAGAACATGAGTTGTTGTTTTTTTAATCACAGGGACCAACGGATAGAGATGGTGCTTGCTCATGCATTGTGATGACACTGGGAATTTGTTGGCTGGCCCTCTGTTTTCGTCCTAATAAGTGACATAATCCGTTTGATGTGCATCTCTGTTCCTGGCATACGCAGGTAAATTACTTGGGGTGTTTGTCCCCTTGTACGAGTTAGTGGGCCAGATTTTGCTATCAACGCAATGGAGGCATCCAACACGTAGCCATATGCAGGTGAGTCCTATAACGCTGTCAGTATCAGTAGCCTAAATTATGTAATCAATATCAGGTCGTCATAAGGCAACCCGTCACAGGGACGTGGCAGTGCTTGAGAGTCATGCTGTTGTGTTCAGTGGTGCCTGTTCTGATAAAAAACAAAACCAAAACCAAACCTCCAACCAACCAACCAACCAACCAACAACCAACCAACCAACCAACCAACCAACCAACCAACCAACGAATTAATCAATCAGCTAACCAACCAACCAACAACCAACCAACCAGTCAACAGCCAACAAGCCAACCAACCAGCCAACCAACCCACCATCCAACCATCCATCCAAACGAACCGCAGGACACCACCTGTTCGTATGCCTTTGTTTTAGCTGTCATGAACTCCATGAACTCGAGTCATCTTCCGTCCATGACGACTCCCCACACACAGCTACACCAAGGGTTGTTTTATGCATCTCAGAGCCAGGAGACCACACAGAGATTTTGATCAATAGCGGGTCGCCAGTGGACCTCTCTACCAAGGATCAAACCTCGGGTGATTTTGATGCAAGAAACAGCTTACTCCATACGTGATGATTAATGTTAGCCACACCTATGTAAGTCAGTGAACAACCTCCTATTTTTCATCTCCCAACTTAACACTATCTTTATTCATTTGGTTGCTTTTTTCTTAGCATATGACGCATGCTTAGCAACATCGTTTTTATGGATGCTTTTTTCCCCACAAATTAACATTTCTGTAAATTTTCATTCGAAGAAAGGGGCTTCTTCCACAATTCACAATTTAGATAAAAGCGGATTGCGCACAGTAAAAGTGTCAGTGCATTACACACACCACACACACCACACCACACCACACACACACACACACACACACACACAATATATATATATTTATATATATATATATATATTATTGCTGAACAATTAAATAGTGGGGGATAACAAGTGCAGGTTAACATTATTCTTCATATTTATAGTAATGACTTGGCAAGGATTTGAAATTTTTTTTAAAATAAAGAAAAAGGGTGGCGGTGGTGAAGATGAAGCAATGGGAAATATATATTTAGATGTAAAACCCTTCACTAGCTGCCTGAGGGAACCATCGCAATCCCTCTTGAAGACGATCTACATGTATTGCCTGCTCCTACGCCTTTCGTCAGCTAGATGGGACTCATCAGGGAGACACGGCTGATTGTGTCTGTGCTCTTGGCGTCAAATAGAACACACCACAGTCCGTAATTCTGTGGTGTTCTCACCACCAAGGGTTCACAAAAGAATCCAACCGCACCCCCCAAATATTATATATTATTATATATATATATATATATATATTATATATATATATTATATATATATATATATTATATACCAGTTTTAAAATAGGATTTAAAAATGGATTAAAAAAACACCCTACAAATTGTTTCGAGCAAGTGCTCTCCTCAAAATTCCAGGACGCATCATCTTCACCGCTGGTAGGTCCGTTTTCTTGTTGTCGTGAGACGATTTAAAGAGAGAGAGAGAGAGAGAGCGAGCGAGCGAGAGGAGAGAGAGAGGAGAGAGAGATAGAGAGAGAGAGAGTAGGAGGACAGAATAGAGCACATGGGGAGCGATAACGGTTGAAATGGGAGTATAGATAACATATACGTGTGTATGTATGTATGTATGTACATGTGTATGTATGTTTGTCTGCATGTATGTATGTATGCATGTATGGTTTTTTTTCTTTAGTTCATATCTTTGCCAAGTCATTACTATGATGACGGAAGAATTGTTTTATATATTAATATATATATATATTATATATATTATATATATATATATATATAACAAACTAATAAATTCCAAGGATAAGTACCGCACCGTTCCAGCAACTTACAGAGCAGCTTGGTGTTGCAATGACTGCAAGAAATATTGAATTATAAACAAAGCTTGCTCTTATGTCTTAGATTGAAGAAATAGGGGGAGATACGCATTCATATCTGCAGTGGTGATGATTCTGCCTAACTTACAGTATGTGCATGAGTGGGTGAATGGGGAAAAAATAAAATAAATGCTTCTCCAAATGAGCCTTCAGCAAGTTATATTTTCCCAAAAGAAGACACCTCCAAAGGGGGGAAACTACACATTAACTCCGGTCATTACCCATATTTTGAAACTTTGGGGGTTTTTCCCAGTGACCCCGGAAGGGAAAAAAATTTTTTCCTCTCCTTTTCAGTTTTAAGAAAAGCAAACCCCGAAAAGGTTTGGGGTCAATACCGTAGTTTTTGTTGATTTTCAAAAAAAACCCAAAAGGTGCCCCTTTAAAAGAAAAGAAATCATAAAAGAGCAAAACAAACTACTTTCTTGGAAAAAAAGAAAAAAAAAACGATATCCTCTAAACACAATGTGGGGCTAGTTCTTGGAATGAATCCGCAAGGGACTAAAATACAACAACTAATAAATTCCCAAAGGGTAAGTACCGCCCGTTCCCGAAATTACAGACACTTGGTTTGCAATGCTGCAAGAAATATTTAATTATAAACAAAACTTGTCTTTTGTCTTAGATTGAAAAATAGGGGAGATCGCATTCATATCTGCATTTTGGGAGATGTTTTCTGCCAACTTCAGTAGTGCTGAGTGGGGGAAAGGGGAAAAAATAAAAAAAGCTTCCCAAATGACCTTCAGAAAACTTAATTTCCAAAAGAGGACTCCCCCAATGGGAGGGAAACCACTAATAAAACCCGGTTTACGATATTTCGAAACTTGGTGGGTTTTTCCCCGGGCCGCGGAAAGTGGGAATTTACTCTCGCCTTTCGTTTTAAGAAGAATGCAACCCAGAAAAGGTTGGTGTGCAATACCCTGTATGTTTGTTGATTTTCAAAAAAAACAACCAAAAGGGGCCCTCTAAAAAGCAAAAGAAAAACATAAAAAAGCAAAAAAACTACATTTTTCTTTGAAAAAAAAAAATAAAAACGATATCCCCTAAGACACAATGTGAGGGTAGTTTTTGGAATGAATCGCAAGGGACTAAATCAACAAACTAATAAATTCCAAGGTAAGTCCGCCACCCTTCAGAACTTACAGAGAGCTTTGGGGTTGCAATGACTGCAAGAAAATTGAATTATAAAAAAAGTTGTCTTAGTTTAGAGAAAAAATAGGGCGTACGCATTCATATTGCAGTGGGAATGATTTGCCTAACTTACAGTTGTGCATGAGTGGGGGGAATGGGGAAAAATAAAAAAAATGCTTCCCCAAAGAGCCTTCAGCAAGCTTATATTCTCCAAGAGAGAGACATCCCTCAATAGGGAGGGAAACTCACTAACATATATACTCCTGGTCATATACCGATATTTCGAAAACTCAACAAACATACTACGGTATTGCACACCAACCTTTTCTGGGATTGCATCTTCTTAAAACTGAAAAGGCAGAGGAGTCAAATTACCACTTTCCGCGGTCACTGAGGAGAAACCACCAAGTTTCGAAATATCGGTATATGACCAGGAGTTATATGTTAGTGAGTTTCCCTCCCTATTGGAGGATGTCTCTCTCTTGGAGAATATAAGCTTGCTGAAGGCTCATTTGGAGAAGCATTTATTTTTTTTTTTCCCCATTCACCCACTCATGCACATACTGTAAGTTAGGCAGAATCATCTACCACTGCAGATTATGAATGCGTATCTGCCCCTATTTCTTCAATCTAAGACATAAGAGCAAGCTTTGTTTATAATTCAATATTTCTTGCAGTCATTGCAACACCAAGCTGCTCTGTAAGTTGCTGGAACGGTGCGGTACTTATCCTTGGAATTTATTAGTTTGTTGTATTTTAGTCCCTTGCGGATTCATTCCAAGAACTAGCCCTCAGCACTTGTGTCTTAGAGGATATCGTTTTATATTTTCTATTTTTCACAAGAAAAATGTAGTTTGTTTTGCTCTTTTATGATTTTCTTTTGCTTCTTAGATGGCACCTTTGGTTGGTTTTTTGAAAACTCAACAAACATTTCTACGGTATTGCACACCAACCTTTTCTGGGATTGCATTCTTCTTAAAACTGAAAAGGCAGAGGAGTCAAATTACCACTTTCCGTGGTCACTGAGGGAAACCACAAGTTTCGAAATATCGGTATATGACCAGGAGTTATATGTTAGTGAGTTTCCCTCCCTATTGGAGGATGTCTCTCTCTTGGAGAATATAAGCTTGCTGAAGGCTCATTTGGAGAAGCATTTATTTTATTTTTTCCCCATTCACCCACTCATGCACATACTGTAAGTTAGGCAGAATCATCTACCACTGCAGATTTGAATGCGTATCTGCCCTATTTCTTCAATCTAAGACATAAGAGCAAGCTTTGTTTATAATTCAATATTTCTTGCAGTCATTGCACACCAAGCTGCTCTGTAAGTTGCTGGAACGGTGCGGTACTTATCCTTGGAATTTATTAGTTTGTTGTATTTTAGTCCCTTGCGGATTCATTCCAAGAACTAGCCCCCAGCACTTGTGTCTTAGAGGATATCGTTTTATATTTTCTATTTTTCACAAGAAAATGTAGTTTGTTTTGCTCTTTTATGATTTTCTTTTGCTTCTTAGATGGCACCTTTGGTTGGTTTTTGAAAACTCAACAAACATACTACGGTATTGCACACCAACCTTTTCTGGGATTGCATTCTTCTTAAAACTGAAAAGGCAGAGGAGTCAAATTACCCCTTTCCGCGGTCACTGAGGAGAAACCACCAAGTTTCGAAATATCGGTATATGACCAGGAGTTATATGTTAGTGAGTTTCCCTCCCTATTGGAGGATGTCTCTCTCTTGGAGAATATAAGCTTGCTGAAGGCTCATTTGGAGAAGCATTTATATATATATATAAATATATAAATATATATATATATATATTGAATTATAAACAAAGCTTGCTCTTATGTCTTAGATTGAAGAAATAGGGGGAGATACGCATTCATATCTGCAGTGGTAGATGATTCTGCCTAACTAACAGTATGTGCTTGAGTGGGTGAATGGGGAAAAATAAATAAATGCTTCTCAAAATGAGCCTTCAGCAAGCTTATATTCTCCAAGGGGGAGACATCCTCCAATAGGGAGGAAGGAATATATATATATATATATATATATATATATATATAATATATATATATATATGCATACATACATAGATAGAGAGATAGATAGATAGATAGATAGATAGATAACATATAAACCTTAAAAATCCAGACGCATCACTCATTCACCGCTGGTAGGTCCGTTTTCTTGTTGTCGTGAGACGATTTAAGTGGAAGAAGAAGAAGAAAA
Organism: Conus ventricosus; assembly: GCA_018398815.1. NCBI lineage: Eukaryota > Metazoa > Mollusca > Gastropoda > Neogastropoda > Conidae > Conus > Conus ventricosus. Next base: position 27,463,579 of record CM031616.1, on the reverse strand, counting down.
AAACTGGATCCGAAAACCGCTTGGTTGACTCTGCTTTTCTTTTTTTAATTACAGTCCAATCTTCCGGTCCCGAAAAGGACCATCCTCTGGGACAGGAAACTGCAGACGTATATGCACCATGTCATCTGCTAACGCATAAAATTAAGGTTTCATACTATTGAATAAAGTTTACTGTTAATTAACACTGGGTAGGGGAGGGTGGGGGGTTCGAAGGGAAGGAATATCCAGTGTATGGGGAGTGACAGTCACTGCTCATTTGTGACGGGCAAGAAACTGAGATCGTTAAAGAGAGAGAGAGAGCGAGCGAGAACTGACCCTCAGCACTTGTGTCTTAAGAGGATATCTTTTTATATTTTCTACTTTTCACAGAAAATATAGCTTGTTTTGCTCTTTCATGATTTTCTTTTGCTTCTTAGGTGGCTCCTTTGGTTGGTTTTTTGAAAATCAACAAACATACTACGGTATTGCACACCAACCTTTTCTGGATTGCATTCTTCTTAAAACTGAAAGGCAGAGGAGTCAAATTACCACTTTCCGCGGTCACTGAGGAGAAACCACCAAGTTTCGAAATATCGGTATATGACCAGGAGTTATATTTTAGTGAGTTTCTCTCCCTATTGGAGGGTGTCTCCCGCTTGGAGACTATAAGCTTGCTGAAGGTTCATTGTGAGAAGCATTTATTTTATTTTTTCCCCATTCACCCACTCAAGCACATACTGTTAGTTAGGCAGAATCATCTACCACTGCAGATATGAATGCTTATCTCCCCTATTTCTTCAATCTAAGACATAAGAGCAAGTTTTGTTTATAATTCAATATTTCTTGCAGTCATTGCAACACCAAGCTGCTCTGTAAGTGGCTGGAACGGTGCGCGGTACTTATCCTTGGAATTTATTAGTTTGTTGTATATAATATATATATATATATATATATATATATATATACATACATACATGTATATATATATATATTTTTTTTTTTGGAACCCTTGGTGGTGAGAACACCACAGAATTATGGACTGTGGTGTCTCTATTTGACACCAAGAGCACTGACACAATCAGCCGTTTCTCCCTGATGAGTCCGATCCAGCGGACGAAAGGCCTAGGAGCAGGCAATACAAATAAATGTGCTTTCAAGAGGAATTACGATGGTTCCCCCAGGCAGCTAGTGAAGGGCTTCTCATATTTATATATTCCCCTCATTTTCTTCGTCTTCAAAAAGTTTTTTATTTATTTTTTTATTTATTTTAAGTTCAAATCTTTGCCAAGTCCTTACTATAACGACTGAAGATTGTTAACCTGCACTTGTTTTCCCCCACTACTTAATTGTTCAGCATTTGTATTGTTTGGTCAATCAGTGAGAGATTGCATCTCTTAGGAGATCCAAGTAAAGGTTGTTCTGTACAATTCTTAGCCACTCACAATGCTTGCGTTATTGAACAGCAGAGCTGACCACTCGACTGTTCCATATCTTTTTATCTCCCTTGCATCCTTGAATGGATCCTCAAGCATAGGCTCAAAGATTGTCCCCTATATTTTATATTGTTTGAATAATGCTTTTAGTTTTTCAGCAACTTTTTCCCTCTCCACGCCTTTGTTTTGTTCCGTTTACTACCCTTCACTGGTGCTTTGGGGTGCTGTTGGATTCTTTTTTGAACCCTTGGTGGTGAGAACACCACAGAATTATGGACTGTGGTGTGTCTCTATTTGACACCAAGAGCACTGACACAATCAGCCGTTTCTCCCTGATGAGTCCGATCCAGCGGACGAAAGGCCTAGGAGCAGGCAATACAAATAAATGTGCTTTCAAGAGGAATTACGATGATTCCCTCAAGCAGCTAGTGAAGGGCTTCTCGTTTTTATATATTCCCCTCATTTTCTTCGTCTTCAAAATGTTTTTTATTTTTTTTAATTTTTTTATTTTAAGTTCAAGTCTTTGCCAAGTCCTTACTATAACGACTGAAGAATTGTTAACCTGCACTTGTTTTCCCTCACTACTTAATTGTTCAGCATTTATATATATTATATATATATATATATATATATATATATATATATATATATACCAGTTTAAAATAAGATTTTAAAATGGAAGAATTAAAACCTACAAGCTTGTTTCAAGCTAAAAGCGCTCTCCTCAGGGTATTACCCTGAGGAGAGCGCTTTTAGCTTGAAACAAGCTTGTAGGTTTAATTCTTCCATTTTAAAAATCTTATTTTAAACTGGTATGTCGCTCCCTACATGGTCGAGCACTTTTAATATTCTGAGTGGCTTTTTAACTCTGATTTTATATATATATATATATATATATATATATAAAACCTTAACATACTAGTACACTTTTGAACACACTATGTTTTCATCTGCAAGCTTTTTGTTTCCCTTCGCTGCTAAGCTATTCAATGGAATAATGCGGTCAGCAACGACGGACCGTATTTCTGTGACAGGAAAAGGCACGGCAGTTAGAGACAGTTTTGCTTTCCGGGTTACTTGTTCCATACTCAGTGTTCCCAAGTCTAATGAGAATAGACGTGACATGGCGCCTACCGAGTGATGAACTAAGTGGAGGGACGGGGGGAGGGGGGGGGGGGGGGGGGGGGGGGGGGGAGGCGATTGAAAATGGCTGTGTGGGTGTGTAGGCTGAATGGATGGGTCGGGTGTTTGGGCTGGAGACTACTGCCGTTATGATTTAAGGCAAAATAAACAAAGTACTACTGTGCGGTTGGTCGATGAAACGAGACCACCCGTTTCGTTTGAATAAAACATTAATCCCTTCTGAAATGATGAATGGGAGGCGGGATAAGGGGACTGCGGGAGAAGGGGACTGCGGGAGAAGGGGACTGCGGGAGAAGGGAGAGGTGGGCGGAGTGGAGGTGGTGCTGGGGGGGGGGGGAGGTTAGGGGTGGGGAGATGATTGCTGGTTCAGTTTCATGTGTCCAGTCTCGCTTTTCGGTAGCCACGTGAGACAACCTATAATTTAATGATGAGATCAGAAATGTCACTTGTTTGGTGCGAGGTTCGCTTGGTCATGGTGAAAATGTCAAACAGCCCGTCAACAGACTCGGATGCTTATGAACTGGCGCCTCTTTCACTCTGTTCCATTCCCCTCCACTCCCAATCATTCCAGACCTCCACACATGCCACCCATGACTGTGACCTTTTCTTTTTTTTATCCTCTCGAGTGAAAGGGAAGAGGATGGCTACGATCAGTTCGCAGGCTGGCCCGTGCATTATATCTCCCCCAGTATAGTTCGCTCTCCATTGGCTGCTCTTCTTTCAGGGAGACACCGGGCGTCAACACAACCAACGAGTGACAAAACTACGAGAGTGAAGAAAGACCTCGCACTGTGTGGTCGCGTTCACAGACGTTGTTGGTGAGTTTCAAAGACAACATTATGTCTGGGATAGCGCCAGTTATCATCTTGTCAGATCCCTTCTTTTTCTCTGTCTAGCCTGAATACTGTTTGCCTACTGTTCATGGTAACATCTTAGTGTAACAATCTTCTTTCTTCTCACGTCTTCTGTCATCAACGTGTGGTTAGAAGTAACGTTCGAACGCGTCCATTCCTCAGGTGTTCGCAGATTCAAAGATCCGTATCATGTCGATAAAGACGAAATTACAGGTGGGAACCAAAGCATGGACAACGTAAAAGTGACTTACATTGCACTTGTTGCGTTTAAGAAAAGTTCATGCAGATTCTTGTTTGGATAAAAAAAAAGTTCACGTTGATCATTTTGCTTTCAGACAGCAGAGTCATGGTTGACAGTGCCGCAGACGTAGATGGCGTTGGGACAGTTGAACCCTATTCCACAGCTACGTGGAGTCCGTTAAGTCGTGATGACGAGGACCTCAAGCACCAACCCGTCATGAAAAGGACCTGGATTATGTCGCTCTTCATCTTCTTCTACTCCGTCATCTTTCTGCTGGGCATCGTCGGTAACGTGGTGGTGGTGGTGGTGGTGGTGGTGAGGAACAAGGCCATGCAGACCGTGACCAACATCTTCATCGCCAGCCTGGCTGTGGCTGACCTCTGTTTGTGCCTGCTGAATGTTCCCTTGACCCCCATGGTCTACTTCACTGAGTCGTGGATCTTCGGTGAAGCGTTGTGCCACGTCTTGTCTTTGACAATTTTCGTCATAGCGCACGTGTCTACATTCACCTCCACCGCGATCGCCGTCGACCGTTATCTGGTCATTGTCCACCCCTTCCAGCCTCGGATGAACGTCTGCCTGTGCCTCGTGATGATTGTGGTCATCTGGCTCTTCTCTGTCACCGTCTGTCTGCCGGTGGGTTTCAACCAAAAGTATCAGCAAGCCCATGATTCCACGACGTTCAGTTGCTATGAAACGTGGCCTTCGCGCCTGTCCCGTCAGTTTTTCACTGTGACATCATTCCTTCTGCAATACGCCGTGCCCTTAATCGTCATCACCTTCTGCTACTCTGTGATCTGGCAGACTCTCCAAAAGCGCTCTAAGGTTAGGGATGTGTACGTATGGTAATGTTGGGTGGTCTGATGTAAAAGCACACATGGGTTGTTGACAATGATTTGCGTAAACGTGTCAATCTTTTTAAAAAAACACACCACGGAACACTACTGTCTAAACAACGAGGGGGAGGAGGTGGGGGAGGGTTAACCTTAATATTCAACTTAATCTTTAAGTCACACAACAGATTGTGAAAATCTGTTGAAAGGGCTTGACCAAATAAAAACAAACGAACAAGACAAAACAACAACAAAACACGCACAGCACAAACGCTTCCCGGTCAAGGTGTTGGCAGGCGCCATCGTGTGAAGCACCAGCTGCCATAGGTATATTTTCTTAATCAAGGGGAAAGTCTCACAGTTGACAACTTGGCATTCTAGCTGCGACACAGATCACGCTGTATTATTGAACAAATGCGATTTCCCTTGATCTCAGAGAGAGAGAGAGAGAGAGAGAGAGAGAGAGAGAGAGAGAGAGAGAGAGAGAGAGAGAGAGACAGTCAGACAGACCAGGCCAGAGAGAGACAGACAGACAGACAGACAGACAGAGACAGGCAGACTGGACAAGAGAGAGAGGAGAGAGAGAGAGGAGAGAGAGAGAGAGAGAGAGAGAGAGAGAGAGAGAGAGAGAGAGGAGAGAGAGAGAGGAGAGAGGACACCATGGATGATCTTAATTTGTATTTATCGAGCCTATAGAAACGGAATCTTTCACGAAAAACATGTAGGATCCAAAGATCAGAAATGCTGCTATTATGAAAGTTAAATGCTGAAATTCAAAATACAATAACAGATTACGACTCTAACCTATTTTTAAAACTGATTTTCTTGACTATTACAATTACGCCATAAAGAACAACTGCAAACAACGAAAAGGTGAAAATGCAGCTATGGTGGACCATTTGACAAAAAATATTTAGGGTTTGAAGAATCAAAGAACCAAAGACAAGAAAACAATTTACCACTTACATCAACAGAAAAAGAATAAACAAACAAACTACGGATATATTTAGAGTATGACCGAGTAACAAAAGACATTGAAGAAAACCGGCTCCAAAGCATAAAAACCATGAATAGATTGACTAATGCGTGGAGGAAAAGAGATTTTCGAGTCTATGGCGAAATAGTAATTATGAATCTTATGACGCTTAGTCAGTGAGTGTATGTAATGCAGTCTATTAGTCAGCTTATCAAGCTAGTTCTGATCAAGATGAACAGAACCTTGTGTGAACTTCTATGGGAAAGCGTTTGAAGAAGTAAAAAGGAAAATTATGGAAGTAGATGCCACAGAAGGAGGGGTTTATGTGATTAACATTGCTACTTTCCAGGATTTAAAAAAAAATCTGCAATGGATATGAAGATTATTTACAGGAGCAAACGAGAACTGGAACCCAGCACATAGGTATATTGGTAAGCAACAAGAGCGCTTTTGATATAAACTGCAGACTGAAAACGCTAGTAGCAATCGGTCAGATTGTAAACCCGTTGGAAGGAAGTACTCTACACCTACTAAGGTCACAAAACGCTCGTCAAGGAAAGTGGTACATACAGCATAGGTTGGTTTCTGATGTTAAATTCATTTTGTTGTTTGCTAACATTTGTTGATATTTCACCAGGATGTCGTTCTGATCACTGCCGAAGTCGTATGATAGGAGAAGATAGTAATGGCATGACAGAAACACGCTATTGAAGCTCAATAAATCGTTCATAAAAATTCGAACTTTTCAAACGAATTAAATCAGGTTATTAAGACCCTTGCAAAATAAGTTTGATCATCGTCATTTTGTTTTTGTTGAATGGCACTTTACTCTGAGTCTAGAGCTTAGCTTGTATTTTATCAACTGATTCATTTTTAAACGTCTATTATGAAGTATGAAAGAGTGCTTGCATAACAACGGAAATGAGTTTGCATGCAGCAAGCCAGAAAAAAATCCAGCGTGAATATGGATGTTAGCTTTAGTGTTATAATGGTATGGGAACGCACATGCTTTTACCTTTCCGTGTACGACCAGTCATACAACATCAATCGTTTGACGAAACTTCATTTCCAACGTTTGTGGTTTAGTGTTGAAAGTTGGTTTGGTTGTTTTGAAGCTAAGTATGTGTTGGTTCAATTTTGCAGCCCGTAAGCTAGTTCTTTTCTTCATTCATTGCTTTGTATGTGAAAATATATAGTGGATGAAAACACAAAGCCTGCACATCCAGACTTAATATCATCTTATCATCTTGTCATTCGTCTCTAATATGCATACTTTCCGCGTTGCATTAACACTTCCTCCACATTTCAGTTTACAGATATGTTTAAAGCACACATGTACATTGTGTCTGCAAGTGTATGTAACACGCACACTTTATCACGTTCGGCGTGATCTATACACACAGAGGACATGCAACTAAACATTACAGAAAAAGAGGTATCAGAAATAGTGTGCCTTGATTATGGTCTAATACAGCTTGCCAATGTTTAGACAACAGCGTTATTCGAGGAGGAAATCCGCTCATATGAATTTTAAACGTCAGCAGGTCGTGAAGAGACTTGGCAGGGTGATCTGAAGTGAGTTTGGACTTTTCGTCCACTGTAAGCACTTTTCCTGTCTCATCTTCCGTGCCACTTCATTGCATCCAAGCCGTTCATTCTGGCTCGCTGTCCTGGTCACAACCTGGCTTGTCCCGCCACAGGCCCTACACCGGCAACCCACAGGGAGCAGTCGGTGTCGAATCGTCATCAGCTAACCCACCAACGGAGACACTGTACCGCTGCCGAGCCGTTGGTGTTCAATGGCGCTTGTTCTGATCCAGCATATCCTGGGCACCACCTCCTAAGCTCCCTACTGATGGCGATAACTGTTTAGTCGCGGAGTCAGCGTGAGTGAGCTCTCCCTCCGGAGGGCGCCATCATGCACACCAAAGACAGTCCCTATTATCAGTCCAACGACAATGCCCACGAACTTGCGGACACCAGCGGCCTCAACACGAACTTCCTGCCATGGAAAGGAAATCAAAATTGAGGTCGCCATGATGGCAGGGCATGAAGAGCGACAGTATTTGAGGTTTTGATGCTGGTCGTTGAGGGTTAGGATGCTGAAGATGATGCTACAGAGTTCCATTCTGGTTTGAGACTGCATGACAGGGCTCTATTCTATGCATACTTTTACATTTTACATTATTCCCTGGCGTTAACCAGGCCTGAGAAATACAGTTAGGAAATTTGAGCAACAGTCTCAAAAACGCCTCCATTTAGTGGATGAAATTCGGCTTTCTCGTCAGATCGATTCAACTAAACCCATAGCAATCTCAACTTGGCGTCGTATTGAGCCCGAGCAAAAAATAAAAGATATTTTTTATATCAGATCATAAAACAAAAACTAAAATTTAACTCCATTAACAATTCCTTTGCACAAGAATCATTTCCCGCTGACTCATTCAAGCTGATGTGCAGATGAGGATTGGAAGCGGCGTGCAGTCCCGGGAGCGCGAGGAGCAGGCACTTGCACGCAAGAAGCGGACAAACAGGATGCTCATCGCCATGGTGCTCATCTTCATCAGTTGCTGGTTGCCCCACAATGTCACTGTGCTACTTGTCGAGTTCAACGAAAGCTTTGAGCGCTGGTATTACGCCCCGCTACTTTTCTTCATCACCCACGTCCTAGCCATGAGCTCCACTGTCTACAACCCCTTCCTGTACGCGTGGATGAACGACAACTTCAGGAGGGAGTTCCAGCGCGTCCTGCCCTGTCTCTTCAGAGGGGGCCGACAAGCGCAGAGAAACTCCATGCACAGCGGCGTGGAAGCCCCACCACCGTCTCCCTGCCCTCGCCGTTCCCCCGCTGGATCGTCACCATGTTCAACAGTCCACCTGTGAAGAAAGGTAATGATGAGTCCACCGCCACGCCAGTGCTGACACCACCTAGTCATCCAATCAGGCAAAAGATTCCAAGGCTTCCCGCACACTCACCTGGCCTAGAGAATGGAAGAGCGGACGCCTAATTGTTAAGATGGGATTTCCGGCTGACTCCTTTTACATATTTTTTACAAAAAGAGATGGAAGAGGTTAGTGCAGTTTTGGTGCTGGTGACGTATTGATAGAGCTAGACATGGTGCACGTGCCTTGTACTCATGGACGGATCTGTTGTTAATTCCATTTTCAGCCCCCAATGTTTTTTTAAAAAAAATCTTTTTTAAAATTCAAATAATCTAGTATTTCTGATTATTTTTCTTTTAGCTTTACTCACTTTGTGCAATTTTTTTTCCTTCTGAAATCTAAACTGAAGGATAGGAATTACGAGGTGAAGAAGGTCAAATGTTAGCCAATCACGTCAAATATGCTATTCTTTCTGTGTCGTTTTCCCTGCCATTTTAGTTACATAACCCTAATGCCAAGTGAATTTATTCTGCCTTCTGCACACACAGTCCCGCCTTGGATTGTCTCATCCTAAACGGATTTTGCATGTCACACATTCAGAAACCTTTTGTGTTTTATACTGTGTCCTCGGTAACGGAACAGTTCCGTTTGAGGCCGACGACAGTGATAAATTGCATGCACACGATCATTTCAATGTCAAAACATTAATGAGATGACGTGCACACTATGCGTCACATTAAACTTCAAAGTGATTGATCTGTGTGATATGTGATATATATTGTGTACAAGTGTAATGTCTCTAAAACTAAGCGGCTTGTGACTTACACACCCCTCCCCCTTCCCACCTGTGTGTGTGTGTGTGTGTGTGTGTGTGTGTGTGTGTGTGTGTGTGTGTGTGTGTGTGTATGTGTGTGTGGACTGGTCTATTCAGACAGCCCAGTCGGGTTGTTGGACAATTCCTCAACCGTTGTGGTGATATTTATTGGTTCTCTCTCTCTCTCTCTCTCTCTCTCTCTCTCTCTCTCTCTCTCTCTCTCTCTCTCTCTCTCTCTCTTTGTCTGTTTGTCTGTCTATATATGCCTATATCTGTCAGGCCAGCCATTTATCTATCCATATGTTTATCCATCTATCTGGCCATCTATCTGAGCATCGTATCTGTCTGCTCTGTCTCTGTCTCTCTGTCTGTCTGTCTCTCTCTGTCTCTCTCTCTGTCTCTCTCACTCTGTGTCTCTGTCTCTGTCTCTCTCTCATATATATGTATATATATATGTTATATCTGTCTCTATGTATGTCTGCCTGTCCATCTACCTATGTATCTAATTATTTATCTATCTATCTATCTATCTATCTATCTATCTATCTATCTACCTGTATAAACTGAACAACTGAGTAGGCCTGATAGAGCAATGAAGTGTCTCTAACCAGTCCTTCATGCTGAAAACAACAACAATTACAAATAAATACGAGAAAGATGTACAGATCCACAACCTTGACATATCTCACACTGGGAACATTGCGTTGTTTAGGGGCTAGGCATTCTTTTTTTCAGTACTAGAACAACACACTCGTGGGCGCGCGAAAATTCCCATCCTGATGCACCCATTGTTTCAGCCTTTCCCATACACGTGCTTCGGGTGTTTGTACTATCTTTAATAGCCTCAGCAAACAGATAAAAGAAAGACCACAAAGGCCCAGCCAACACAAGTAAAGGTGCAGAAGATGGCCGGAAATGCTGGTTCTCAACATGTTTATGGAATGTTTGACAGACTTCATGCTATTCATGGTGAATAAAATGCTGTTGCTATCAAACGATAGATATAGTAGACGTAATCATTTCCCAGCGTTTTAAAAAACAAATGTACAAAACTACACTATAACTTTGTGTCCACTTACGGCTTAAACATGGATTCAAGAATGGCGGAGAGCATTTCTTTGAGTTAAGCTTATTTCAATGACTCGGGAAGGTTCGCTAGGCTTTCAACGCAATTGTGTTCAGCAAAGAACTGATTTTAAACCCATGCCTGGGTTTGGGAAAGTGAAGCGGTGTCTTCCGCTGTTGACCAATTCCTAACTTGAACAACTGAATAGTAGAGGACACAAGTGAAGTTCATATATCTATTAAAAAACTCCTTTCCTCTGCATACTGCTAGAATACGACCACAGTTTACGATCCGCTCATAACATGGTTCGCATCACCGGGAGCTGGAGTCTGAATGCGCAGCAACACATTATATATAGGAATTTCTTATTCCGTCTAAAATCTGTTTAGATATCAAAATCTAAATCGAAAATAAAAATGCCGGCAATTGAACTAGGTTTGTCATCTAACACAGAAATATAGAAAATAGCAAATGGCGAAGCATGCCACGTAGGCAATGGTTTGTGTCACCATACATTTGGAAAGATGTACTCCACTGAAAGAATACAGAATAAAGGCCAAGAAACCTGGAGTAAAGAGATAAATATGGACAGGTATGAACTTTATCAATGGATTGCCCACTGAAACGTCAAATTTCGGTAGATTACAGATCCTTCTTTCAGTACCAAGACTTTCTACAGAGGGAAGGGAGCATGGAAGCCTCAATCACGGACACTCTCACACACACACGCACGCGTGCGCGCACACACACAGGCACACATACAGACACAGTATCTGTTTGTGTGTACTACTACTACAACTACTACTACTACTACTAATGATAATAATAATTATCATTTTTATTATTATCAATATTATCATTATTACACACAGACATACACACACGCGCGCGCGCACATACACATCATCAAGACCGAATGAATTTAGACATGCTTGCGCGCAACATCACACGCCTTTCCCCATCCAGAAGTGCCCGAGGAGGTTTCAGTTAATCGTGGATCCGAATAGTCCACCCTCTACAGGAAGAGAGACCTCCAGAATGGAACATCAGGTCAAGTCTGGCTCTAAAATCACAGAACATGACCATTTCGTCAAGGAACTTTCCTATTTTTCACACATCACACCTCATCACATCTTTCTTCGTTTGTTTGTTTGTTTGCTGTTTTTTTTTTGTTGTTGTTGTTTTTTTAACCACTCACGCTATGTCATTTTGTATAATATGTAGATGTTCTATTTTCATGATACTTTTTTCCCTTTCTCTTTTAGTTGACAACTGCCCCAGAGATCTTGGAAAGGAACCAAGACATCGACGGGAGGTTAGGAGAAAGTGAAGAAGGTTGGGTGATGGTGGAGCGGAGGGTGATTGGGAGGGACGGGGGGGGGGGGGGGGGGGGGGGGGAGATAAGAATGCTTGATATGCGGGAAGCTGTACCTACTGTGATTTGTTCAGATAAAAAGAGGCTAAGCGAAAATGAGTTGGGATGCAAGTTCATTTCTATATCAGTTTGATAACACATTGTTCCTTCGATGGATAGGGGAAGGGGAGAGGAGGAGGGTGCTATGTTGGGATGGAGGAAGGTGAGGAGTTGGGGGAAGGGGGAGTGGGAGCAGAGAGATATTGGTTAGCGTATAACAGAAACAACAGCAGCAGCATTTGTTAGATGCTGCTCTTTGGTACGCGTTTGGGCAGCTGTTGATTTCATAATGAGCTCAGAAAGAACACGTAATGGAGGACAGGCTAGCTTGTTCGTTGCGAAAATGTCAACGCTTCGTCAACAGATTCAAACGCCCATGCATCACTTCTCCTCCCTTTGCCCCCTCAAAACCGCCTCTCCCGCTTTCCTTCTCCATGGCTACCCACCCCCCCTCCCCTTCGCCTCCACCCCTCACCCCTCCCAAAACACCCAGCGCTCCGATTATGATAATGACAATGGCCGTTTGTTCTCAATTTGCTGTATTGAAAGGGAGACAATCAAGTGAGTGGCAGGTCTGTGTGTTCTTCCCCCTTTGATATCATTCTCTTCCCTTTGCCTGCTGTCATTCCCGACAGAAATCCGGCGTCCAGTGGACAAGAGAGAGAGAGGGAAGCCATCACTGTTTAGCGTGGCTTGAATCGGCGGAGGACTTTAGGTGAGTTATGCAGATGATCCAATGAATGAGTTAGTGGCAGTGATCATCGTTTTAGCTGCAATATCTCTCTTTGTGGGAACGCCATAATACCTAATTTCCCAGTGTCAATGATCACACATTTACCACGCACTTTCTTTGTTTCGATGTGTCCTATCAATAGCCTATGTCAGAACATCATATGAGGCTCTACGAACTGCTTTAGACTTCTGAAAATTAAAAAAAAGCCTACTGATGAAAACCCGAACGGCAAAGCATGTAAGAAAAATGGAAAGGAAAAGCAGATGTTAACAGACTAATTCGGTTATTGGTGCACTACCTTTCAGCCCTTGGTTGAACTTACACACCGTTGGAGAGAGGTCGTGATATAACTTAACAGTTTTGTGGTGTAGTTGCAAAGCGAGACGACTGCAGGCGGAAATCTAAACAAATCTTAAATAAATGTTAGCGAACCGCCCAGAGAACGTGGACAAACGAGTCACAAGACAAAACACAACGCGTTTCGACCTCTTAAAGCTAAGTGAATTTTCGTTGTTTTATTCGTTTATATATCCCCGACGAAGACCTAAGAGATCGAAACGCGTTGTGTTTTGTCTTGTGACTCGTTTGTCCACGTTCTCTGGGCGGTTCGCTAACATTTATTTAAGATTAGTTTTGTGGTGGTTAAAGGATTCATTTCATTTATTCCACTCTTCAGATGCCTGTATTTGAAATTGTGCATATCGTGTGGAAAATAAAGTAAATAATGGGTAAAATGACGTTGTCATAAAAACGTGCTCGGCCCAGAACATGATTACCTTACATTTACTTTATATGTGTGAACATGCTGAATTTTATCTGAACTTGAAATTAACGTGCTCGGTACTATTGTTTCAGACAGGAGCAATATGGCTGATAGCACCAGGGACACAGTTGGCGCGGGAGCCATCAAACCCTTTCCCACAGTTACGTGGAGTTCATTAAGTGGCAGTGAGGACGAAGACTTCAACCGCCACAGCTTGATGAGGTCGCCCTGGGTCATGTCACTCTTCATCTTCTTCTATTCTGTAATCTTTCTGCTGGGCATTGTCGGTAACGTGCTGGTAATGGTGGTAGTGGCGAGGAGCAAGGCCATGCAGACCATCACCAACATCTTCATCACCAACCTGGCTGTGGCTGATGTCTGCATGTGCCTATTGTGCGTCACCTTCACGCCTGCGGCCTACTTCATTGACACGTGGGTCTTCGGAAAAGCGTTGTGCCACATCTTACCCATGACGATGTGTGTCACTGTGTACGTCTCTACGATTACCTCCTCCGTCATTGCAGTCGATCGCTACCTAGTGATCGTGTATCCCTTCAAGTCGCGGATGAAAGTCTCCATATGCATGATGACGATTGCGGCCACCTGGCTCCTCTCTATTTCCGCCTCCCTGCCGTTAGCCTTCAACGTCCAAGTGGTACAAATTCGGAATTTCACGACCTTCACTTGCCTTGAGTCGTGGCCCAAGCCGCAAGCTCGCCAGGTCTTCAGCGTGACCACTCTAGCCCTGCAGTACGTCTTGCCCTGCGCCGTCATCACCTTCTGCTACGGCGCGGTCTGGCAGACGCTCAGAAAACGTTCCAAGGTAAGAAATGTGTGTAGAGCGGGATGGGGGACGCTTAAATAAAAGTGTTATTTATTGTTGACAGTCTCTAATCTGGCTGGGTACAATGTCAGTTTTTGACAATGTATGAACTAACAATCTGTGTAAACCACCGACTGTCTAAAAAAAAAACAACTCTGATGAGGATGAACCAAAAGGACACACATAGCGCGATGGCTTCCTTCCTGGCCAGGGCAAAACTCGCTCACATTGCGTAGATTACACGCTACTGTCCCCCATTTTTTTCTCCTTTACAATCAACGCTGTTGATAAGTTGACATGCGGTCGGCTACTCAATGGACAGTACGGTCTTGACAGATCGTGACGTCTCCCTGACCAGTTAAACAAACGAAGAGAACAGGAAAAGGCCGACTCTAAGCCACTTTCACCCTCCACCGAGTTTTTGGGCGAAAGTGGCCTAAAAGCCGCCTTTTCCTGTTCTCTGACAAGTAAGACGTCAATAACCAAAAAATAACGATTATCTACAAACAAACATACTGTGCAGGGTTATCCGTTTTAATACTAATTTACTAAACTTTTCAGATTTCGTTTTTGTTAACTGTTTTCTTGATCGTTAAAATCATCGTTTTTAATCCTATGTTTTTCTTACGTTGTT
>CM031616.1:27413724-27446224 GCA_018398815.1 Conus ventricosus | reverse complement strand
ATTGCATCATACTTTAACAGGATGAAAGAATGATCTGCAAGAACTGGTATGTGAAGTACATCATACTTTTCGTCAGGTCATCTGCCATTGTGGTTCAATGGGAACGTTGAACAGCGTGGTCGAGAAGACACAACCTTGGTGAATTATGATTTATGGAACCAGCCTCATACACGGCCTTGACTGAGTATGACTCCATTGGTTTCTGTGTTGACTTGATTGATGGTTTTGAAGAGCTTCTGGTCCATGTTGTAGTTCTGTATGTCGTCAACTGCACATTGTGCCAAACCTTGTCAAATGCTCTTTGGAATCTATGACTACATGGAAGACGCCATGTCGAAGTTAAGCATAATTACAGCAGAGAAATCTTAAGGCTGCACTGTATCCTGTCACATTCTTTCTATCGGGAATTTCATCCTGTACTTCGGTTATCACTTCTTCCACCTGCCTACTAATACAAACAGCAATGGAAGACTGACTATTACAAAACTCATGTTCTCAATCGACGAGAGGACTGAAAGTATAGATAAACTCGTGAAAAATAATGAACTGCCAGGATGAAATATCTCCTAGAAGTGGCCAGAGAATCAGTGTAGGCAAAACAGAAGTGATAACAAACTGCACAAAAACCAGCTCAGAGAAAGATCACAGTGCATTAAAAGTAGAGTGTAAAACAATTCATTTACAACATGGATCAAACCCTGTAGTCCTGCCACGAATCGTACAAACAGCATTTGCGCTGGTAACACGAAAAACAATCCAGAGGAACAAGAACTTTGCTTTCAGAGTTAGACTGAAGTTTTACAGAGCAAGTGTTCTGTCTATAGCCCTGTATGTTTTCCAGTCAAAGGAGGACCCTGAAATCAGAAGTACAAAACAACAACAACAACAACAACAACAACAACAGCAACAACAAAAACAACCACGCACTGGGAAGAAAAAGCTCAGATGAGTACTTGGCACGTCTGTACAGAATGTACTACAAACGAAGAAGCCCACAGAGCCAGGGTTGCCATGTCAGCACAAACTTGAGGCCTTTAGAAGACCTGTGACTTATCACGAAGACCTGCTAGCCACAGATTAAAAAAGCTGAAACAATTTGGATAAATGAGGAGTTCAAGTGCATTCTCCGACACCATCCTTGAAAGCACACTTCAGGGGCATAGGATACAGGATAGTCAGGAAAAGAAGTACCCCGACATTTATAAATAGACTGAAAATAAAACGAACAAACTAAACAAACAAGCAAAACAAACCAATCAACAAACAAACAAAACAAACAAACCCTTTCTCACAATCCAGCCTGTAGGCTGCAGACGTGACAGTGTAAGACAGCGGTTGCAGAGTTCATTGTGTAAGTGCCGCCTTGGCGCTGCTGGAATGTGGGTCCAGTGACAAACGTGTTTTTGCTTAGGTGATCCATCCATCCAAAATTAGAAACAAGAGCAAAATATTAGGAACATAAGCGGTTTATTTCCTCATAGAACGATCCATCCAAAATCAGGAGCAAAAATGAGTATATGGAATGTAAGCTGTAAGTTTCCTTCCTGTGCATTACAAAATTTTATGACAATGTACAGAGAGGAGAATAATCAATATCAGCTCTAAATTATACACATTAAAAAACACACACACATTTTCGACACACAGACTAAGACTTCGTTTCAAACCCTTATGCAAAGTAGATTGCTGTCCATTGAACAATTGCAGAATAACTATTGCATTCTCACAAACAGAGTTTAAATTTTGCGCGAGATGATGATATCCATGGTATCGTGTATGATGTCTATGCAGGTACAAATTGGAAGCGGCACGCGGTCCCGGGAAAGTGAGGCGAGGGAGATGGCACGCAAGAAGAAGACCAACAAGATGCTCATCGCCATGGTGCTCATCTTTGTCGGCTGCTGGGTACCCCTCAACGTAATACATGTACTAGCGGAATTCGACTTAATTTTCAGTGATTACCTCACCCTTGTTTTCTTCCTTGCTCACATCCTAGCCATGAGCTCTACCATCTACAACCCCTGGCTTTATGCCTGGATGAGCGACAACTTCAGGAATGAGTTCCAGACCATCCTACCGTGTCTCTTCAAGGGCTGTGGACAAGAGAACAGAAACGCCCGGCACATTGGTGTGGAGGATCCACCCCGTTGTACCTGCCCTCCCCCCTTCTCCCATCATGTCTCCGTTATGGTCAACAGCCCGCCCATGAAGAGCGGCAAGAATAACCCAGCTGCCGCACGCCAACGATGAATCCGCGTCCACGGCCAACTGTGCAAACGATGACGTGGCTTTCTGTAGTGCAGGCTTTTGGAAAGTTCATCTGGGTTCTAAGAGAATGACAGAGTGGAAAAAAACACATTGTAAAGATGACATTTCTGCCTGCCTTTAGTTTGTTGATGATTATTACTGGAAAAAGAGGAGAGAACGATAATATATAATGGTAAGAAGAAGAAAAAGAATAACAATAATAATAATAATAATAATAATAATAATAATAATAATAACATAACGCTAATAATAATAAGGATGATAATAGTAATAATAATAATGCCACTTGGCATCAACATCCAAAAACAGCATGTATATTTCTTAGATTTTAACTTTATTATATTTTAACTTACTATCTCACCCATTTGTATATAGTTACTATCATTATCATTATTTTCACAATTATGATCAGGATTATTATTATAATCATTTCTAGGTTTCTTCAAGATCCGTCTTTCTATCTTTTCCATTATCTTCATCCTCTGCCTTATTATCTTTCTTCTTCCTGTTCTCTCCCTTCCCTCCTCCTCCTCTCCTCCTTCTCCCCCTTTTCTTCTTCTTCTTCTCTCTTATGAACATCATGATCATCGTTATCATCATCATCATCGTTGTCGTCGTAATCATGATGATGATAATGATGATGATAAACATTATAATTGTTTTTGGGGGCCGTAATAGCCCCGTTGGTAAAGCGCCGGACTCGGGATCCTGGGGTTGCGGGTTCGTATCTTCGCCGGGCTGTTTCGGATCAAGGGGATTTTTCCCTCAGAGTTAACATTGGTTCTGACTCCATTTCCCATACAGTCCTTCGAATGAGACTATAAACCGAGGTTCCGTGTGTGAAAGCACACATAACATCTTGCACACACGTAAAATGCCATCACCAACTTTCGGAAGAGAAGGCCAGTTTGGCCGTTGGTATGGATGACAAGTTACACATAGCATGCACCTTCCCCGAAGTTGGAGTATGGCTGCCTTAATGGCGGGATAAAAAAAAGGTCATACTCACAAAACTCCACTCCCTTTGTTGGATAGATGGGATTAATACTTGCCTGTCTATACAGGGAGTGTCCGCAGGAGTAGCAGCCTGCGTACGCAGAAAGAAAGAAAGAATTGTTGTTGTTGCTGCTGTTGTTATTATTATTACTACTATACTACTTCTACTGCTACCACCCCTACTACTGCTACTACAACTACTACTACGACTTCTACTACTACTACTACTACTACTACTACTACCATATCCATATTATGTAACTATCCTCTGCACCCCCCCCCCCCCCTTTTTTTTTCTCCCTCTGTCCGTATCATTACTGTTATTACGACACCCGCTATTCGTATCTATTCTAGTGTTCGGCGCCGCAGTAATTATCTTATATCTTATCATCATTATATCTTATTATCTTTATCTTATTTTATCTCTATCTTATTATCTTATCTCCTAACTGGTCACTGTGGCCTGCTCCCTGATGCCCGAGGCTGAGCGGAGAACTCTCCTCTGATGACGACTCTGGAGTTGCTTGACGTCCTCCTGGGGTACAGCGTCCATGACTGAGCGTCAGGAAGGCTTGCGAGCACGGCTGCCTTGAGCACGTTCACCGTGGTTGACAGTTTGACGATGACGCCTTTCAACTCAACGAAGGCTGAGGTGACCAAGACTTTGACTGGTTATACCAGTGTGGACCACTTACATCTTATGAAATTGGCCTTTATTCACTGGATGTATTTTCTGATTGTTGTCATCGTCGTCAGCTTATTTATGATGCGTCTTTTGTAACCCACTGATCAATCTAAGCAGTGTAATGTGAACGACTTACATCTTTATGAAATTGGTCTTTATTCACTGGATGTATTTCTTGATTGTTGTTATCGTCATCAGCTGATCAAGGATCCGCTATGTGTAACCCACTGATCAATCTAAGCAGTGTAATGTGAACGACTTA
The DNA here is from genome assembly GCA_018398815.1 of Conus ventricosus. Lineage (NCBI taxonomy): Eukaryota > Metazoa > Mollusca > Gastropoda > Neogastropoda > Conidae > Conus > Conus ventricosus. The sequence continues at coordinate 27,442,013 of CM031616.1, read as the reverse complement.
CATCTTTATGAAATTGGTCTTTATTCACTGAATGTATTTCTTGATTGTTGTCATCGTCATCAGCTTATTCATGATACCTTGTGTGTAACCCACCGATTACTCTAAGCAGGGTAACGTGAACAACTTACATCATATGAAATTGGTCTTTTACTGAATGTTTTTCTTGATTGTTGTTATCGAATCAGAAATAAAATACATTGCGCATGCCCAGCTTGATTTGGCCTCTGTCTCTCTGTCCGCCTGTCTGCCTCTCACTGTCACCTCTCTCTCTCTCTCTCTCTCTCTCTCTCTCTCTCTCTCTCTCTCTCTCTCTCTCTCTCCTTTTTAGACTCTTCTATCAACTGGGCACTTACATGAAAATAGTTTTACGAAACCCCTTTGCTTGGATGTAATGTAAACAATGTGGCTAAGCTTAGGACTGCTGCAACGTCATTCACGTTGAACTCAAGTCATCGATACATGAACAGGAGATGGTAACAAAAGAAAAAAATAAGTGGAATTAACCTGTCTCTCCTCTTTCAGTTTTCTGGTTTGTGATCATTTGCTGTTCTGCACAAGAGCTAATGCTGGCAGAAAATGACAGTTAATTCAGGGCCATGATATGTCAATACCAGCTGATCATGCTAGAATATGTATCAGTAACTGTACCATGCAAACTACTGAAGATGGGAAAGGGAATTCATGCTCACAGAACGAAGGGAAATGAGAGACAAGCTGAGGGTGGGCAGCGGGCACGAGCAGAAGTGATTAGCAGAGATAGCTTGTTGATTAACCAGCCAAATGTAGTAATGGTATTCTGCCATTCTCTCACCGAATGGATGATCCGACAAGCCTGAGCTCTCCTACATCCTGCTACTTCCTTATACATCTACCACTCCCAATCCCTCCTCCCACTCCTCTCTCTTTTCCGCTTCCCTTCTGATCAGATACGCTTTTCATCCCCTTGTGGCGGGCTCTGTCCTTTCCTCTTCACTGGCAGACTTTGACAAAGGGCGGAGTTAGTTCATCAGGAGATAACAACCTCGGGGTCTGTGCCGACTCCACTGCTCTCCGTGGTCAAGGTGTCGGTGAGATTTGCCCCTCCCCCTCCCCCTCCCCCCTCCTCCTCCCAGCTATTGACACAGACGTTGTGCTGATGGACATCCCCGTCAGGTCGATGCTGGGTATTTACTGGAAGATAATGAACCTAGTTTTCCTAAACTCGTTTGGTTCGAAAGGTCTTTGACAATTCTTCAGGTTTCCTGTGTGTATTTGAAAAATCGATTTCCTGGGAATCAACTCCATAGCCTCTTTCCTTTAGTACCATAAAAGCTTCATTTCTAATGTTACTCCATACGCGACAGACTATTTCAAACCATTCTGTTGGGCAATGGGAAAGTAATATGATCGATTCCAGACGATTCCTTCCTTTTTTTTCTTCTTTTTTTTTCATAAATGAAATCGAAACTCTTCATCGCGTTCTGTTGAACAGAATGTAATCTTTAACAGACCAGTCTTAGGATCACCAGTGTGAGTGTCTTGTTCTCAGAGTAGCATGGTATGAATCAAGGCGTAGGTCAATCTCAGTACAGGAGGAGTCTCAAATATAAGTTAAGATTATGATAGACAAATCGCGCCTTATCTGTACTAGTGAAGAATGATAAGCTGTGTTATATAGTTCAAACCGATTCATGAGACTTGATTACAGACTGCACGAGTGTCTACAGCGAGTGGCTGTGGAGATAGAAAGGTGACAAACTAGGTTATCAGAACCTGCAAAGTGGTGTCCCCTTCGATGACCGTTTAATTACGCTAGGAGGTTATACAGTAAAAGTCTGTATTGTCTGAATCATCCTCAGCTATTGTATCTGTTGCAAATTCTACAAATGTAGGCAACTGCTCATCTTAGCTTTGAAGGGGAGATAGACCATTGCTTAGGAGGGTCTCTATGCACATCTAGATCAAGTTGTCTGTTGAGCTCATTGGCTATCGAGTTATGGAGAGAAGACCAAACTAGATTTTTTTTCCCCGCGAAAGCAGACGGTCTCTTTGCACACAGTGAGTTATCAAGTTTGCGATGTGAATGAAATGTTAATTTATTTTAACGTTTTTTAACCAGACCCATAATGCACAGTTTCCACGAGAGGACAGCCAACACAGGCTCTTACATTAGTGAGCGTCGAAAATAATGGTTAACGTACAGGAACATACGCTCAAATATAAAACTAGTTTTAGAAAATGGGCTGATAGAAGTGCAGACGACACTTGCCTTATTCAAACTGAATATCTGCGCTTTCATAGATATGAACTCCCACTCTTTCTAACTCCCCCACTCCCATCCCCTCCCCCAGTATATGAAGTAGGTTGCATCAATAGAATAGATTTTACGTGTGCGCCAGTGAGACCTGGCATTGGGAACTAGAATATTCCGTATTACATTCTTTGTGAAATTCCTTCTCCTTCTCTTCTTCTCGTCCTCCTCTTCCTCACTCTACATTAACAAAAGCAGAAAACAGAAAGAATACAGATTCTTAATTTACAACAACAGCAATAATAATAAAATAAAACTGATACTACTACTACTACTACTACTACTACTACTACTACTACTACTACTACTACTACTGACAATGATGATGATGATGATGATGATGATGATGATGATGATGATGATGATGATGATGAGAATGCCAACGACAGTGGGTCAATGGAAGACATATTTCATTTTGACAATGGTTGGTACTGCATGGTTCAGCAGGTCAGAAGGTTCTGTAGGGTTGACCACTGCAGCCTGCCAATATCTGACAGAGTTAAGTCTGATATATGTACAAAGTGACTCCCCCTTAATGTTTCAAGAATTTGTTGAGACTTTTACAAAAAAAAACATTTTAGTTAAAATTTGCATATGAACAGTTTAAACTATAATCACGCTAGGAGACTCATCGATACCAAGAACATAGAACAGACAGAATGTTACATGTAACCGGGCCAAAACTCCCATTAATTCATCATCTGCTACCAGGAACATCACTCTTTGGCTTATACGATTATCGCAAGGCTATGACGTCAGTGGGATATTTCGCCTGAAAGAAGATATGTCTGCCTTAGTTCCTTTCACCCACCATTCCTCTGCTCCCAGCCCCATACCTCTCCCCCTCCCCCCCTTCTTTTCAAAGGTCTTCCACAAAGATAATGAGAAAGTGCAAATTACGCTACATGTAGTTAAGAAGGCTGCAGGCATGAACGTCTGCGTCAAAGTCTTGGTTGGTGTGATAAATGATTTGATGTATTGTTTGAAACGGTGGGGTAACATTCCTAGACAATGCTGACCCTTTCTATGGAATCAAGACTTGAAAAATACCAATGAGAATAAAAAGTGTAATTGAAATAGATTGCAGCATTAATTTAAAAAAAAAATCAAAGTACAAAAACACAAAACTATGTGAAAAGTAAGCCTATTGCTTCTTTCGTACACAATACAACACAGACACCTGAATTTTTGACAAGCAAGTCTTCTTCATACGTTGAGAACAAAAGACATAAAACACGCACAACACGATACTCCCCAGATTGCGGCCGGAAACGAGACGTGCTGGGCCTGCAGACACGTTACACAAGTCCGACAAAGTGTGTCAGAGTAACAAAACATGCCATGCCAACAGACGGTACTGTCACAATAACAACACGTGCAACAAAGTGTGTCAGAGTAACAAAACATGCCATGCCAACAGACGGTACTGTCACAATAACAACACGTGCAACAAAGTGTGTCAGAGTAACAAAACATACCATACCAACAGACGGTACTGTCACAATAACAACACGTGCAACAAAGTGTGTCAGAGTAACAAAACATACCATACCAACAGACGGTACTGTCACAATAACAACACGTGCAACAAAGTGTGTCAGAGTAACAAAACATGCCATGCCAACAGACGGTACTGTCACAATAACAACACATGCAACAAAGTGTGTCACAGTAACAAAGCATACCATACCAACAGACGGTACTGTCACAATAACAACACGTGCTAGACAAAAAAACGTGAAGGACCTGCAGACACGTTATGTACTTAAAGCAAAAATGCTGAAGTGACAAAACGTGCCGTAGCTACAGACAATTTCGTCACTGTGACCTAACGTGCCAGAGTGTCAAAACATGCTTTCATGGACGCTATAAGGGCAGTTCCCATGATTTTGTCGATGCTAAAAGCTGGAATGCGAACACATCATGTGCATGGACATGGCAAAGAAATCAAAAACAAAGAAACAAAGAAAGAAACAAACAACCCCCCTGGGGGTCACCATGTCCCGTGTTGGTTTTATGTTAACCGGTTTCGGCCCTGACACGGCCTTGAGCTCTCAGCGATCGTAACGATCAAGACGAAACAAGCTATCAGGACAGACAGATCAAATTCCCAGTGACAGAAGGGACGAAGTCTTTAAACAGACAAAAAAAAAGATTAGCCAGTTACGCGACACGATCCCTATAACCAGAGTTTAAGCGGACACAAAGCCAAGGTTCATTTATTTGACGAGTCACGACGCGTCCAGCATCGAGCTGGTTGATGAGAAAAGACCTTGAGGTGAAAGTAATAACCGGGTGAAACGTCACCGGATACAGGAAAACGGGGAAGGAAGAAAGTGCGCGGGAACAGGAGGGGAGAAGGGAAGTTGAAGGCGGGCAGGGAGGGAAGAGTAAGGAACTAAGGAGGAGGTATAGAGGAGGGTTAAAGGAGGGGCGGCTCGGGGATGCGAAGAAGGGACATTGATCCTCACTGTTGGAGCAAGAGAAAGCGCGGGCTACAGCTGAAGATGGGCGCAAAACCTTCCTTCCTTTTTTTCCCCTTTCTGACAAAGAAGCTACGCGTTCACCTATGTCCATTTTGTTGTTTGTCTCTCAGCCAAACTTCACAATAATTACCAAACCGAGCTTCACAAAACTTACTGGCAAGATGAGGTGTGGACTAAGAAAGAAAAGATTACATTATTTTGGTGCAGATCCTCGGGGAGGATCCGGCTCAGGATCGAAAGGTGGATCCAAGATCCTCCTAGCAGGATTATTATACATTCTACTTTGAAAAGAATACTGTCATGTTATTTTTATGCGTTTATACATTAAATACTTTCAATGAATATTAATTTCTTTCAGTGACGTTTTCAGTTCACCGCGTCAGCTCTAAAGAAGTACATTAGCAGTGTCTCTTTCAGCCCACACGTACTGTTACTTTATATGGCAAAAAGTAAAGGGTTTCAACCACGGCCTGGTGGTTCCAAAGGTGCTGCCCAGGAATCATGTTTCTGCCTGTGGTTATGCTAGCTCGGTGCTGCTGCGGGTTGCCTTCCGTGTGTGATGGGTGGATCGTTTGTGTTGTGTGTGGTGTGTGTTGTGTCAGCGGAGAGAAGGAATTCTGGGATGCATCTCTCGTCTGTCTGCTTTGTGTCTGTTGTCAGTCTGTGGTCAGCGAGTTTGCTCATTGACTGTGTGTGTGAGTGTGCCGTGTTGTGTGTGTGTGTGTTGTGTGCGTGTGTGTGTGTGTGTGTGTGTGTGTGTGTGTTTCTTCTCTTTCTCTCTCTGTCACTCTGTCTTTCTGTCTCCATTTCTGTCTGTCTCTCTCTCTGTTTCTGTCTGTCTGTCTGTCTGTCTGTCTGTCTGTCTGTCTTCTCTCTCTCTCTCTCTCTCTCTCTCTCCTCTCCTCTCTCCTCTCTCAATGTTCGCCCTCTGAACCGCCGGCTCTAGGTCTCACAACAGCATTCCCAAGCTCCCAAAGTTCTGGACGTGCCTTCAGGAGGTTCACGCTTACCTGGAGCGGTGCCTGGACACAAAGGTTTGGCACTGACGCCCAGTGCGTGCAACAGGAAGAGATGGCCAGCTGCACTCGGCCACAACAGTTGTTTAGCTGTGTTGAGTGTTGTGGAGGACACCGTTGGCGGCTTCCCATTGTAACTGGGATCACATCTCCGGTGATGTCAATCATTTAGTGGTCATCGGTAGAGATTGATGAGGTTGATCTCTTACCACACATTCTCTCTACTCTCTCTCTCTCTCTCTCTCTCTCTCTCTCTCTCTCTCTCCTCTCTTCTCTCCTCCTCTCTCTCTCACTCTCTCTCTTTGTAAAAGTAACTGTTTTGTTGGACAAGGTACTCACATAAGACAATATTATGAAACATCTGCACTTTCATGATCTGATTTTTTCTTTCTTTCTTTTTTTTTTTTTTTTTTTTTTTGGGGGGGGGGGGGGGGGGGGGAGGAGGAGGAGGCTAACTTATAAGGATAGGAATATTGGTCTGTTGGCTAAAAAAAAGAGAAAAAGAACAACTATGACTGTGAAGAAGATTATATATATATATATATATATATAAAATATATATATATATATATATATATATTATATATATATATATATATATATATATATATGTTGTGTGTTCGTGTGTGTGTGTGTGTGTGTGTGTGTGTGTGTGTGTGTGTGTGTGTAAATATAAATTCACTTAAAGGGAAGTATGATCCTCTCCGTTTAACTAGGTATTTTCCTGAAACTGGGAGAAGACAGCTTCGTTTCAGAACTTTAAATTGAGAAAGTGGATATTTTCGACAATTACTGACTTTGTGAAGACTAATGTAATCAATGACGTCAGTTGTGTTTTAGTATCTCTTCCAATTACTATGGACACCGAACCACCGTTTAACTCGGATGTTTTTTGTTCAATTCTGCCCCTGAGTTTAGACTGGATAGTTGTGTCTCGAGCTGTAAAATCTGAGTTATTAGAGCTAGTGACCGTCATGAAAATAGAACTTAAAAAAGCCCATAAAACATGATCATTGTAAAAACAAAAAGGCATTCATCTTAACTATATCATAATCACCCCCGCGTCCACAACCTTTTGCTAGAATGTGAAATGTTGCCATTTTCTGCTCCATTGAGCTACAAACAGCAGTGAGAATCAGCTAGACGCGGCACATGCTAGTGAGTAAGTGCAGTATTGCATCCGCTTCTCTAATCTTGTTTGGAGAAACAGTGCTCCCTATGTTCCGAGCAATACTCAACTTATTATCGTTGAACAACTCTGTAGAATTTCATTACCCCTTCACTAACATCATTAGGATCCGGTCGTCACAATCGTCCTCCTCTACGTCAATTTCGATTAGTCAGTCTGTGCTAATTCTGCAAAATGTGCATGAGATCAGACTGCATGAAATGAGAAGGGGCTTGTGTGACATTTTTAGCCATGGATCTTCCCCGCGTCAGACCAACGGGTCGGAGCCGGAATAGCTCAGTTGGTAGAGCGCCTGACTCGTAATCTTGGTGATCCTGGGGTTGCGGGTTCGAACCTCCGTCGGGCGTTTCGGTGCAGGGGGATTTTTTCCTCGGAGTTAACATTGGTTCTGACTCCATTTCCCATACAGTCCTTCGAATGAGACTATAAACCGAGGTTCCGTGTGTGAACGCACGCATAACATCTTGCACACACGTAAAATCCCACCACCAACTTTCGGAAGAGTAGGCCAGTTTGGCCGTTGGTATGGATGACACGTTACACATAGCATGCACCCTGCTGAGAAATGGAAAGAATGAAGGAAGTAAGGAAAATGAGTGATCGATATTGAACGTACTGACTGGATGACACGGGAAACGACTGAAAGAAGCGCCAGCAGGCAGCTCTTCAGTCGGCACTACCCAGGTAGGCAAGCCCGTTGTGTAAATGAGTGTTGATTGTAAAGTGCTTAGAGCTTGGCCTCTAGCCGAGAATAGGCGCTATATAAGTATTCATTATTATTATTATTATTGTTATATTATTATTTAATTCCACGCAGCCATTCTCAGACGATGGCTCCACTGGCTGTTCACAGACTGGAGGTCTCCGACAACCAACTCCAGTTCTTTCTCGGATGTTCTCTCTGATTTCGACCCATGGGAGGTCCACCACTACGCTGGATTTGTAAGTCTGGGCGGTAGGCGTCGTATCACATAGCCCGAGCGTTTAAGGTGGCGATCGCGTATTGTGGGAACACTGGGGATTCGCTGCCTTCTCTTTTTTCCCCATTCCCTTCGTGACATCATTAGTGAGATATCTCTCAGGCCTATGCTATTTAGTGACTCGACTTTCTTTCCTGTTCTCTATATACAGTTTGCACCTTTGCCATTTGGCGGGGAGCACATTTATTCCGTTGATCATCATCTTCGTAGAGGTTTTGGTCATTCACTCTTTATTCTTTTATTTGGTATTAATTATTGTCGACGATTTTTTAAAGGTAGCATGTGTTATGTTTAGCACTGTCTTTAGTAGTCTTCAATTGTGTGAATGAGCTTTTTGTTAACAAAAAGTCTGCGTTATGTCATGTGCATGTGACAAACTTCGAAGTGGTTTTTTTGCTGTCATTGTGGGTGATGGAGGGGGTGTGTACAAAAAAGCTGTGGAAGGTGCAATGAAGGTTAAGAATGAATAAGAAAAGGCGTAAAGAGATAGGTTAGGTCGGTTATGTGACAAAAATCCTCTTTTGTATTTTTTTCTGTGTGTATTGTTGCACTTACTTGCCTTTTCCTATTCTGGTTTTCTTTTTAAATTTTACACTCGCTTAGCTATTCTGTCATTTGCGTTAGCAGAAGGCTGGGAATGTACATATGTGGAAAGGGCTTTGTCAAATCTTCATCTTGAAAAGATTACAATTCTGCTTCAAGGGGGAAATGCCTGTATTACTGTGATTCCAGGTGTCAGTCCTTGCCCCAAGCAGTATTGATGTTATATCACTCAACCTGGTCAATTTCTTTTTGGTTACTGTAGACACCGGATTGCGGGGCGTGTAATATTTAGCGTGTTCTTGGCATTTTTGGCTCTGTTCCAAATAGAGACCTGTTATGTGGCGTATGATCTAGTTAGCATTTTTGGCGCTGACAATTTTCTTTATCCCATACTTATATGCTTACATAATTTGCTTACTTCAGTGAGAAGAAACAATGCGAGTGATTAGTATTCTTTATAATTCAGACCATTGTCTGTAAAGTCTTAACAGCAAATGTCCTTCTATCCACTCCATCACTGTCAGATGAATCGTTTTATTTACGATTCCCTTAATTGCTAGTGGAACAGGATCGAGGATAGTAGCCATCCTTGGCCTACACACCAGTTAGCATCCCTATCCAATCGCTACATGGATTCTTTCGGTCCGCACCTGACCTTCTGATCCTGCATTGCATTGTTTGACCCTTGTCATTTGATGGAAACCGAACCTGCTTAGTGCTGTAAATTTCGTGCCTAAATCACTTAAACTGCAATTCCTTCAGAAAGGTGTTCGGTTTGGTGGATGAGATCCGAGTGTGTGGTCTCAGTCCTTCTGTATGGGTCCATAGCATACCCAACACAGAATCTGTCTGGCCTGAACTATTCCATCCCGACAGTGCTGATTAAGATGCAACGTTCTCGATCTCCAACTCGTATTTCTCTGAGTTTGCCCTCCATGCCTGACATTTGCATCCGATCCTAACACCCTGTTTCCTAAAGCTAGACATAATTTTTGATGGTCTTACAAGAGATTTTGGTTCTTTTTTTGTTTGATCTACGTTTCTTGTTTCCTTTTCCTGAGCACTTGCACGCGTCTTGGTGCTTTCTGTCTGTTTGAGAATGGTCTCAAAACATAGCGGATATGGTGTAGCATATATGGACTGGTCCACACGCAGTGACACCCCCTTGATGAAACTGAAACTCTCATTGTTGAAGACAGTATGAGACTAACCTTTACTCACATTCTGTTCTTTTTTTCTCATTCACTTTGGTTCAGATTTCCCTATAAGGATGACTATTTACCATGCACACAAGCACGCCTGAGGCATGCCACGAAATGAGAGTTCAACTGTTACATTAGCTTACGCGCCTGCGTATCAACTTTGGGAGCTGTCAGATTACTGGGGAAAAAACCACATTGTTCCTTTTGAATACTTGAGATTTTCACCCTCAAGCCAGCAACCAGAAGTAGGAAGTTCAGCGAGCTCTCCAAAAATTCAATTTAGTGCAGTGTTGCATGAGTTGGATGCTATTTATATGACTTGTTATTCAGAAGATGGCCGTTACACACAAATATCTCTCGAAATTTGAAGTTCTTTCTCTTTCTTTGTTCATGAGCGCCTCTGCAACTTTTGAAAAAAAAGTTTATTTTTCTATGGACCATATTCTCAAACGACGTCAGAATTCAAAGTGCATGAACACGAATTAAGACTTTTTATGAAAACACATGTGAGGGGAATTTTTCTGCTATGCTTTTTTTCTGTCAGTCTTTCTTTCTTCTTTCTTTTCTTTCGTTCGTTCGTTCGTTTGTCGTTCGTTCTTTCTTTCTTTCTTTCTTTTCTTTTCTTTCTTTCTTTCTTCCTTCTCATAATCCCTATTGCATACCCGCTGAACCAATATGAGTAGGCATTCTTTCTTCTATTTCTATCTTCTTTCCTTCCTTCCTTCCTTTCTGTCTTTCTTTACTCCTTTCTTTCTTTCCTTTTTTCAGTTTCATAATCCTTATTCCTTACCCGGTCGGCCAACATGTGCAAGCATTATTCTCCGTGGGGTATCATCACATCTATCTCACTACAATCCCCATGGACTCTACAACTAAGACAATTTTGGCAAAAAACTCATCGCAAGCATGGACGTTGTTCTGTCACTGTGTTGCAAAAGGTCAACCCTGGTATAAAATGTCACTCCAGGTATCAGATTTACATTTGATACCGGCAGGCAGTTTTGTTCGTCCACCATGGAGCAAATTGTTACTTTATGTGACAGCATAGTTTTTGCTATGGTCGAATTTGACCGATCACTGCTTTGAGACATATGTACAATGAACGCGTGCGTCTAATACTTTCGATGATGGTATTGATATGTTCTGATGGCGATGGTGATGGTAATGATAGTGGCTATCGTAGTATGAGCAAGTCAGTCTAGTTTTTGACATACAGGAATGGGATTATGTCCAAGAACCAAACATATGGAATAAGCTACACACGTCTCTCAGATAGTCTGATTCTCTCTCCACATTCAAGACAGATGACAAACATATCCCTTCTTTATTAAGCAGCGTATACACCGCTTAGATAATCATACATAAAGTATGACTAGAGAGAATTAGTACTGACTGTATGGTATATGTATATCATTGTACGAAAGTGTCAGCCACAACAGAAGTAGTCATAGTAACAGTAGCAGTGGAAGTGGTAGTAGTAGTAGTAGTAGTAGTAGTAGTAGTAGTAGTAGTAGTAGTAGTAGTAGTAGTAGTAGTAGTAAGTAGTAGTGTATAGTATAGTAGTGATAGTAGTAATAGGGGTGGTTGCAGCAGCAGTGGCGACAGTAGCAGCAATAGTGGTAGTAGTATTAGCAGCAGCAGCAGCAGTAGTAGCAGCAGCAACAGCGGCGGAGGCAGAGTAGTAGTAGTAGTAGTAGTAGTAGTAGTAGTAGTAGTAGTAGTAGTAGAGTAGTAGTAGTAGTTATTGTCGCTGTTGTTGTTTTAAAGGTTGAAATTTAGAAAGCGGAAGAGAAGGAGCTACAGCAGCGGCAGCAGCAACTACAGCAACAGCAGCAGCAACAACAGCAGCTACAACAGCAATACTGATAGAAGTAGTAGTCGCAGCAACAGCGGTAGCAGTAGCAGCAGTAGCAGCAGCAGCACTGGTAGCAATAAAATAGTGAAAGTTGCTGTTATAGTAGTCGTAGTATTGGTAATCGTAACGTATTGAAAGAACTTCCTCAGTTAACGCGAAACTATCAGTACGACGACAATAACGACAAAGTCGATGACGGTGATGGCGACGTCTGCGACAACGATGACGACGACGACGACGATGATGATGTTGTTGATTCTGATGCTGATGCTGATGATGTGATGTGATGATGGCTGATGATGATGATGATGGATGATGATGATGATGATGATGATGATGATGATGATGATGATGATGATACTGCATGACATTGCTTTAGACCTATGTTGATGGGGATGGAAATGGTAACGAGTTCTTTCATTCAATTATACTTTTAGAAAACTGACAGAAAATCTATTTGTATTTGCAGATCCGTTATCTCTATCAGGCAAATGTCCCGATTATTAATCCTATCCAGGATGGGCGCAAATCTAAGTTGAATTGATTTTTTAAAAGTTTATTTGTACTATGATTCTACTCTAGTGCAATCTGATTGTTTCTGTTACTCTTTCTGCTGATTTATTGTTATCTCACCTGTAATGGACTTTACTCTCGTGCAATCTGATTGTTTTTCTGACTCTTTCTGCTAGTTTATTGCTATCTCACCTATAATGACGTGATTGTTCACGGCTGTATGATTGCGTCCGTCATTCTTGCTGATGCGCAGTTAATTTGCCAATTTGCATTTTGTTTCTTCGGTCATTTGATTTTGCAAGTCATTCATTTCTCTTTTGTGAATTGGCCCCAGAACGTCCTGACAACTAAAACTTCGATGATGAAAGTCTGAATTTTCGTACACCATCTAAGCTCAATGGCTACGTGCCCAGCTGTCACAAGCAACACGCATTTAAGAAACGAAACCCAAAGTAAGTCTAGCTTACACTGGAGGAAGAAAGTCTAGGTAAAACCTTAACAGCAAAAGGCCTTCAGAGTAAAAAAAAAAACAAAAAACTCTCTGTCAGACAAGTGTTTTGCCCTGAATTCCTTACACTCGAAGGGGCATCCAGAGTAGGATTCAAGATGAACTTCTGCGCCTTTTTTCCTGGCGCTGCCGGAATTTGATGTTCGAAATTTTTGGATGGGTAGATGTTACAAGGTGCGTTTTTCTTTTCGTACGATGTCTTACCCGTACCGTTATAGGAAACCTGTTGTAAGCTGGGAAATTTTTTGGCCTTTGTTCCTCTTTGACCAGATCCAACCGGAACTGTTTTCAGCGCGCCTGCACCATTGCCTTCGTGCATAACTTGTCTGCGTTTTCTGTTTTAGACTGATCTGGAAAAAAAGGACAAAGTATAAGCAATGGCAACAAAAGAAAGACAAAGATTTCGTTGTTCTGGACATATGCCTCTACAATCCAGCCGCCCAAGCCAAATAACTTAGAATCGTGGCACTGTGATGGGTGCGTTGAGGGTCTAGTTCGCTCATTTCCATTTCATCTCTCCGGCGCAAACTAACAAGAATGGGGCTAAACATCATTCAGCGTCTTTGTCACTGCAAACTGCTTCAGTTTGCAGTTTTTAGTTCTGCTTCTCAGGAGTAAGAAGGCACATATTGTGTGACTAAATCTGATTATGGCATGAGAAAATGGATTCATTACAGACCAGACGCCGCTTTTGTCATTGAACTCGCACGCACGCAAGCACGCACATGTGTGTGTGTGTGTGTGTGTGTGTGTGTGTGTGTGTGTGTGTGTGTGTGTGTGTGTGTGTGTGTGTGTGTGTGTGTGTGTGTGGTGTGATGAGAGAGAGAGAGAGAGAGAGAGGGAGGGGAGGTGAGAGGGAGCAAGAGAGTTTGCGTTTGCGTATGTATGAAAGCATAATGTGTGCCTGCATCCATGCATGCGAGTGTCTATGCGTGCGCACATGTTTATGTACATGTATATGAACATTCATGCATGCATGTGTCATGCGTCTGAAAGAAATGATAGCTACATCGTTTTCACCTGGAGGTAAACTGATTATATTAATGATTTTTCATTGGAATATCTGCATCAGGGCGAACCTACACCCCCCAAAATACGAGCGGTGCAAAATGGCACGGTGCTTATTGGCACGGGTCAAAATGTAAAGGGCAAAAAGGTGATTTGTGATGTTCTCATGGGTATTTGGATGCTGGTTAGCGTTGCCTGCTTTTTGGCGACCGATAACTACACAGGAAAATATCTGCTTGCGTAGAAAGAGCATATTCACATACAGATAGGCAGACACACCGACAGATAGACAAACACACACGCTATACACACGTATAGCCATGCACATGTGCGTGCACCCGCACACCATGAACATGCGATAAACCTCAAACAATATATTACAGTTTAAGAACATGCTGTAAATTACTGCAATGGTTAAAGATGGCAAACTCTCTCTCTCTCTCTCTCTCTCTCTCTCCTCTCTTCTCTCTTCTCTCTCTCTCCTCTCTCTCTCTCTAAGGAATGAGAGAGCAGGAAAAAGAAACTGGGAGTGCAGAAAGGAGGACAGGAGAGGAGGGGGGTAGGAAGCAGGGAAGGACGGACCGTGTTTGTGGACAGTTCCTATGCAAGTGTTTTGTGTGCGCGCACATACATGTGTGGTGCGTGTGCAAGTATCCCACCTGTAGTGCTTTTGCTCAAGTGTAAGCATATCTGTCTGCTTACGTACCTATCTATCTATCTATCCATCTAATTATTTATCTATTTTCTATTCATGTGTGTATACAAATTATATGTTTCAGATATGTGTACGTTTGTGCTCATGTGTGTAGGTATGTTTATGCATTCTTCTTCTGTGTATAGGTGTAAGTGCGTGTAAACCCTATTTTTCTCCAGACCATCAGATTTACGTTAAAGGCGTACACCCCTTGTTTATTTGCCGTCTGCCTTTAAAATGCCCTAGTTTAATGAAAGGGGAGAGACAGAGCAAAATATGATACGCTCGCTATAGTAGCAGGGCTACCAGTCGAACCCAGTATAATCAGAAACAGTCTGGACGGTGTTTATGTTGGGCGGATTGATTCATGAAAAAAAAGCAGAGAGAGAGAGAGAGGAGAGAGAGAGGAGAGAGAGAGAGAGAGAGAGAGAGAGAGAGAGAGAGAGAGATTTTGCAAAGACCACGACTTGTAAACGTTGGAAATTCTATCTTCGGTATTACGGAGGTGTTTGGGAAGTTACAACTTTCATAAGACAGGAATCTTGAATCAGGTTGCATGCCACTTTGAGACAAGGGTTAGCACTCCAAAGACCACAGGAGGCGAATAGCAGAAACAGAAGTAACAAAAACTAACAAAAAGTGACAAGATATCTGTGAAATTGTTTGAAAAGCATTGCTTAACAACTTCTATTGACTAAACTACCGTCTCTCCTACGTTCATTAATTTCATATTCGCTATGTATATCTGCAGGAACTGAAGAGCATAAAAAAACTGTGAAAGAGAAAAAGTCAACAATAATCACACATCACAGGACTGTCAGATCACAATGCTTTATTTCCTTTTTTCGTGTACATCCTCGCGGTAACTGATATTTGCACTGTTATATTTCCCGTGTTTGGGGAAAAGACTGATCGTGTCCATTCCCTTTTTGTGCAGAAATATTGGAATCGTTCCTGGAGATGAAAAAAGTGATTTATCCATGTCTTGTATTGTTTCAAAAAAAAAAATCTCCGCAATTTGACTAAGAAAAATACGTGTCATGTTGGCATTCCAATAGATCCCACGAAGGAGAAAACTAATAATCTACTCCGACATGGCACACTTTCCACACTGAAACAATCAAATTCAGGGACATGCACCAGTGTACGTCACGTGAATGAAAACCTTGAATTTGTATTTCTAAGAATAGGTACTGTTTTCTCCCACAAACTTGGTAGAAACTGGCAAGTAACAAGCGTTCTTTTTAAGTGTAACTCAAACTCCCTAAGTTATAAAGATGTTGCACTTCTGTAGCCTGTGACCCGTACCCTACGGAAATATTGCTTGAAAAGACCATCAGAACTCTGAAAAAGGCAAAATGCTTTCAGAGAATATGTTCATTATGTTTAATGTCCCACAAGATTCAGGTTATCAGATTATTACTTTATTCACATTTTGCTGTGAAATAAAAACAGCTAGCGCTTGATAAGATCATTTTACATGCAGAAGTCATTTAAATCAAGAAAGAGATAGGGAAGTACACGTGTTGGTTCAGCTTCCTCTTTGATTTAAGAGAGAAAAAAGAAGTTGCATTCATTGAGATGTGACGTGAAGTGAAGCAGTATGACGTCAGGCGAAGACAGGATTTCACCACACTGCTGCTTTGACGCCCGTATGACGTCACTGTGCTGACCCCGTCTGCTGTGAGGTCACGATGAGCCGTGGTTATCGGCCACCTGAAAAATAATAAATTCATAGTTACTTTGTTGATTTATACCGTTTTGTGTGTGTGTGTGTGTGTGTGTGTGTGTGTGTGTGTGTGTGTGTGTGTGTGTGTGTGTGTGTGCGTGTGTGTATGTGTGTATGTGTGTGTGTGTGTGTGTGTGTGTGTGTGTGCGTGCGTGCGTGCGTGCGTGTGTGTGTGTGTGTGTGTGTGTGTGTGTGTGTGTGGTGTGTGTGATCCGTTGTTTCATGTTCTGTGTCATCTTCCATTCCCTCACAACACCATCAAAACAATACAGAACTGGTCAGCAGTGTGCGTTGCTCATTGGAGTGGAAGCCACCACTGCTCCTATCCAGCCATAATCCTCCTGAATGTCTTGACATGCCAATCGCACGAACTGACAACAGACAGACAGACAGACAGACAGACAGATAGATAGATAGATAGATAGATAGATAGATAGATAGATAGATAGATAGATAGATAGATAGATAGATAGATAGATAATGTCGACAACGATGACGATGACAATGATAAGAATGATGATGACAACGATGACGATGATAATGATGGTTTTGACAATAGTAATCATGACGACGACGACGACGACGACGATGATGACGATGATGATGATGACGATGGTAATGCGCAGCTCCATGTGTGTAGGAGACCGCACGACACAGCGGACTCCACACCTCATTAACGGAAAAAAATAAAAAATAAATGGCAGTTGGCAATTGGCAGTCTCTCCATAGCCCAAGTCGACATCAGTAAATGTGATGAAAGGGAGGGGGGGGGGGGGGGGGGGGGGGGGGGGGGGGGGGGGGCTCAGCTGGGAAGACTGGGACCACACAGTCGAGTTTCATCCACTTAACGGATGCGTTTCTGAGTTTTGCTCAAATTTCCTGACCAACACTGCAGGTGCTTGTATCTCTCGGGCCATGGTTCACGCCGGGATATATCATAAAAGGAAGCGAAGAGTACTGCCCTGTCATGTAGTCTCAGACCGAAATGGAAATCCGTAGCATCATCTTAATCATCCTCATTCTCGTCGATCAGCATTAAAAAAATGTCTCAAATTCTGTGGCCCTTCATGCCCTTCTCTCATGGTGACATCAATTTCGATGTCCTCTCCACGTCTATGGTCTTGGTTTGGTTCCGTCGGGGTCACCGGTATCGGCGAGTCCATGGGGGCTGTCGTTGGACGGACGTGGTGGCGCCCTCCGGAGGGAGAGCTCACTCACGCCGGCTCCGCGACTAAGCAATTATTGTCATCAGTAGCGGGCTTAGTAGGTGGTGTCCTGCGTATGTTAGATCAGAACAGGCGCCACTGTTCACCACCGAAGTGACTCGGCAGCAGTGCAGTGTCTCCTCCGGTGGGTTGCCTCTTGACGACTTGACATTGACTGCTCCCTGTGGATTGCCGGGGCCGGAGCTGCGGCATGGCCGACCAGGGTGTGGCTGTGGACGGGGTGTCCGAATGAGCGGCGTGGGTGCACTGCCTCTGAGGTGGCGCAGAGGTTGGGACAGCAAAAAAGAAAAAAAAATCTGATCCGTAGGTGGCCATCATTTAGAAACGAAGAAATAAGTCTCAGTTTCTGTGGATTGCTATTTCAAAGGATACAGAAGAGAGAGAAGAGAGAGAGAGAGAGAGAGAGAGAGAGAGAGAGAGAGAGAGAGAGAGAGAGAGAGAGAGAGAGAGAATCACCAACAAATTTAACCGACAAAACCAGCAACAGCAACAATGATAATGACAACAACAACAGAATACTATTACTACAACTGCTACTACTACTACTACTACTACTACTACTACTACTACTACTACTACTACTGCAACTACTACTACAACCACCACCACAACCATCACCACGACCACTACTACTACTGCTACTACTAACTACTACACTACCACCACCACTACTACTTCAACCACCACCACACCACAGCACCACTACTACTACTACTACTACTACTACTACTACTACTACTACTACTACTACTACTACTACTACTACTACTACTACTACTACCACTACTACAATCACCAGACCACCACCACCACCACCACCACCACTACCACTGCTAAAATAATAGTAATTTAAATCGCTTGTGTCTCCTGCAATACAATACCAATACGATGATTAGGCACAAAATGTCGGGTTCTCGTTGTTCAGTTTAGTTCATACGCTTTCATTGAAATTACAATTATATTCTGACGTGTCTGTGTGTGCTGTCGTGTCCTTCGTGTCCTGTTTATGACATCCCTGTCCAATTCTGTGGACCAAAACTGTCGCCTGACCTCTGTTAGTCTTTTGCTGCTGAAAAAAAAAAATGTTTGATTTTCACCTTGAACTATGATCCTCTGGTTTTCCATCCATGAAAAAGAATTCCATATCCCCCGACTCTTTTTCTTTTTTAATCTTCAGGTTTTTGATAGTGGATAGTTAGGAACGGATACACAACAGTCTCCGTGAATCTTGAATTTAAAAAAAGAAGATATTCTCGTCTTTTTCTTTTTAGATATAATTTTTTTTGCAAGTTGGCGAGAATGTAAGTGTATTTGGAAATATTGCTTTTTTTTCGTGTTTGTATTGGGCAGCAGCAGCAGTGATCACGACAACGGACTTCCAGTGCCCCCACTGTTCCAGACTCTGCGCCTCCAGATTGGGGCTGCAGAGCCACCTCCGCGTACATCGATGAGCTGCAGAAACGCTAACGTCATCTTCGGATCCGAAGGACTACCATCATATGGCTGACTGCTCACTGAGAACGACAGTAATAGGCATATGATCACTCCCTCAAAGATCGTGCCCGTTTCTAAATGAAATTTAGCAAAACCAGCGGGAGAAATAAAACAACTGCGTGAGAAAAAAAAAAGACGAATCACTTGCTGTTGCAAAGATCTACAGTTTCACTACATTATCTTAAACATGAGTTTGACATGGTCTGTCTCATACAAGAATTTAGAATGAATTTCATTTTGCCTTCGCAACACAGTCAGTAACCTTCTGAAGCTTGGGAGATAAAACGCTATTTTTTCCATTTATCTATTTGTTTATTTATTTATCAGTTTCATTACATACACACAGACACACAGACGCAGACACACACAGACACACACAGACACACACACACACACACACACACACACACACACAACACACACACACACACACCACACACACATTATATATATATATATATTATATATATATATATATATATATATATATATATATATATATATATTCATTCATTTATTTGTTTGTCTATTTTTGTTTACTTATCTCTTAACTGTTTAATGGATTGACAAATTGCAATGAAATGACCGAACGCGGACAAAAAAAACATCACAATGTACTGACAGTGAATTACTTTCACAACAGAAGGAACGCAGTAAAGCAGAGCATGTGCAGACGCGGCACACATCTATATCTATCTGCTATTTGCCTTTCCTATTCGATCAAGGTCTGTTGCCAGTCTCTAAGAACACCGTACATTTTCCACCAAGGTCCAGGTCTCCTGTCTTCAACAAAATCTGGCTGTGCGGAATAACTGGGACACCTTAGACAGACCCTGTGTTAAAACTGTGTAGCGTGTCTAGGTTATCCGGACTTCCTAAAAAAAAAAAAAAGGTGTCGGACGCGCCTCCTGATCTTGCCCGCCAATACACTGGATCCTCCTGATGTCGGTGTACATCACAGACCTTCGAGGTGTCTGTGTCTGTGTGTGTGTGTTTTCGCCGATTAAGAACGGCTACGGAAGGAGACTTTAACTCCAAAGATCTCTGACGCTGTAAGAGCATTGAAGAGGTCTCTTCTGACTTCGACGTCTGGGTCTTTCACAGGAAAGAGCTTACTGATTACTATTTTTGTTCTGGGGCGGATCGGAGACAACGCCTCTGACGCATTTTGCGAAATTTGAGCTGGTTTCTTTTGGATCCCATTTCTTGACGTTGTTCACCACGCAAATAAACAGCCAAGACATCCACCTGTGCTTCACTTTCAGTACGGGATAGGGCTTTTTTTTAAGTCGATGGAGGGTTTTCCATTTTGTACTCACTCACTCACTCTCTCCCTTGACCGAATGGTCGTGGGGGAGACATGATGGACGTCTTGCGGGCCAAAGAGCGCCAGCCAGTTCTGTCTTCTGCCGCTCTGATCAGGGAGGGGCTGTCCATTCGGGTCCACTCTTTGATGTTGTCCATCCAGTTCTTTGCTGGTCGTCCGCTCAGATAGAAACCACATCAAAAACGCACGATCGCTCAAATCTTTTCCTGTTTACCTTGTTCATGATTGTGTCAAGGATAAACTCGGCCAGCGGAGATAGATCTTGTTTTCATGCCCGATGAGGGGAGCGATTATCTTTGGATCTCTTCTTTTGTGTTCTGGACCTAGTATGCTTGGATTTTACGTTACGTGAAATTTTTGCGTCATTTGACGTGGTTGTTGACTCTTTCTTCTATAAAATTTTTATTGCTTTCTACTCTTTTATTTTCTGTCGGTTCCAGTTGTGACTCCGAAAGTGATGTTGCAGAATTGACGACTGCTTTCGTAAGTGAACCAGTACTGTCAGTCTGACTGTCAGCAGGTGGCTTTAGTCAAGATAACCAGCACATTGAGATCATTCAGCAAAGTAAACGCAACGTGCATTATGGGTTTTTGTCTTGATACTGAAAGATAGGCTACTGATCGGCGAAGACTTTGCAAGAGGTTTGAAATTAAAAGGAAGATAATTCATGTAAATTTAGAATAGAACAGAGCCAGATCTGATCAGATTCCTGAGGTACACCATATTCAACGTGCACGAGACATATTAATGAAGAATCTCGCTATGCAACTTGCTCCCTGTTGTTAAGAAATGATGAATTGATAGTAACAGAGTAAGTAGTTAAATTGTACATAAGTAGCTTCTAATACAGAAGATTCTGGCCAAGAGTATTAATGCCTTGGTAAAATCTACAAAGACTGAACAAGAAAGTAAATCCTTGTTCAAGTTTGGATGCCATTCGTCTAAAAGACTTGTTAGCACAGCGTGACAAGGACAGTTCTCCTTAAATCCGTTTTAAGCAGGGTGAAATAATTCGCTCTTACTGAAACGAAATCAAGATTTTAGTTTATAAACTTTATAAGCGGTTTAACAATATGCATATTAGTGATATAGCGAGTAGCTTTAATAATCACTCACATCAAGAGGCTTATAAATAGGTAACACTTTCGTTTCCTTGAAAACTTGTGGCTTACAGCTACAGAGAGAGAGAGAGAGAGAGAGAGAGAGAGAGAGAGAGAGAGAGAGAGAGAGAGAGAGAGACAGACAGACAGACAGACAGACAGACAGACAGACAGACAGACAAAGACAGAGAGAGACAGAGACAGAGAGAGACGGAGACAGAGATACGAAGACAGATTCCGAGAACCAAAAAAATATATATATATATATATATATATATATATATATATATATATATATATATATAATATAGATAGATAGATAGATAGATAGAGAGAGAGAGAGAGAGAGAGAGAGAGAGAGAGAGAGAGAGAGAGAGAGAGCGGCAACCGGCATAAGCTGACTGAGAGAGAGAGGGGAAGAGAGAGAGAGAGAGAGAGAGAGAGAGAGAGAGAGAGAGAGAGGCGGTTTGGTGGGAAAAAGATAACCTAGCAAACTAAGGGGGAGAGAGAAGGGAATACTTTCCTTTGGGGCTGTAGTTTTCTTGCGTACAGGAACAGCATATTTTGGTAAATGGGGTAAAACTGTCGTCATTCAGTGCTTCCAAATCTTCAAGAAATTTGTTTTCTTGTATAAATTAACTATTTATAAGGCATACATTGTTTTGAAAATATTGCCGATCATCAAATTATATTGGGATAAAAAAAAGAAAACAAAGTCACTTAAAAAAAAACGTTTTTTTTCATCAATTGTTAAAACCACTTCATAGCTTAGGAACACACACACACACACACACACACACACACACACACAACACACACACACACACACACACACACACACACACACACTGTGGTTTTACCCATACACGTACACGTTATAACTAACATACATACATACGCATACGTAAGTACACCAGAGCACACCTACATACACAGGAACGTGTGGGCGTGCACAGATACTTAGGGCTCGTGCATGCATGTCAAGATTACCACTCCCACGTGTGCAAGCACAAATATAGTTTCGCAAATTAATGCACCAATCTTGCACATGGAACGAGACACAAAACGAGAAAGTGAGGGTGTGATAGCAGAGAGAGAGAGAGAGAGAGAGAGAGAGAGACTTCGCGCCTTGTAAATGCCAGCCAGTTTTTTTTTTTTCTCCATGGAGTGTGTGTGTGTGTGTGAGTGTGTGTGGTTGTTTCCGGTTTATGTTGCCATTGTTTCGGAACACGGTAGTCTACAAACAAACTAGCGCGTTCTTATATTTTAAGAATTCGACTTTGATCTTCGAAGACTTCTACAGAGAGGAGTGTTGATACTGCGTCATCGCGTTCTTGTGGAAACTCGATTGTAACGTTGTTTGGGTCGCACTTTTTTTTTTTTTCAAATTACCATGACGCAATTCTTCGCCATGACAGATAATGTTGGGATGGCTTCAGAAGAAACTAGGTGTAGGATTCTTAGAACCCAGCTGGTTTGTTCGGCAGTTTAGGATTGTACTTCTCTAGTCCCACCAGCACCATCGGGTGTGTCTTTTTCTGGTTTGCTTTCTGACTGATCTGAGGAAAGGCCCAATGACGGCGAGGAAAGACCTACGGACCGCAGGGAAAATCCTGTTGACAGCGGGAAAGACTGTGACGCGGGATTCTCTTCAGAGAGCATGTAAGACCTCATAGCGAAAGCTTGGCCGTGTCTGGAGTTGTGCTGTCTTCACCTGTCAGCAGAACAGCAACGAGTGTGGCTACGGGATCCACACGGCAGTTTCCTGACGGTGGCTTTTTTCGCTGGTGGGTTCTGGGATCATGAAATATAGGCTGGTACACCCATGGGACGCTCCCGTGGTGGTTCTGTCATGTCACATCCAGTTGCCATTACACAATGGCATCTGCCAGGGAGTAATCACGCCCCTTGATGTCTTAGTGGAGTGCCCTGTGCATGCCTGATCCTATGTGAACAAGCCGTACGCTTCCAAGGGTGGCGCAGAATTGCCCCCAGAGGGTTTATTCGGAAGTTGAGGACTGTACTTCTCTGGGTCCACCTGTACCTTCGGGTGAGTTTTTTTTTCTGGTCTGCCTTTTGGCTGACTCTGGAGAAAGGCCCAGTGACGGCGAGGAAAGACCCACAGACCGCAGGGAACGTCCTGCTGACAGCGGGAAAGATTGTGACCCGGAATTCTCTTGAGAACGTATATGACCTCACAGCGAAGGCTTGGCCATATCTGGAGTTTTTACTGTCTTCAATTGTAAGCAGAACCGCAACGAGTCAGTTTGCGGGATAGACACGGCAGTTTCTTGTCGGTGGCATTTTTCGCTGGTGGGTTCTAGAGTTACGAAATATTGGCTGGTTACATCCATGGGAACGCTCCCGTGGAGATTCTCTCGTTTCACTTCCAGCAGCCATTATACAATGGCTTCTGCCAGGGGGCAATTATGTCCCTTGACGTGTTAATGGAGTGCCCTGTGCATGTATATACCCTCTGTGAACACAGCACAGGTTTCCAAGGATGGTATAGGACTTCTCTGGGTCCCAACTGCACAATCAGGAGCATTAATTCTGATCTGCCTTTCGGCCAACTCAGGGGAAAGCTCTAGAGACGGTGAGGAAAAACCCACGGATGGCGGGGAAAGTCCTGTTGACAGTGGAAAACACTGACCCTGGAGTCCCTTCAGAGAGCACGTAAGACGTCATACGAAAGCTTGGCCATATCTGGGGTATTTCTGTCTTCACCTGTCAGCGGAATAGCTGCGGGACGCACACGGCAGTTTCTTGACGTTGGCGTTTTTCGCTGGTGGTTTCTGGAGTCATAAAATATGGCTGGTACACCCACTGGGACGCTCCCGTGGAGGTTCTGCATGTCACTTGCAGTAACCATTGTAAAATGGCATCTGCCATGGGGCAATTATGTCCCTTGACAGTGGAATGCCCTGTGCATGTCTGCAGCCTACGTAAACACAGCGCAAGCTTCCAAGGGTGGTGCAGGATTGCTCCCGGCTGGTTTGTACGGTAATTGAAGACAACTTCTCTGAGTCCCACCTGCACCATCGGTTGCATCTTTTTTCTTCTTCTATACTTGTGTTTGGATGGCTTCAGAAGAAATTAGGTGTAGGATTCGTGAGCAAACAAGCTATCATGTAAAACATGCTCAAAGATAGTCTACAAGACAGCAACGTTGTTGAAATTGCTGCTGTTGTTTCGACTGGCTTCTAGCCAGAGTGAAGCATGCTAGGCACTCACATGAAAGTGTGCAACCACAAGATCTAACATCCACTCAAAGGATGCGTATCTGAGAGATTTGCTCAAAATTCCAGAATAACACTGCCTGTCCAGTTCGATGTCGTATCATATGATAACAGGAAGAGTACAGTAAAGCTCCCTCATACAGTCCCAGGCTGAAATGGGATTGTAAAGTATCGTCTGCACTATCCTCAGCCTTACTGATAGTCATAAACAAAACAAAACAAACAACGTCTCAAATTCTGTGGCATGAAGATGCCCAGTTCTCGATGTGACCTCAGTTAAAGATTCATTTTTCGAAGTCAGTTCCCGAGATGGGTTTTCGTCAACGTCGTTACAAGGGCAACTTCAAGGATGGACTTGGTGAATCCATCAGTCACTCACGCTAGCTCCACGATTGTCATCACTTGGGGAAGGTGGTGGTGGTTGGGGAAGAGGCTTAGTAGTTGTTTATTCTGCGTGCGCTAGATCATTAAAAGGCACTGTTGAACACAACCACAGGAAGTCAGCAGTCGTGCAGGGTCTTCCCCCGGCAGGTCGCCTCATAACATTTCGAATTGATGTGCTTCCTGCGGGCTGTGACAGGACAAGTACTAGTGTAGCTGTGCACAGTGGTGCTGGAATGAGCTGCTGCGAGAGAAAGACCACTTAGAGGGCATGGGAGTTGAGATAGAAAAAAGGGAGAAAGGGTGAAATAAAGATGTTCTTTTTTCGTGAGTGGGCGTGTGGGGAAACATTAGTGTTCGTCCGTACTGGACTTGTGTCCCAACAGAGAATCTATCTCTTTAAAGACACAATTTGTAAAGCTGTCTAGCAATTGTTCCTCAGTGTGTTCAGTGTACTGATAGACCGACACTGCTGGAAAGCAATTTCCTTTGCTTTCACAAATACATTTTGCCTTTTTGACTACCTTCTGCACAAGAAGCAGTGCTTCGACTCTCCCTCTGGCAATAACTTAAGTGTAAATAAATCATACAGTTGAGAACAGAAGGAGACGATCATTTACCTCATTAGCTGCCTGTTCCTCTGGCCAGTGGTCTTCTCTCTTGCCCAGCCTGCCTCCAAACATCAATCTGTCCATTCTCTCGCGTTTTCCCAGCTGCGGTCCGAACATCATACTGTCAAATCTTTCTCGTTTGCCTAGTTGAGGTCCGAACATTCTGCTGTCCATTCTTTCTCGTTTGCCTAGCTGTGGTCCGAACATTCTGCTGTCCATTCTTTCTCGTTTGCCTAGCTGTGGTCCGAACATCCGGCTGTCCATTCTCTCACGTTTGCCCAGCTGTGGTCCGAACATCCGGCTGTCCATTCTCTCACGTTTGCCCAGCTGTGGTCCGAACATCATACTGTCGAATCTTTCACGCTTGCCAAGCTGTGGTCCGAACATCCGGCTGTCCATTCTTTCCCGTTTGCCCAGTTGAGGACCAAACATCATAGTGTCCATCTTTTCTCGTTTTCCTAACTGTGGTCCGAACAACATACTGTCCATTCGTCGCTTGCCCAGTCTGGATCCAAATAGCATGCTGTCCATTCGTCGCTTGCCCAGTCTGGATCCAAATAGCATGCTGTCCATTGGTCGTTTGCCCAGTTGAGGTCCAAATAGCATGCTGTCCATTCGTCGCTTGCCCAGCTGAGGTCCAAATAACATGCTGTCCATTCGTCGCTTGCCCAGCTGAGGTCCAAATAACATGCTGTCCATTCGTCGCTTGCCCAGTTGAGGTCCAAACATCATGCTGTCCATTCGCCGCTTGCCCAGTCGGGATCCAAATAACATACTGTCCATCGGTCGCTTGCCAAGCTGAGGTCCAAACAACATACTGTCCATTGGTCGCTTGCCCAGTCGGATCCAAAGAGCATACTGTCCATTGATTTTTTGCCTAGCCGTGAGCCAAACAACATGCTGTCCATTGCCCGCTTCCCTAGTTGAGGTCCAAACAGCATACTGTCCATTGGTCGCTTGTCCAGTTCAGGGCCTGACAACATGTCATCCATTTCTTGTTCGTCAGAATCGGGGACAGCGGAAAAGAGTCCAGACCACGTTTGTTGCGTCGGGTTGAAGACTGAGCATGTTCGTCGTCTCCCTGTTCTTCCTGGTGTGCCTGTGCCCCCGCCTCGCTCTTGTCGCCCCGCTTCCCAGACGTCCCATGAAGGCATAGGAATCCAAGCCTTTTTTGGACAGCTGGTCACTAAAGCCATTGCCATACACACCGCTGGGTTCCCGAATATCAGCCCCTTCTTTCTGGGAACCGTCGGTGCCACCTTCACCGGCGTGGAGGAGATCTTCAGAAGCATCCATCCTCGCAGTTTTTCCGGCTTTCCAAGAGTTACTCAAGTCATCCATTTGTCTCTTTCCAAGTCTCCCAAAGTAGGCATACTGGTCCAGTCCACGTTTGTCTACATCCTCATGGCTACCATCCTCATCCTCTCCACGCTTGCCTAGTCTCCCAGCGAAGGCTTTGGCGTCCAGAGCGACTCTCTTCTCAGGTGTCGGGTCGGCGACTGGCTCCGTGGGCGAGTCTCTTTTCTGTTGCTGCAGTTGACCACTGGCCGAACGTCGCCGAGGCAAAGAGAAGTTGTGGCCACCAATAGAAGGAAGAGGTAGGCTTTCAAGCTGGGGAAGTGGAGTCTTTTCATCAGCATCTTGTTTGCTTGAGGGATGCAATGATGTCGGTTGCTGTATGTTGTTCTTGATCGTGTTGTTCCTGAAACAGAAAAAAAGGGAGATTGTTGATAAACAATTTTGGTGTATGTCTTACCAATATGAATATATTCTCAGATTTTATTCCTCCTTATCAAAATTGAAGGGATGTGTGTGTGTGTGTGTGTGTGTGTGTGTGTGTGTGTGTGTGTGTGTGTGTGTGTGTGTGTGTGTGTGTGTGTGTGTTGGGGTGGGGTGGGGGGTGGGGGTGGGTATTATTTTGGGGGTACATTTTCACACGAAGAGTGACATTTTTTCTCGCCCCCTCCCCCCTCCCCCCTTTACTCATCCTTTGGGCACACAAGTAGCTCATTCAATAGAACTGTTTGTGTATTGTTATCTTTCACTCGTACTTGTCCACCCAGTTTGTGCATCGTTTGTTAATTGCTTAACTGTGATCCTTCTTTCATAATTATGCTACGTCACTTGCTGATCATTCAGTGTCCTTTTTATTTCTCCTGAGAATATATTCCATCAGATTTATTCTTTCTAAAGATCCGGTCAATGATTACTATCAGCAAATCAAGAAAAAATTAAAACCACCACCTGTAGACGCAACTTATAACCCCCCGTAATCCCTGAAAAAGTACGTAACACTTACGTCTCAACTACTTATCTTGCTTAATTTCTTTGGAAAAAAATAACACCTCTTCTGAAGCAAACCGAGCATGAGTCATCCTTTTTCTTTCTTTCTTTCTTTCTGCGTACGCAGGCTGATACTCCTGCGGACACTGCCTGTATAAACAGGCAGTGGAGCTTTGTGTGTATGACCGTTTTTCATCCCGCCATTAAGGCAGCCATACTCCATCTTCGGGGAAGGTGCATGCTATGTGTAACGTGTCATCCATACCAACGGCCTAACTGGCCTTCTCTTCCGAAAGTTGGTGATGGGATTTTACATGTGTGCAAGATGTTGTGCGTGCGTTCACACACGGAACCTCAGTTTATAGTCTCATTCGAAGGACTGTATGGGGAATGGAGTCCGAACCAATGTTAACTCCGAGGGAAAAATCCCCCTGTACCGAAATTCGAACTCGCAACCCTAGGATCACGAGTCCGGCGCTTTACCAACTGAGCTATTCCGGCCCCTATGAGTCATCCAAATCAGCGTTTAGTAAAGTCATCCAAATCAGCGTTTAGTAAATCAGTGAACATTCCCTCAAGCTACAGGCAATACGCGCATTTTCCCAAGACAAAGA
>CM031616.1:27406224-27408724 GCA_018398815.1 Conus ventricosus | reverse complement strand
ATGTTTTTCAGTGCTGGTAATTCTCCCAGAAAATTGCCGAACTTTCATATTGATGGAAGCGAACTTCAGTTTAAAGATACAGTAAAATTCCTAGGTGTATTTTTCACTGCAAAACTTTCGTGGAAAATTCATATAGAAAATACTTTAACAAAAGCTAGAAAGTGTTTAAATATTCTCAAAATTGTCAGTAGGCACTATTGGGGTCAAGACACTCCATGTTTGATTCACCTCGCGACTGCCCTAGTCAGGTCAAAACTCACATATGCACAGGAAATATATTTTACGGCTCCAAATTATTTACTGAAGAAATTGCAGTGTGTGGACTCAAAGGCGTATAAATTAGCATTGGGTATACCTGTGCATGCTCCAACTCTAGCTACATATAAAGAAGCAGGAGTTATAGCTCTAGATGATTATCGCAGGCTAGCTACTGCTAAATATGTTCTAAGAAGAAGCTCTGTTGATCATTTTAATGAAGTAGAAAGAACATTAAGATCCGATATTCACTTTCCGAAAAGGGCAAGAGAAATAAAATCACTGACAACAATTGCCACTTACACTTCAGACATTCAAAGCAAATCAGGATTAAACGATAAAGATATATGTAGGTGCCCGCCATTCTCTCCCATTCCTTCATGGGAATTAATGAAAGCAAATTTTGATGTTGACTATGGTATTTTGAAAAAAGAAAATAGCCCTCACTATGCAGCATTTTCTTTTCGATCGCATGTTGAAGCTCTATATCCGAACCATTTGGAGGTATATACAGACGGTTCAGTGATAAATGATGGAAATGCTGGTGCTGGATTTGTTGTTCCTGGCTTAAAGAAAGAACAAGCTTATCATGTTGGAAAAGGCCATTCCATTTTCTCTGCAGAACTGGTAGCTATTCTCATGGCCTTAAGGTATATTGCAAACCTTCCCATGATTATTTTACGAATTCTTTTGTGTGTTGATTCAAGATCTGTTTTACTGTCGCTAACTTCAACTAAGCTAAAGGAAAGAGCTGACATTATAATTGAAATAAGGCATCTTGTTAATTTTCTAATGCAAAAAGGTTCTGATGTAACTTTTTGTTGGGTCCCTTCTCATTGTGGTGTCCAGGCAAATGATTGGGCAGATAGAATGGCAAGGAAAGGTGCAAGGAATGCAAATGGCTGCACAACTGTAAAGATTCCATTATCTGTAAAAGAGGGATATCATCTTCTGGAGGCAGTCTATAAAAAAGCCAGCCACAATGTCACAACTTTTGACAGTAAAGACTCCTTATTGCAAAAAGGTATTAATAATGAGTCACGAGAAGTTAGCTCTTTATGTTACAGACTAAAACTCAATGCGTTAAAATGCAAACATATAAACGACATTAGGTGTCCCTGTGGAGAGAGAATGTTAACGTTCCATATTTTATTCTATTGTCCGTTCACAAAGCAATATTTGCCCGATTATCCGGCAGTCAAAAACAATACTAAAGATGACGATCTCAAAGCCATTATTGATGATAAATCACTTCTTGTCACTGCAGCTAAATCTCTTCTTCGGAGTCCTATAGGGACAGCTCTGTAGTTTGCTCGTTTTGAAATTTTTAAAAATTTAAATTTTAGGTATTGTTTATTGATTTTTTTTCTCTGTCAAACATGGTATTACGTTGATGGGGGATATGAAATGACGGGGTATTCCTATTTGTGATAAAATACTAATGTCACTCAGGATGATTTCAAGGTCCGTCTAAAAACACTATTTTGTGAAAAGACGCTAAATCAAACAAAACAAAACAAAACACGCACACACACACACACACACACACACACACACACACACACACACACACACACACACACACACATACACACACACACACGCACACACATATGCATACATATACGTACACGCAC
This sequence comes from Conus ventricosus, assembly GCA_018398815.1. Lineage (NCBI taxonomy): Eukaryota > Metazoa > Mollusca > Gastropoda > Neogastropoda > Conidae > Conus > Conus ventricosus. Next base: position 27,406,832 of record CM031616.1, on the reverse strand, counting down.
ACCAAACGAAAGACGGGGAGAGAAAGCAAGGCAGGCCGAAGAAAGGGATAGAGTATGTGAGCGAGCTTTCGTGTTTGTGTGTGTGTGTGTGTGTGTGTGTGTGTGTGTGTGTGTGTGTGTGTGTGTGTGTGTGTGTGTGTGTGTGTGTGTGTGTGTGTGCGTGTGTGTGCGTGTGTGTGTGTATGTGTGTGTGTGCGCGTGTGTATGTGTGTGTGTGTGTGTGTGTGTGTGTGTGTGTGTGTGTGTGTGTGTGTGTGTGTGTGTGTGTGTGTGCGTGAGAGAGAGAGAGAGAGAGAGAGAGAGGAGAGAGAGAGAGAGAGAGAGAGAGAGAGAGAGAGAGAGAGAGAGAGAGAGAGAGAGAGAGCAAACAGACAGAAATAGAGGAGGGAATAGGTTTCTTTCAACAAACACAGCCACCTGGTACTTGATAATGTATGGTGTGGTGGCCGGTTATGTGGATCCAGTAACGAAGCGTTATAGAGTACTGTACTACAGATGTATCAGCTGATATGAGAGAGAGAGAGAGAGAGAGAGAGAGAGAGAGAGAGAGAGAGAGAGGAGAGAGAGAGAGAGAGAGAGAGAGAGAGAGAGAGAGAGAGAGAGAGAGA
>CM031616.1:27391224-27393724 GCA_018398815.1 Conus ventricosus | reverse complement strand
TCAAGTACCACTTTGTAAACCTGGTGTGGCAGTCAGTTATCATTGTCCATTGTCGTTAATTCTAACAGGTACAACGTTCTGCACAGTTTATGTAAATCGGATACATATCAGTTTATCCATACACAAGGTCATTGTGTGTTCAGAATCTTAATTTCTAAAACATTTCTTTCAGGAAAATGAATGTCCTTTTTCACATATACGTGCTGCATCATCCAGCCTCAACATTCCGCGCCGTACAGCCCTACAGCCTGAGCTTTAGAATCAGTCTCCAACTGTTATTATTCAAAACACGGCATTTTCGCAGATACATAACGCAGCATCTGTCGCTTTACTTGTCAGGTCATTACATTGCTGAAGTGAAACTGAGTGTAGTTTAAAAAAAAAAAAAAAAAAAAAAAAAAAAAATATATATATATATATATATATATATATATATTTTATATATATATATATATATTATATATATATATATTATAATATAAACCCAGGAGTTTATACCCATTCAAAACCAGACATTTCAATGTCATTATATCAATCTTTCTCTTGCTGCTAAATGACCAGTTTTCTGAAGGCAACAATCTTGCATTTGTTAAGGCTTACTTTCAGATCCAGACGAACGAGAGAGAGAGAGAGAGAGAGAGAGAGAGAGAGAGAGAGAGAGATGGATAGACAGACAGACGAACAGACGGACAGTCAGAGAGAAGGTTGGAGGGTAGTAGTCACGAGAGAGAGAGAGAGAGAGAGAGAGAGAGAGAGAGAGAGAGAGGGGGGGGGGGACAGAGACTGAGAGAGAGAGAGAGGAAGAGAGAGAGAGAGAGAGAGAGAGAGAGAGAGAGAGAGAGAGAGGCGAAGACAAAGTCTTTTTTGATGAGGTTGATAAATAACCCGTTTCATTTTCTAACATCCAACCTCACAAGAGAGAGGAGAAGAGAGAGAGAGAGGAGAGAGAGAGAGAGAGAGAGAGAGAGAGAGAGAGAGAGAGAGAGAGAGAGAGGAAAACAGACGAAAATAAACTATTAGTGAAAAGGACAATCCCCAACAGGAACATTAGAACACACATTAAAATTAGCATGTTTCCTTAATCGGAAAAAGCACTTGTAAATGCCCTGCAAATATCAAAATACCCTTCAAATAACACTTTCCCTTTCTAATACATTCCCCAAAGCCGTTCCCTCGCGTCCACCGCTAATCCCACCCCTCCTCCCTCAGCTTCTTATGGATAACGTTACACAAAATCACTTTAAAAATCTGCATGGAGAGGAGAGAGAGAGAGAGAGAGAGAGCGAGAGCGAGAGAGAGAGAGAGAGAGAGAGAAAAGGAAAGAGAGAGAGAGAGAGAGAGAGAGAGAGAGAGGAGAGAGAGAGAGAGAGAGAGAGAGAGAGAGAGAGAGAGAGAGAGAACAAAACCCTAGCTGAAAAGTGTATACAGTGAACGTGCGTTGATGAATGCTATACTACGATTTGTCACAGGAAAATTGTTTGCAAGAAAAAAACACACGACACATTAATGCGATCCGCAATTCCATCACCACAAGATATACCACAGAAGGAATGGTTAACTGGCTTATTTGCTCCGATGCCATATACACAGAGACAGACGCAGTAGGACGGAAGCGCCAGACGGATGGAGAAAATACCACATTATGCGCATTTTCGAGCTAACTGCTGTCTGGGGAATGTTGGTTTGCACTTTGTTTATGCTTGTTGTGTGTAATGTCTGACGACAATGTGTTTGTCGAGAATTCATGTGTCCGTTTCGAACAGTTTCTAACAGAAGAGTTATTGTGTACATTTTTGTGTGTGTTCATTTTCATCCCGTTTTGTTGTCTGCAGTGCTGCAGTCCATTTCATGCTTTTTTATTGCGTTGTGTTGACTTGGAGAGAGAGAGAGAGAGAGAGAGAGAGAGAGAGAGAGAGAGAGAGAGAGAGAGAGAGAGAGAGAGAGAGAGAGAGAGAGAGAGAGACCCAGCCAAACGTTGATTCAGTGAACCCTTTGACGAATCCTACATCTTGACATTGGGAAACTGTTTCCAAGAGAAAGCGGTACATTCATACTAATCATAACTCCATCACCACAAGGTACACCACAGAAGGAGTGATTAACTGGCGCATTTGCTTCGTTGCCATGTACACAGGGAGACGTATGTATAGTAGGACAGAAGCATCAAACGCTGGGGAAAATGATACATAATGCACCTTCTCGTGCCGACTGGTCCCTGGGAGTATTATGGCACACACTCTTTAAGTCTTTAGTTAGTAAAGTCTGAATAAGAAGTATTTGTCGAAGTTCCATGCGTCCGCTTCGAATTGTTTACTACAGAGAAGTTGTTGTGTACTTTGTTGTTGTTTTTTGTTTTCATTTGTTATATCGCCTTGGTTTTCCTATGATGATGCAGTCTGCTCTATTTTCCGATGGTGTTGTATTGTATTGTGGTGTACTGACCAGTGGCATATTGTGTTGTAATGTATTGTATTTATATTGCATGTACAGACAGACATTG
>CM031616.1:27381224-27383724 GCA_018398815.1 Conus ventricosus | reverse complement strand
GTGTGCGACTTAACAATGTATACGGCACGACAAGACAGCAAGAGAAGACAAATTCTGGTGTAGGTATAGGATTTGCTCCGATCATCTGCCCTTATTATCGCCGATTGTACAGCTGGATATCAATAAAGAGTCTGACTACAGCGCATACTATTAAGATCAAGATCACTGGGTGAAAATTCACAGCCTACAAAATTCAAGTCCAACAGTAGGACCACTAACGACGCCACAACAAAGACTGACATTTTAAAACGCGTAACTAACAAAACTAGGACAGCAAAAACAAAACACCCACGACTGCACTCCCGTCCGATAATAACAGCAGTAATGAGTCGCTCCGGGTATTCGAGCTGTGCATTTATAAGTGATAAACAGTTCGTGGCCCCTGAATAGGCCACTTATTCGCTCATTCCGTCCAAAGTGAAAACTGACTTAATGCACAACATAATTATTGTGCATACATATGTGGGAAATAGCATGGAATGAAATACTTCCGTAACAGAGACGTCTTTAGTTGTGAAATGAAAGACAGCAAGACCTGTTGATTTCGAAGATTCGGTGACAATGAGTTTCGAATGGATGGGGCGATGGAGCTGAAGGGGGTGGGGGTGGGGGTGGAGGACTGGTGGGTGAGGGGGGGGGGGAGACCTTCACCAAACAGTCTGAGTTTTTCTTTGGGACTTTCAGGAGACTTTGACCAGAAGACAGGAAAGCACGCACTTACTGAAATACTCCTCACAAAAACCCGAGCAACCAAAGTGCCAGAGTGGAGCCAGACAGCATCATTCTCTTGGCGTGTGCACCAGCGGCGTGGCATTGTCTCCCTTAGAAGTAGGCTACAGCTTGCATCGGACTTCCAACGATACACCCAGCGAGGGTGGAGACAACGTGGCGAAAGAGCTGCAGAGTGCGCTGTCGACAAGCATGACAGATATAGTGGCGACAGTTTTAACGGTGAGAGCCGGCCTTTGAAATGTGTTCCTTGATCTTTTTGTGAAGATTATATTAGCAGAGAGTAGTGGAGGATAGCAGATGGGTATTGCGAAAGAGAGCCATCGATGACATTGAAAGCTTGTGCTGGCTGCGATGTATAATAAGCAGCCAGTGAAGTTCCTTCAACAGCGATGTCACGTATTTCGCGACGTTCCGCATTGCGCTGAAATCCGCTGGAGTGGTTAAAAACACACACATTACCTCTGAACAAAACAAAATAAAAATCGTTTAACAGTTGGAGCGCGACAGCATGAAAAATGAATCTGCCGACTTAGCGGTTTACCCTTTCATTTCTTTCCACGGGCATAGGCAGGGATAAATTTGGGGCATTCATTAAAAAGAAATTCTGTGCATGGTCATTATAAGATGGATAAACACACACAAAGTGTTGTTTTCTTAAGCTGAGTCGACTACCAGGGTCATGTCCATGGATAAAAACAACAAAGTAGTGTGTCCTGAAATGGAGAGAAACACAAGGCATATATAGACATGCATGTTTAGATGTGTGGTTCATCACATAATGCCTTTGCTATTGACATCTGTAAAGCAGATCCAACTAGGCCATCATACATGCATCAGCTATTTTGTTGGATTCCTCATATCTATTTTCAAGCGAAAAAACAAACAAACCAGAACTGTCTGGCCATACAAAGTACACAGAAGCCCTTATTTGCACACGGTACATGCTGAATGTGGCATACCGTGTTTGCATTTGATGGTATAGGTACAATACACACAGCCCTAGCATAAAAAGGCTGCATTTAAGCATTACTTTTACAGGGTAAAAGAAAACACTAAACTCGTTTTGTGAAAAAGGCTACGTTGTATTATACGACATCCTGACACATGAGTATGCTGTTCTCCTGTTACTGTCTGCTAACTCCCTTCTCCCGATTCCCTTCTGTGCCCCTTGATTCTCCGCCTGCCGTTCACCATCCAACCCCTGCATGGTTTCATTTCTGCTTCCTGTTTATTTCCACCTGGTTCTGTCTTGTCTCTCTGCCCTCCCTGGGTTCCTCTTGTTCGCCCCTATTTAGTTCTTGTTCCAAGGTTCTTTCTTATCTCCCCCTCCCCTGTTACGTCCTGTTCCCCTGGTTCCCTCCTGCCAATTCCCCTCTCCGGTTCCGTCTTGCCCCCGCTTGGTTTCCTTCTGTCTGCACCGCCCCCCCCCCCCCCCCAGCCCCCTTCCCCTTATCCTGTTCTTTCTCGTATTCCCCGCCCTGTTTCCTTCTGTTTCTCTTTTGTCCCCTCTTGTTGCCTCTTGTCCCCATTTGGTACCCCTAGTTCCTTCTTGTTCTCTCTGGTCCGCTCCTGCACCTCCCCCCCCCCACCCCCCACCCCACCCCATCTACCCCCCCGTTACGCTTGTCTCCCCTTTGGTCTCCTCTTGTCTCCCCTGGTTCCATCTTGTTCCCCCTGGTTACCTATTATCCCCCCTGGTTCCCTCTTGTCTCCCTTGATTTCCTCTATCCCGTGGTTCCCTGTTGTCCCCCTGGTTCCCTTTTGTTTC
>CM031616.1:27368724-27376224 GCA_018398815.1 Conus ventricosus | reverse complement strand
CTGTCTTTTTGTCTGTCGATCTGTATGTCTGTCTGTCTGTCTTTCTCCGTCTCTCTCTCTCCGTCTCTCTCTCTCTCTCTCTCTCTCTCTCTCTCTCTCTCTCTCTCTCTCTCTCTCTCTCTCTCCGTCTGTGCCTGTCTGTATGTCTATTTGTCTGTATGCCTGTCTCTGTTGTTCTGTCTGCATGCCTTTCTGCCTCAGTCTGTCTGTTGTGTCTGTCTGTATGTTTGTATGTCTGTCTCTGTTGTTTTGTCTGCCTCTGTCCTGTTCTGTCTCAGTCTGTCTGTTTTTCTCCCTCCCTCCCTCCCTCCCTCTCTCCCTCCCTCCCTCCCTCCCCCCCCCCCCCTCTCTCTCTAATTTCACTTTTTCGCATCCCTATCTCTCCACCTCTCTCCCCACTTTGTCTCCTTTCTACGTCTCTCCCCGACTTTTAGCACACACCTCACTCTCACTCTCTTCCGTCCTGTCTCCCTCGTTTTATCGTTTTTTTACGCCCATATTTATGTATCTCAGCCTTGTCAACACAATCTGTGGTCCATCTGACAACGAACGGCTTTCAGACAGTACAGCAGTGGCGCTTTCAAAATAATACCGTGTTTTTTTTTATATTCATCTTTTTGTTCTGTCATTCTCCTTTTACTGGGGCATCCAAGTGATAAAGACAGGTTGTACGAAACAAACCCAACCTCTCTGTCTTGGTCTCTGTCTCTGTCACTGTCACTGTCACTGTGTCTGTGTCTGTGTCTGTGTCTGTGTCTGTCCTGTCTGTCATGTCTGTCTCTGTCTGTCATGTCTGTCTCTGTCTGTCTCTGTCTCTCTCGTCTCTCTGCTTTCTCTTTCTCTCTAAGACATCCACCCACCCTCCCACACCCACCCACCATTCACACACACACACACACACACACACACACACACACACACACACACACACACACACACACACACACACACAGAGCCCCCGTCCCATCTCTAACCCGAACCCTCGCCTATCCCTCCCTCCCCCGGCCCCATCTCCTCCATTAACGCTTTTCATCTGTGGCACAATAGAAACTGGCAGTATGAAAATCTTCCCGGACATACCTCTGCACTAAGGATTCTCTCCTTCTCTCTTCCCGGACATACCTCTGCACTAAGGATTCTCTCCTTCTCTCTTCCCGGACACACCTCTGCACTAAGGATTCTCTCCTTCTCTCTTCCCGGACATACCTCTGCACTAAGGATTCTCTCCTTCTCTCTTCCCGGACACACCTCTGCACTAAGGATTCTCTCCTTCTCTCTTCCCGGACACACCTCTGCACTAAGGATTATCTCCTTCTCTCTTCCCGGACATACCTCTGCACTAAGGATTCTCTCCTTCTCTCTTCCCGGACACACCTCTGCACTAAGGATTCTCTCCTTCTCTCTTCCCGGACATACCTCTGCACTAAGGATTCTCTCCTTCTCTCTTCCCGGACATACCTCTGCACTAAGGATTCTCTCCTTCTCTCTTCCCGGACATACCTCTGCACTAAGGATTCTCTCCTTCTCTCTTCCCGGACATACCTCTGCACTAAGGATTCTCTCCTTCTCTCTTCCCGGACACCCCTCTACACTAAGGATTCTCTCCTTCTCTCTTCCCGGACACACCTCTACACTAAGGATTCTCTCCTTCTCTCTTCCCGGACACACCTCTGCACTAAGGATTCTCTCCTTCTCTCTTCCCGGACATACCTCTGCACTAAGGATTCTCTCCTTCTCTCTTCCCGGACATACCTCTGCACTAAGGATTCTCTCCTTCTCTCTTCCCGGACATACCTCTGCACTAAGGATTCTCTCCTTCTCTTTTAAAGACCTGTGTTTCTTTTTTTTTGCCTCTCACTTTGGAACTCTGGTGGGAGGGCGATGAACTGTGAAAGGTCAAACATGTTTCAGGCGATGGCGTCATGGACGGCAAAGCCCAGTTCTCTCCTTCGCCCGTTTAACCTCCCCTGAACTGAATCAGAAGCTGATTCCAGCAAAGAGCTCCTGGAATAAGGATTCTCTCCCTCTCCTTTAAAGACTCTGGGAGGGAACTCTGGGAGGGCAATTAACCGTTAAAAGTTAGACATGTTCAGGCTCATTTCTCTCCGTCGCCCGCTTAACCTTCCCTGATCCGAATCAAGCACCCGTGTACTGATAGGTGAAAGCTTTCAATTTGTAGTAATCCGACACTACGTGAGGTTCGATCTCACAGTAGTCACCGCCACAGGGTAATGCTCTCACTAATCGACTAAGTATCCCCCTAACGCCACACATTGACCACCACCACCCGATAAAGATCGATCGACCAGTGCCTCTCAGGACTTGTTCTCAGGGCGAGGAGGATGTCATGAGATCGTTTTCCACAGGTACCACTGTTTAGGGTTAAAACAGAGCGGAAAACAAACCTTGCAGCGGCTTTGGAAATATTTTTTTCTTCCATTTTTATTTTTTAACTAATGAACCCCTACTGTCCCTTTTCATCCCCCCACCCACCCCTCTCCCACTTCCTCCCTTCTCTTACTACCCATCCTCCCTCACCACCCTACCCTCGCTCACCTTCCCTGTCCCCCAAAGGTCTGTAATCCTCTGCATGCTTTTCAAGCAGGCTGCAGGAAAATGACGCTAATTAATTTGACACGTTCAAGTCTTATTTGTGTTCAGATGGAATCTCCGTCTATTGGTGTTATTTGGTTTACTTTTTGGGGTGGGATTTATCTTGGTGTGTTTTTTAATTTTTTTATTTTTTTAAACTGTTATTCTTGTATGTATAGATCTCCCGTAAAGAACCCCCCCCCCCCCCCCCCCCCCCCAATAATTTGAATGATTGAAGCAAACTGCTTTCACTGCTTGTTTTCTCTCTCTCTCTCTCTCTCTCTCTCTCTCTCTCTCTCTCTCTCTCTCTCTCGTGTGTATGCGTGTGTGTGTGTGTGTGTGTGTGTGTGTGTGTGTGTGTGTGTGTGTGTGTGTGTGTGTGTGAGATAATTACTTTTACGGCGACCAGAAATATGCTGAGATTTTCTTGATAAATCACACACACACACACACACACACACACACACACACACACACACACACACACACACACACACACACACTGACGGACAGACACACACATAGATGTGTGCGTGCGTGCGTGCGTGCGTGCGTGCGTGTGCGTGTGTGTGTGTGTGTGTGTGTGTGTGTGTGTGTGTGTGCGTGTGCGCGCGCGCGTGCTTGCTTACGTGCGTGCATGTGTGTGTGTGTGTGTGTGTGTGTGTGTGTGTGTGTGTGTGTGTGTGTGTGTGTGTGTGATATGATTACGTACATGGTGATCAGAAATATGCTGAGATTTTTTTTATGATAATTCATACTGCCGCATGAGCCTGTAGCTTCCAGGAAACTACGTCTCGTAGGAAAAACGTATGTCTTTCCTCCCCTGTAAACCATTGTGTTATTTGCTTAACTCTGCACGGCTTCAGCTCTTGGGCTACTGTAAAGCATTTCAATCTATTTCACAAGGGATATGTCTCGAAATTTATTGTGCATGAATTTTCTCTTTTTGAGAATTTGTGAGTGTAATTATTAATGTCATATTTAAGCCTCATTTCCTTTTTCGTTTCGCGTTTTTTCACACCAGCAAAGTGAACAAAGCAGCACATTTTAAACACACATCCGTGAAATGCCTGCAACGTTGCCAAGTTCCGCAGAATATATGCAATCCCATGCGATTCGTAAAAGCACGAATGACACGAAATCTGGAAATCAGGCAGGGAGACAGTATCAATAAATAACAAACAAGGGACGCAACTTTTAGCTCCCAGGATGAAACGATTACTTGCGGCATGACTTCAGAATAATGCTACTACTGGTGCGCGTTCATTTTGTACAGAGACACAAGGGAACAAAAATGGAAACTTCTTAAAAGTATGACATGATATATAGATATAACAAGGGAAGCAATTTGCCTACATTGGAGTCCCATGGGAGGGATACTCGAAGCATTAACAGGAAAAGACACAGTGTGGGTGAGAAAATAGAGGGGGATGATTAAGTACAGATATAAAGCCAACACCTGCTGATAAGCACAGAAAGTGTGAGCAGCAGTCAGCACCAACAGTAGCAGACCTCTCAGCAGTTCTCTCTTCTATGCTGAGCACTCTTTGTTCAGCGCTCTAAGGCGTTATCATCCCTCTGCGCACCTTATTTTTTCTTCTCCAGCTAAAAGCTACTGCCAGATCTTCCTTCTCCCCATCCCAACCCTTTTCGACTAGCTGTTGTTCTACCCCAACAGCAGCACTCTGAAATCCCCCGACTTTGATTACTTTTGCTCTCTCTCTGTCTGTCTCTTTATTTCGAACGTTATCTCTCTCTCTCTCTCTCTCCTCTCTCTCTCTCTCTCTCTCTCTCTCTCTCTCTCCCTCCCGCTCCCTCCCTCGCTCCCTCCCTCTCTCTCTCTCTCTCTCTCTCTCTCTCTCTCTCTCTCTCTCTCTCTCTCTCTCTCTCTCTCTCTCTCTCTCTGTGCCAGTTACGCAATAACTGATCGTACACTTCTTAAGGTAAAAATGACATTTGTGGGACCTGTTTCTGTCTTACAGTGGGGTTTCGTCAAACTAACGTTTGTTTAGGCAGTGAAAACGTGCATCATCACAGTTAAAAACATGAATTCACGTCTTCTACTCATCTACGCACAAATGACAGCAAACGGCCCGATCTTGACAAAATGGAACTTGACATCTGTGATAGTTTTGGCATATGATTTAGCATGCCTTTCCAGCGTATAGAGCAATAGTTATAAGCAAATGATCATGGTTTACTTTATTGCTGAAAATTGTTGTATCTATGTTTCGTGTGGTTTAGAGACATTTTCACGCATTAAAAAAAAAAGAAAAAAAAAAACCGGGAAAACTCTGAACAACACTCACCATTCTGCCAAGTTTGTTGATGCTCATTTTCATAATTGCTCAGAGAGTGCCAACATTATTTTTTACCACGCACGTGCGCACACTCAGACACAGACACACACACACACACACACACACACACACACACACACACACACACACACACACACACACTGGTCACATAGACTCACTTATTACACATATGAGTAAAACAAAATAGCACCTACTTCAATTTCTGTTTGATCTCTCTCACTGCTTACATTAGTAATCTTTTACTGGAGAAGATATGCAGATTATCTTCTATGCATAAAAAAACCAACTCTACGCGAGCTAAAATATTTCCAGCCTTTATGTCTGGTGTTTTACCTTTCTGCATTAAATTTCATATTCATATTTGTAATACATATTTCCCTCACCTTTTTACCTTCGTTCTCCCCCTCACCCCCTCCCTCTTTTTTAATCTAAATCTTTGTCAAGTCAGTAGCGTAATGATCCAGGAAATTTTAGCCTGCTCTTGTCCCCCCCCCCCCCCCCCCCCCCCCCCCCCCCCCCCCCCTCTATTAAATTGTTCAACATATTATTCTTTGGTCAATCAATGGGAGATTGCATCTCCTGGCAGATCAAAGTAAAGGCTGCTCTGAACAATTCGGGAGGTACCCGTTATGCCGCCGACCCGTTATGCCGCCGACCCGCTATGCCGCCGTCCCGCTGTGCCGCCGTCCCGCTGTGCCGCCGACCCGTTATGCCGCTTTAGAGGCGGGCTCGTGCAAATGCAAACCAAATTATAAAAAATATGTATTGAAGACAAATGTAATACTTTTAGGGTTAGGGTTAGGGTTAGCATTGCAAATCATGGCGTCCTGGAGCAGGGAGTGCATTATTCGTTTCATCGGCGCACAGCGGGACGGCGGTACAACGATACGCTCCCAACACAATTCTTAGCTGCTGTCGGTACTGACGGGACTGACAATGCTTCGGTTGTTAATTAAACAATAGAGTTGAGAGCACTTTGACTGTTGACACTTTTTGATCTCCCTTGCATTCTCGAATGGATCCTCAAGTATAGGCTCAAAGATAACCCCCTACATGTGTACTGTTTCCTTACCGATTTTCTTTTTTTCAACAACTTATTTTCCTTTTACATTTTCTTCTGTTTTCCTTCTCTACCCTTCGCTGGCTGCTTTGGAGGGCTGTTGGATTGCTTTGGAGGGCTGTTGGATTGCTTTGGAGGGCTGTTGGATTGCTTTGGAGGGCTGTTGGATTGCTTTGGAGGGCTGTTGGATTGCTTTGGAGGGCTGTTGGATTCTGTTTCTGATCTCTTGGTGGTGAGAATACCACGGAATTGTAGACTGTGGTATCAGTATTTGATGTCAAGAGAGCAATCACAATCATTAGTATTTTTATAGACAGTCTGACTCGCCGAACGTTTAAAACATCGGAGTAGGCAATATGAATGGATCTGTTTTCGAGATAATTAAGAATGGTTTAATACTTATGAAAGATTTAAACTTATAATGTTTAATTTTGTCATTTAATATTTTCACCGTCCACTTTATTCTGTCAAAATTTCAATCCTTATGACGACGAAAGAAATTGGTCTTGCCCACTGTTTCAATTGTTCCGCATTGAATTGTCTCAGTTTCAAATCTGATGTCGATAAGGTTACGGGCAAAGACTGGCAGTTGTTAACTTGCGTGCATGCTGAAGGACATAATGACGTCTGTCACCCTGACTTTGAAGAACATTAACATGGTTAATTTTTGAGATCTTTCTCGTTCACGGTTGTTAACTTCTGTAGATACAATTGGTTTTCTCTTTTTAAGTATCACAAAATATGTTAAGGAGTGTGCATCTAACGAAGGTGTCACGTATGTGTCCAAAACGTTTTCTTTTGGTATATCTGCAAGCTCTAAAGGAAACTTTCTGCAGAACCCGAATTGAATTGGTTTAATGGCATAGGCATAACAGGGTAATTTCTAGCGGTATAGACCGAATCAACTTAACACATGTAAAAAGCAGTACTGAATGTTTCTTCTCTCATTCCTCAGTATACTCTGTCTCCAGGCACTGCGATGTATTATTACGAGACAAAACATATCAGTAATATGATTTTTAATCTGCAAAATGGATCAATATTATTAGAATATTGTTATTCTTATTACCTGTCATCACAGTTTCTGAAAAGTCGTAACGATAAAAAGTAATAGTCTTTCATCTCATGCGTACATAATTCTGTCTTGCACGTGCTGACAGTAAATGGTTTTAATACGTAGTTTTAACCCTGTATTCTTTTACGTTGAAAATTGGTCGATACTTTGTTCCAAAGACATATATGCTTCAGTCCTGTTATTTTAAACACACACGAGCGTGTGCGCGCTCGCATACATACATACATAGGCACAAAACCAAACCAAACCAAACCAAACACCTGCATCAAATATCCTACCATGGCCTGGCCGCAATGACTACCAAATCTGGCATTTGGGAAAGGGACACAGACCTTGGCCACTTCAGATGGATCAAACATAAAAATTAATAAATGAATAAGTAAATAGAGAGAGAGAAAAAAAAGAATGAAATCCCGCTCTAGCTGCTCGGCGGCACAGACAAACTGAGCATA
>CM031616.1:27356224-27363724 GCA_018398815.1 Conus ventricosus | reverse complement strand
TTCATGCCTAATCTCTTGCCGCATGGCTGAGCGTGTGTTAATTAAAGCCAACATAAGGAGGATAGGAAGCCCGGGCAGTGCCGCTCTTTTTCAGGAGGTGGGAGCTGGGAAGTGAAGGTGGGAATAGGGAGGAGAGAGAGAGAGAGAGTGCAGGGTGTGTGTGTGTGTGGTGCTGGAAGTCGGGGGCTGGGGGCTGGACGGAGTGGGAGGGGGGGGGGGGGGGGGGGAAACGTTTGTTAAGAGTTGTCTGCACACTCGGAACATTGTCACTCTGACCTGGTCTATCTCTGTGTGTGTGTGTGTGTGTGTGTGTGTGTGTGTGTGTGTGTGTGTGTGTGTGTGTGTGTGTGTGTGTGTGTGTGTGTGTGACTGCCTGTTTGTCTGTTTCTGTTTCTGTCTCTCTCTCTCTCTCTCTCTCTCTCTCTCTCTCTCTCTCTCTCTCTCTATCTCTCTCTCTCTCTCTCTCTCCTCCTCTCTCTCTATCTCTCTCTCTCTCTCTCTCTCTCTCTCTGTCTCCTCTCTCTCTCTCCGCCCGTCTGTCTATTTGTCTGTCAATCTGTCTAATTATCTGTCTGTCTGTCTGTCTAGATTACTAATTAGCTAGCTGGCTGGATAGACAGTCATATAGATAGAGGAATAGATAAACGCGCGCGCGCGCGCGCACGTGTGTGTGTGTGTGTGTGTGTGTGTGTGTGTGTGTGTGTGTGTGTGTGTGTGTGTGTGTGTGTGTGTGTGTGTGTGTGTGTGCGCGCGCGTGTGCGTGTGCGTGCGTGTGCATGTGCATATGCGTAGGCATGGCATTTATTTAGTTATTTTTCATGTATTTATTTTCTACAATTATTTATCTGTATAAAATGCGAACCATCATTTGTTCATTTATGTCTTTGTTTACTCTCGCATGTTGACAGGTAAGTGTTAAACCAATAGGACGTTGCTGGTCGAGCCACAGACAAAACAAATATCATTTTCCTGTTGCTTTTTCCACCCCTGGAAGACAATTTAAAAGAAAAATGAGTTGATCCCACCCGCCTTCCTCCCTCCCTCCCTCCCTCCCTCACTGCCCCTCTCTCCCCCAATTCCTCTTCTCGCTGTTTTTTCACATAGAACACTTCCACGTGCGCGAGCTCACATACACACAGACAGACAGACAGGCAAACAGACAGACAGACAGACAGACCGACACATACACACACACGCACCCGCCCATCGCCCCAGACACACACACGCACCCACGCAAGCATGCACATCCACACACAAACACAAGTACACACACACACACACACACACACACACACACACACACACACACACACACACACACACACACACACACAGCATTTCTTCGTTCCCATTTAAAAGTACTCCCTGTTCTATAAGAACCGGGAGTACAAAAACCAAGGTTGCAGATCGGTGCACTTCAGGTTATTGATAAGTCTTGCTGCTGATCCGGAATGTTGGTTGGAGACAAAAATGCAGTCGCTGGCAACACGCACGCCCTTCTTTTCCGAATCACTGTCAACAGGCCTGTTCCGGAATAAAACAATCAAGGGGAGATAACTGCTGTCTTTATTGCAAACAGAATAACATTTTTTCACTTTATGGGTCAAAGCAAACAGATCTAGACCGTCAACATTGATTTGAATCGCACGCCAGGATAACGATCAGGATATCGACTGTCTACATCACTGGCGCACCGTTTCACACTCAATGTTTCTTTGGCATTACCTCTCACTGATTGAGCGGTCAAGCTGACTGATAAGACAAACAATGCTTTGGACGTGCCCACCAGTCGCATCTGTCCCATGAAAAAGGCGGGATCACTATATCTGAACGTGAGCTCTAACACATATTACCTCCCATGCCGATTTCCGAACATCGCCTATTGAGAAAACGCCTCGGACGAACAGATTACACACACACACACACACACACACACACACACACACACACACACACAGAGAGAGAGGAGAGAGAGAGAGAGGAGAGAGAGAGAGAGAGAGAGAGAGAGAGAGAGAGAGAGAAGAGAGAGAGAGGAGAGAGAGAGAGAGAGAGGAGAGAGAGGGAGGAGAGGAGAGAGAGAGAGAGAGAGAGAGAGAGAGAGAGAGAGGATGGATGATTTGAGCGCGGTTTGAAAATTGCGTTTTTTTCTTTCATCAATCATATCCACATCTTTTTTAAGAGTACAGAGGAAAAATCACTAAATTAGTCCCCTTACAACGAATATGCTTTGTAAACTCATACCTGCAATTCATTCCCCTTTAACATTTCAATCTTAAACATTTTAGCATATGCCCAAATCGATGACCTTTGTCCGTTTTCCGATCCCACAGCATACAGTTATATCTTGAGGTCTTGAGCTTGACAACTGAAATAGTTGCACAGATCTTATTAAAGGAAATTTACACATCAGAATTCATGGCCAGTTAATCTTGATTTGGATCATGTTGTCAAGTGGAAACCGATAACCTCATTACAGAGATCAAACAGTCAGACAGACGAAAAGAAAGACGAAAGGGATTCTGATGTTTTTAGACACGCTGAACTTATTTTATTGCCATCTGTGTGTATGACTGTCGCGATAGTGATTTGAGAAATGAGTTAATGTCCCAGGGCTTGCTATCTAAAATACTAACGAGACTTAGTGTTTTCAACAAATCTCCCAGTCTTACGAAAGTCAAGTACGGAGAGCGGTTATTTTTATATTTCGTAGCACCTTCAGATGCCTCTAGCGTATCCGTGCAATTTTATAACACTGATTTCTATGTTTCTGGGGCACTTATAGGCATCATTTCTGGGGGATGAGGGACGGGGGGGAAGGGGAGGGGTAGCTTTTAAGCTGAGAGACGGAAACCAGAATATTGGATTACAAGTGTGTGGAAACGAAACACATTAATATTAGGGATGGTACACTAGTCCACCCACCCCTTTTTCTTTTACCCGAGGCGGATCAGTGGTGGCTGATTTTATGACGACAAACGACACACAATCCGTAATGTGGGACAGATGTTCAGCCGTCTTAACTGCGGAGACACGCAGTATATCTGGACCTTTATGAGGGAAAGGCGGACTCTAGGGGCATTCTCGAGTTACATTTTAACTCGTGGGTGTGTGTGCCGAATTCACCACCTTCAACGGGCAGAAAACCCAGAGTTATGTCCGTCTGCTTGTTACTTTATTTGCTGGGTGTTTTGTTTTGTTTTCGCGTCAGTCGTTTTTATCTTTTTCTTTTTCTTTCTTTTTTGATGTTTGTTTGTTTGTTTTGTTATTTTCATAATCATTCTGTAACCATTGTGTTTGTAGTTTGAATCTTTCTTTCTTGCTTGTTTTCGTAGTTTTGCTAATATGTTTTTTTGTTTTTTGGGTTTTTTTTCTGTCCCAGCCTCTGCGCCACCTCAGAGGCAGTGCACCCACGCCGCTCATTCCGACACCCCATCCACAGCCACAGCCCGGTCGGCCCCGCCGCAGCCCCGGCACCGGCAATCCACAGGGAGCAGTCAATGTCAAGTCGTCAAGAGGCAACCCACCGGAGGAGACACTGCACTGCTGCCGAGTCACTTCGGTGGTGTTCAGTGGCGTCTGTTCTGATCTAACATACGCAGGACACCACCTACTAAGCCCCCTACTAACGAAAATAATTGCTTAGCCCTCCGGAGGGCGCCACCACGTCCGTCCAACGACAGCCCCCATGGGCTCGCCGATACCGGTGACCCCGACGGAACCAAACTAAGACCACAGACGTGGAGAGGGATTCGAAACTGAGGTCACCATGAGAGCAGGGCATGAAGGGCCACAGAACTTGAGACATTTTTTTTTAATGCTGATCGATGAGAATGAGGATGATTAAGATGATGCTACGGATTTCCATTTCGGTCTGAGATTACATGACCGGGCTGTACTCTACGCTTCCTTTCATAATATATCCGGCGTCAACCAGGCCCGAGAGATACAGGCACCTGCAGTGTTGGTCAGGAAATTTGAGCAACACTCTCAGAAACGCATCCATTAAGTGGATGAAACTCGACTGTGTGGTCCCAGTCTTCCCAACTGAGCCCGTAGCAAACTCAACTCTGGGTAGGAGCCGGTCGGGGCAGAAAAAACCACATGACTCTGATGGGATTCGAACCCACGACCTCCCAGCCGGGAGTCCGCGACGCTAACCACTTCGCCACGGCGGCTGGTCTTGCTAATATGTTATTTGTTTGCATATTGTATTGAAGTATTTGTTTTTGTTGATTTTTTTTGTTCTGTCCCTTCTACATTTTTTCCGTTCCGTTTTGGTGTTGTTGTTGTTGTTGTTGTATGGATCTTTGTTTGTCCTTTAATCTGTCTGTATTTCTGTCTGCCTGTCTCTCTCCTCCTCTCTGTATATTCTTTGCTGTGATCGTCTCTCTCTGTGTCTCTGTCTGTCTGTCTGTCTGTCTGTCTGTCTCTCTCTGTCTCTCTCTCTCTCTCTCTCTCTCTCTCTCTCTACTATATATATATATATATATATATATATATATATATATATATATATGAAGGCTCATTTTGAGAAGCATTTATTTTATTTTTTCCCCATCCACCCACTCAAGCACATACTGATAGTTAGGCAGAAACATCTGCCACTGCAGGTATGAATGCGTATCTCCCCCTGTATTTTCAATCTAAGACATAAGAGCAAGCTTTGTTTATAATTCAATATTTCTTGCAGTCATTGTAACACCAAACTGCTCTGTAAGTTGCTGAAACGGTGCTCGGTACTTATCATTGGAATTTATTTGTTTGTTGTATTTTAGTCCCTTGCGGATTCTTTCCAAGAACTGGCCCTCAGCACTTGTGTCTTAGAGGATATCTTTTTATATTTTCTACTTTTCACAAGAAAATGTAGCTTGCTTTGCTCTTTCATGATTTTCTTTTGCTTCTTAGATGGCATCTTTGGTTGGTTTTTGAAAACTCAACAAACATACTACGGAATTGCACACCAGCCTTTTCTGGGATTGCATTCTTCTTAAAACTGAAAAGGCAGAGGAGTCAAACTACCACTTTCCGCGGTCACTGAGGAGAAACCACCAAGTTTCGAAATATCGGTATATGACCAGGAGTTATATGTTAGTGAGTTTCCCTCCCTATTGGAGGATGTCTCTGCCAGTTGGAGAATATAAGCTTGCTGAAGGCTCATTTTGAGAAGCATTTATTTTATTTTTTCCCCATCCACCCACTCAAGCACATACTGATAGTTAGGCAGAAACATCTGCCACTGCAGGTATGATGCGTATCTCCCCCTGTATTTTCAATCTAAGACATAAGAGCAAGCTTTGTTTTATAATTCAATATTTCTTGCAGTCATTGCAACACCAAGCTGCTCTGTAAGTTGCTGAAACGGTGCTCGGTACTTATCATTGGAATTTATTAGTTTGTTGTATTTTTAGTCCCTTGCGGGATTCATTCCAAGACTGGCCCTCAGCACTTGTGTCTTAGAGGATATCTTTATATTTTACTTTTCACAAGAAAATGTAGCTTGCTTTGCTTTTCATGATTTTTTTTGCCTCTTAGATGGCATCTTTGGTTGGTTTTTGAAAACTCAACAAACATACTACGGAAATTGCACACCAGCTTTTCTGGGATTGCATTCTTCTTAAAACTGAAAGGCAGAGGAGTAAACTACCACTTTCCGCGGTCATGAGGAGAAACCACCAGTTTCGAAATATCGGTATATGTCCAGGAGTTATATTTTAGTGAGTTTCCCTCCCTTTGGAGGATGTCTCTCCAGTTGGAGAATATAGCTTGTGAAGGCTCATTTTGAGAGCATTTATTTTATTTTTTCCCCATCCACCCACTAAGCACTTACTGATAGTTAGGCAGAAACATCTGCCACTGCAGGTATGAATGCGTATCTCCCCCTGTTTTTCAATCTAGACATAAGAGAGCTTGTTTTATTCAATATTTCTGCAGTCATTGCAACACCAAGCTGCTCTTAAGTTGCTAAACGGTGCTCGGTACTTATCATTGAATTTATAGTTTGTGTATTTTAGTCCTTGCGGATTCATTCAAGAACTGGCCCTTCGCACTTGTGTCTTAGAGGATATTTTTTTAAATTTTTATACTTTTACAAGAAATGTAGCTTGCTTTGCTCTTTCATGATTTTCTTTTGCTTCTTGATGGCATCTTTGGTTGGTTTTGAAACTCAACAAACATACTCGAATAACACAAGCCTTTTCTGGGATTGCATTTTTTCTTAAAACTGAAAAGGCAGAGGAGTTAAACTACCACTTTCGCGGTCATGAGGGAAACCACCAAGTTTCGAAATATCGGTATATGACCAGGAGTTATATGTTAGTGAGTTTCCCTCCCTATTGGAGGATGTCTCTCCCAGTTGGAGAATATAAGCTTGCTGAAGGCTCATTTTGAGAAGCATTTATTTTATTTTTTTTCCCCATCCACCCACTCAAGCACATACTGATAGTTAGGCAGAAACATCTGCCACTGCAGGTATGAATGCGTATCTCCCCCTGTATTTTCAATCTAAGACATAAGAGCAAGCTTTGTTTATAATTCAATATTTCTTGCAGTCATTGCAACACCAAGCTGCTCTGTAAGTTGCTGAAACGGTGCTCGGTACTTATCATTGGAATTTATTAGTTTGTTGTATTTTAGTCCCTTGCGGATTCATTCCAAGAACTGGCCCTCAGCACTTGTGTCTTAGAGGATATCTTTTTATATTTTCTACTTTTCACAAGAAAATGTAGCTTGCTTTGCTCTTTCATGATTTTCTTTTGCTTCTTAGATGGCATCTTTGGTTGGTTTTTGAAAACTCAACAAACATACTACGGAATTGCATACCAGCCTTTTCTGGGATTGCATTCTTCTTAAAACTGAAAAGGCAGAGGAGTCAAACTACCACTTTCCGCGGTCACTAAGGAGAAACCACCAAGTTTCGAAATATCGGTATATGACCAGGAGTTATATGTTAGTGAGTTTCCATCCCTATTGGAGGATGTCTCTCCCAGTTGGAGAATATAAGCTTGCTGAAGGCTCATTTTGAGAAGCATTTATTTTATTTTTTCCCCATCCACCCACTCAAGCACATACTGATAGTTGGGCAGAAACATCTGCCACTGCAGGTATGAATGGCGTATCTCCCCTGTATTTTCAATCTAAGACATAATAGCAAGCTTTGTTTATAATTCAATATTTCTTGCAGTCATTGCAACACCAAGCTGCTCTGTAAGTTGCTGAAACGGTGCTCGGTACTTATCATTGGAATTTATTAGTTTGTTGTACATATATATATATATATATATTATATATATATATATATATATATATATGCGTGTGTGTGTGCATGTGCGTACATGTGTGCGTGCGTGCGTGCGTGCGTGCGTGCGTGCGTGCGTGCGGTGTGTGTGTGTGTGTGTGTGTGTGTGTAAAACATTCATACCTCATTCTGTTTCTTTATTTACTCTATCTTTCAACCATTTTCTTTCTTATCTGTTTTCCTCTGTGTTTTCTTTTGCATTCTTG
>CM031616.1:27346224-27353724 GCA_018398815.1 Conus ventricosus | reverse complement strand
AGAGACAGACAGCAGACGACAGAGACAAAGAAAGAGACAGACAACAGAAGAAGAGAGAGAGAAGAGAGAGAGAAGAAAGAGAGAGAGAGGACAACAGACAGACAGACAGACAGACAGACAACAAGAAGGAGACAGAGAGAGATAGCAAATCCTGTGGCACTGATAAAAAATGCTGGTAAAACGCTTGTTTTTTTTGTTCCCCTTTCTTTCTTTTTCATGCCCAACCATTAATGAATAAAGAATCAATAACTTAAGGGAAACTATGTAAAAACAAATAGAAAATAAAGGCATCCAGAAGATTTACAAAAAACGAACGAAAAAAAAAATGTAACAAATGGAAAATCTTTTTTCCAGAGAACACCGAATAAAAGAAACAAGGTTTTCATTCTCTCATGACAAAAAAAAAAACAAAAAAAAAAAAAAAAAAAAAAAAAAACCCCCTAAATGAAAAGAAAAAAAAAAAAAACCCTGAAATTTTTAAGGGGGAAGAAAACAAGGGAAAGGGAAAAAAGAAAGGGAAAAAAGGAAATGAGAAAAAAAGAAAAGAAGACAAAAAGAGAAAAAAAGGGGGGGGGCGTGGGGATAAAAGAAAGAAAAGAAAAGAAAAAAATGTAGAAAAGAAAGACAGAGATAAAACAAAGAGGAAAAGACAGAAAGAGACAAGAGAGAGAAGAGAAGGAAGAGAGAAGAGAGAAGAGAGAGAGAGAGCTGGGGGGGGAGGGAGGGAGGAGACAAGACAGAGTCAATGACAGTTTTTTTAAAGTTACGCCATAGTCCCAACATACGGTGATTCATACATTTTACAGTACAAAGATAGGCAGTAATCAGAGAAGAAAATGATACAGAATTAGATTACCCTTCTTCCCCCCATTAGAAATACGCAGTCTGAAAAAGACTCATATACTGAAGCAAAAAACTCTTTAAACAAATTACTACTTTTTGCCTTTAACATGGGAACAGGATGGTATTGGGGCTGTGAAATTTTTACTCAAATCATCGAGGGAGTACACAAAACAGGAACGTATTTCATTCTCATTACTTTTAAGATGAACAGTCCCTCCAGACCGCCTGTTGGGGATATTTGTAAAAAAGAACTTTATGTCTACACACTTAAGCCCACTCCCAAATATCGTTCCTGGGGAAAAAAATTTTGCCTTTCTATTTCGGATGTCTCGACGTCCCCCATTTCGAGGCTAAACCAAACTGGCTGTACTGCCAGCGAATGATTTTAAAAAAAGTGTAACTGATTGGTTTTGGGAGGTGTTCAAAACATTTTGTTTGTTTGGGGTTTTGCGTACCAGTATACCCTGCGGGCATTACGTAAGACAGGGAAGGGTTTAAACCGATCTACCCCAAAAAAAGGATGGGGTTTTTTTTTGTGGACCGGGTTTTTTATCCACCATTTAAAGGGAGCCATACTCCAACTTCGGGGAAGGTGCATGCTATGTGTAACGTGTCATCCACACCCAAAGTCCAAACTGTGCTTCCTTTCCCAAAAATTTGGGGATGAATTTACGTTGTGCAAGGGTATACGTGCGTTCACACACGGGAAACCCGGTTAAGTTTCATTTGAAGGGGTGTATGGGAAATGGATCAAACCACTGTTAACTCCGAGGGAAAAACCCTTAAACCCAATCGCCCGGCGGGGATTTTTAACCCCCAAACCCCGGGAACCAATTACAGTCCCCACAGGGAAAATTTCCGCTTGCATGGAGAGGCCATTAGAACTTGGAAAAGCATGCCTGTGGTGGAATACATAGTAAGGGGATTTATATGCCTTAAACCCCCCAATTTTTTCCTCACCAAAAGATCACTTTTCAGGGGGTGAAAATCCCCTTTACGAAAAAGAAAAGTTCTTTTACCACACACAGTCATCCAAGACGTTTAAAGATTTGGGGAAATTTAAGGGTCATTTTAAAACTAATGCAGTTTTTAGACAGGGGGATTTTACATCACAAACAGGAAAATGATATCTGGGTTTGGGGTTAGGGGGTGAATTGTGCCGTGCTTACCATTGTTTTAATGAAATCCCCGCTACCCGTTAATTGATAATGAAACTAGAATGGCTGCATTGTCTTTTTTTTCTAAAACGCGATACACTGTCGTAACCGACATTTTTGCCCACTTCTAACCCTACTTTGACTGATTATATAATTATGCTTCAAATGAAAAGTAATAGTTTTCCCCCAATTTATTTTTCTTTTAAAAATGAACTTTTTTTAATGTCTTGAAG
The DNA here is from genome assembly GCA_018398815.1 of Conus ventricosus. NCBI lineage: Eukaryota > Metazoa > Mollusca > Gastropoda > Neogastropoda > Conidae > Conus > Conus ventricosus. The sequence continues at coordinate 27,351,491 of CM031616.1, read as the reverse complement.
AGAACGAACGTTTTTTGGAAATCATGTAGCTACACAACAGTACACCCTTTTGAAATGTGGCTTTTTAGATGAGGGAAAAGAGCAACTAGTATGAAATAAATTTCCCACCGGAAACCTTCCGAATTCGCGATAAAACAACAACACACATTTTTTTCAATCTGTCATTAATGATAATTTTGTTAACAAGACTCCTCTGTAATTTAAAAGATGGGGAGGGGATGGGAAAGGAAGAAAGAGAAGAGAGAGAGAGAGAGAGAGAAGAGAGAAGAAAAGAGAGAAAAAGGCAGAGACAGAGATAGACAGAGAGGACACAGAAACAGTGAGATTCTCTCATTGTGTCTCTCTGCATCTGTATATCTGTCTGTCTGTCTGTTTGTCTGTCTATCTGTCTGTCTGTCTGTCTATTTCTCTCTCTCTCTCTCTCTCTCTCTCTCTCTCTCTCTCGTGTTGCAAAAGCAGAAATCTGCCCCAACTCTCCCTCCCCCTTTCCCAGCTCCACCGCCATCTTCCTTCCTCGTCCTCCCACCATTCCAATCTCCACCCACTCACACACACACACACACACATACACACGCACACACGCACGCACACACACACACACACACACACACACACACACACACACACACACACACACACACACACACACACACACACACACACATACACACACACACACACACACACACACACACACACACACACACACACACGCGCGCGCGCGCGCGCGCGCACCTGCTACTGACCTCTCCTCCCTCCCAACCGCCTATGCCCCATCCCTGCGCTTCAATCGAAGTCTTTCTGCAACTTTAATTGGAGTGGAACAGACTCTCCTCCCCTTTTTGCGGAGAAGAGGCAATTCTCGGGGGAGCATCATTTTTGTTTCCATTTCAGCTGGTTAGCTCTCCCCTCCTCTCCCTTCCCTTGGTCCCTTCACGTCCAGTTTTGCCGATGGGAAATGGGTCCTTGGTATCCGGTGATGGCTGTCTTGTTGGTTGGATTTATTTGGTCCTTCGAATGAGACTATAAACCGAGGTTTCGTGTGTGAACGCACACCTAACATCTTGCACACACGCAAAAACCCCATCACCACCTTTCGGAAGAGAACGGGAGTTTGGTCGTTGGTATGGACGACACGTTACACATAGCATGCACCCTGCATGAGAAATAGAAAGAATGAAGGAAGTAAGGAAATTGAATGAACCATATTGAACGATACTGACTGGATGGCACGGGAAACGACTGAATGAAGCGCCAGCTGGCAGCTCTTCAGTCGGCATTACCCAGTTGGCAGCCCGTTGTGTAAACGAGTGTGGATTGTAAAGCGCTTACAGCTTGGTCTCTAGCCGAGGATGGCGCTATGTAAGTGTTCATAATGATGATAATAATAATGGTCACACACTTGTCCTAGTCGTCTCGTATTTGGAAAAAGAAGGTATAGATACTAAAACTAAACTGAACTTGCTTAAAACAAAACAAAGCAAAACAAAAACGAACGAATAGGAGTGAACCAAAAATGAAAAAAAAAGAGAGATAAATCATAACCCACAACCATTCCAATATTACGAGCAGCATGTTTTCTGATGCGCCGTTTCTCTCTTATCCTGGATTACCTGTCCCTACCCCTACTCCTAAATCCCCTCTGTCTGTCTGTCTGTCTGTCGGTCGGTCTGTCTGTTTGTCTGCCTGTCAGCCTGTCTGTTTTTCAGTCTGTCTGTCTGTCTGAATTTCTTTGTCTCTGTTTCTCTCTCTCTCTCTCTCTCTCTCTCTCCTCTCTCTCCTCTCTCTCTCTCTCTCTCTCTCTCTCTCTCTCTCTCTCTCTCTCTTCTCTCTCTCTCTCTCTTCTCTCTCTCTCTCTCTCACTGTGTCTCTCTATGTCTCTATTTTTCGGTCTGTCTGCTTGTCTGTCTGTCTCTCTGCTCTCTCTCTCTCTCTCTCTCTCTCTCCTCTCTCTCTCTCCTCTCTCTCTCTCTCTCTCTCTCTCTCTCTCTCCCTCGAACAACAACAATTTAATTTTCCTCCTCTACCCATACTGCAAGTGCAGAAATCCGTCCCGTTTCTCTCCCCCCCCCACCCCCCCCCCCCCCCGTCCCCCCCCCCCCCCATCCCCACTCAGCTCCACTGCCAACTTCCTCCCTATTCCCTCCTACCATCACTATCCCCACCTACTTACATGCACACCTCCCACTTACCCCCCCCCCCCCCCCATCTCCTCCCAACATCTTATGCCCCATCCTTCCACTCTCCCCTTCTTCAATCGAAGTCTTTCTGCAACTTTAATTGAAGTGGAACAAACTCTCCGCCCCTTTTTGCGGAGAAGAGGCAATTCTCGAGGGGAGCATCATTTTTGTTTCCATTTCTGCTGGTTAGGCTCTCCCCTCCTCTTCCTTCCCTTGGTCCTTCCACGTTCAGTTTTGCCGATGGGGAAATGGGTCCTTGGTTCTGGTGACGGCTGTCTCGTTGGTCGGATTTATTTGGTCGTACTCGTGCGCTAGTCGTCTCGTATGGGAAAAAATATCTGGATAATAAAAGTACGATCAACTTGATGGGGAAAAAAGGAAAGCAACAAAAAAAAAAAAAAAAAAAAATTTCTTTTCAACATTAAAAGCACATTCATTTTCTCTGAAGCACAGCTTCCTCTCTTCTGTCGTCTTTCCTGACTCCTCAACTATCTTCAATCTCTCTTTCTTTCTCTGTCTGTCCGTCTGTCCGCTCGTCCATCTGTGTGTCTGTGTGCCTGGCTCTCTCTCTCTCTCTCCTCTCTCTCTCTCCTCTCTCTCTCTCTCTCTCTCTCTCTCTCCTCTCTCCTCTCTCTCTCTCTCTCTCTCTCATTGTATGTTTTGCGTAGAGTATTCGAATAAATTATTACCTTTTTGTCTTGCCCTAACTGAGAATTGTAATTTTCCTACTGTTGTATTATTGCACTTTTTCCCCCTTAGAGATTCTCTGTTGCAAACAAATGAAGTTTGCTTTGCATTACTACCACTGTTCACCTCAAATTCTCATGCTGATAGTCGCGTTAAAATCTTATTAACTTGTTCCATCCACTTTCATTTGATGATATATACGGACACCCAAGAAATGGATGATAGTGGCAGAAGTTTACAGAAAGTTACAAACATTATACATTTCCATATTACTGTTTGCAATTCTGTTTTCGAAACTATCTCCTGTGTTTGCAGAAGGTTATGCTACGTCACGACTGTCGAAAATTCGATTGAAAGAAATGGTAGAATCAGATTTCGTATATTTGGAGAAAGTGTTGACCTTTGAATTTTCGTGCGAAACGTGTCGTCTAGGGGACGGTGGTGATGGCCATGTTAATGTTTACCCTGTTGTAAAGACTTCACCTTTATGACCTGGGCTGACCTTTTCTCGGTCTGGCTGGAATCCAGCCATTCTGGTCGTCATTTTAGTCAGCCATTTATGGTCCACTGAAGCGTCATTCAGGAGCCGCCCCCCCCCCCCTCTCTCTCTCTCTCTCTCTCTCTCTCTCTCTCTCTCTCTCTCTCTCTCTCTCTCTCTCAAGAGCTTAAGTGTGAGACTTCTACTACTCTCATGGCATCCACAAACAAAACTATCATAACACGTTTCGTTGTTCTCTTAGACAAGGCATTTAAGATCCGAAGTGCAGAATGCAGTTAAGAATCAAATCTTGTGCACTGTTTGATATCTAGTTTATCGATTGCCGGTTGTACACTGATGGATATTTTATTGTTGTTGTTGTTTTTTTCTGTCCCATATTCTGTGCCACGTTAGTGGCAGTGCACCCACGCCGCTCATTCCGACACCTCGTCCACAGCCACAGCCCGGTCAGCCCCGTCCCAGCCCCGGCACCGGCAATCCACAGGGAGCAGTCAATGTCAAGCAGTCAAGAGGCAACCCACCAGAGGAGACACTGCATTGCTGCCAAGTCACTTCAGTGGTGTTCAGTGGCGCCTGTTCTGATCTAACATACGCAGGACACTACCTACTAAGCCCCCTACTGACGACAATGATTGCTTAGTCCGGAGCCGACGTGAGTGAGCTCTCCCTCCGGAGGGCGCCACCAAGTCCGTCCAACGGCAGCCCCCATGGACTCGCCGATATCGATGACCCCGACAAAATCAAACCAAGGCCACGGACGTGGAGAGGACATCCACACTGAGGTCACCATGAGAGCAGGGCACGAAGGGCCACAGAATTTGAGACTTTTCTATGCTGATCGATGAGAATGAGGATGATTAAGATGATGCTACGGATTTCCCTTCCGATTTGAGTTGCATGACAGGGCTGTACTCTACGCTTCCTTTCATAATATATCCCGGCGTCAACCAGACCCGAGAGATACAGTCATCTGCAGTGTTGGTCAGGAAATTTGAGCAACACTATCAAAGACGCATACATTAAGTGGATGGAACTCGACTGTGTTGTCCCAGTCTTCCCAACTGAGCTCGTAGCAAACTCAACTCTGGGTAGGAGCCGGTCAGGGCAGAAAAATCCCACAAGACTCTGACGGGAATCGAACCCACGACCTCCCAGCCAGGAGTCCGCCACGCTAACCACTTCGCCACGGCGGCTGGTGATTTTTTTTCTTGTATCTTCTTTGAAAAGATTTGTTCACATTAACCCTTTCATTAGGCGCCATGGCCTATATAAATAAAATATCCGTATCCAATTCTGTCTCTGTCCCTCTGTCTGTCTGTCTGTCTGTCTCTCTCTCTCAGTCTCTCTCGCCCCCCCCCCCCTCGCTTTCTCTCTCTCACTCACATACACAAGCATGCAGGCACGCAAGGACACACATATACACACGCGTCCACACACAAACATTGAAACGTGATACATTGCAAACTAAGTCACACATACATACACACACGAGCGCGCGCGCGCGCACGCACATACACACACACAAACGCGCGCTCACGCGCGCTCACGCGCGCTCACGCGAGCATGCTTTCTCACGCACACGCACGCATGCACGCACACAAACACACATAACACCCACCACACATGCACACACTCGCACGCACACATATACGTATACAGAGACATATATACACAGACACATACACATTCATAAACACACACATGCTCTCTCTCTCTCTCTCTCTCTCTCTCTCCTCCTCCTCTCTCTCTCTCTTCTCCTCTCTCTCTCTCTCTCTCTCTCTCCTCTCTCTCTCTCTCCTCATTTACAAACATACACACTGGCTGAGCGACAGGAATCAATTTATTGTCAGAGTAATCCTAAGTTGTTCTGACATTTAACAAAATCGATGGTAAGAAAAATG
>CM031616.1:27338724-27343724 GCA_018398815.1 Conus ventricosus | reverse complement strand
GGGAGAAAGAGAGAGGGAGAAGAGAGAGAGGGAGAGAGAGAGAGAGGAGAGAGAGGAGAGAGAGAGAGAGAGAGAGAGAGAGAGAGAGAGAGAGAGAGAGAAGAGAGAGAGAGAGAGAGAGAGAGACGTGGAGGCGAGGATGGGGCTCTTCAAAATTAATCCACTGAGAAGATATCAACTTTTTGAAAAATGATCAGCTCAGCAGATGAGGTTTCCTTCTGTTTCAATGGAAACAGACCGTAAAGATGCAGCAAGGTTTTCGTCAAGCGGAAAATACGTCTTTTTTCAGTCAGTGTGTGATTAATAATACGATTAAAAGTGATAGTAATCATAACAGTAAGTAAAAAGGAAACCCCCTCCCCTCCCCCCCCATCTCTTCAAATAAAAAAGTAAATAAAAGAAAGGAGAGCCACGTGCACGCCTCTGGCAGGATTTCCTTTGGTAATAAACTAATAAGACTAAAAGAAAAAAGTTGGCCTCCCTTCTCTTCCATCCCATTACTCACCAATTCCCCCCACGCGCCACACACACACACACCACACACACACACACACACACACACACACACACACACACACACACACACACATGTGCCGCGCGTGCGCACTCACACACCACAACACACACACACACACACACACACACCACACACACACACACACACACACACAGCACATGCACACACGCACGCACTCACGCACGCACACACACACACGCACACACACACACACACACACACACACACACACACAGACACACACACACACACACACAACACACACACACACACACACACACACACACACACACACACACACACACACACACACACACACACACAGAACCTCAGAAGTTTCAGGTGGTTAACTGGGCAAGCCTATCAACATTCAGGAGGAGGTAATTCCCAGCAGTAGCTTGAAGGGCTTAGACCCTGTGGGCCAGAGATTGGGGGCAGGAGAATCTATTTCATTTTTCACAGCCGCTGCCCTCGCCTTCCCATCCTCCCCCCCCCCGCCCCTCCCCCCCCCCCCCCCCCAATCCTCACTCACCCCCCCACCCTTCCCCTACCTTCCATCTTTCCTCTCCCAAACTGGGAACGACCATGTTAGTGCAAGGGCTTCTTCTTCCTCTGCTTTTTCCTCCCCTTTCCTCCCCCCCCCCCCCCCCCCCCCCCCTACTCCCCTTTCCCATCCCGCTCATTCCGCCCTCTCGCTCTCCCACGGCTGAAGAGCGGCATTTTCAGGGGCCGCAACTCACTGAAGCGTGGTCTCCCGCTGCTGATGCTCATTTTCGGACTTTAATTCCTCCCTTTACAAAATAAAGGTGGGAGTGGGGGTGGGGACAGAAGGAAGGGAGGGGGAGGGGGCTGGGCGGTGGGTGAGGACGAGGCGAATGGTGGTGGTGGTGGTGGTGGTGAGGGGGGGGGGGATGGAGGGTAAAGTTAGGAGTTGGAGGGGAGTGTGGTGCACCATTCAGAACAGAGAGAGAGAGAGAGAGAGAGAGAGAGAGAGAGAGAGAGAGAGAGAGAGAGAGAATGAGAGAGAGAGAATGAGAGAGAGAGAGAGAGAGAGAATGAGAGAGAGAGAGAATGAGAGAGAGAGAGAGAGAATGAGAGAGAGAGAATGAGAGAGAGAGAGAGAGAGAGAGAATGAGAGAGAGGGAGAGAGAGAATGAGAGAGAGAGAGAGAGAGAGAGAAGAGAGAGAGAGAGAGAGAGAGAGAGAGACGGACAGACTGACAGACAGTCAGGCAGACAGACAGACAGACTGACAGACACAGCGACAGAGGGGCGTTAGCAACTCTAACACTAGTATTAGTTCTGAGCAGGATAGGCAAATGTTATTTAAAAAGAAAAAGAAAGAAGAAAAACCACAAACTCAACGCCGGACCCCTATATTCAAACCATAGCCACTGTCCCGCTCTTTCAGACTTAGGCCTGGTGTAAAACAAATTGTCATTCTGCCACGGGGCATGGAGGTGAGCAATCACAACATTAGACATCATCATGGTACCCAATGAAAAATACAACACAGATTGCAATGCCATTCACATGTTTCTGATCTATCCATTGGAATAGAAGGCAAAGTATCATGCCATCTAGACGTCAGTGAGATACCCCATTAGAATAAAAGCAGAGTGTCATGCTGTTGTGCCCATTAATTAAAAGCAAAGGTGACTACTATGTCATTCAGATTTAGGGAGATTGCTATGCCAGTTTGACGTAGATGGTAACGTTCAATCAGTCTTTAAAAAATGTCAGTCCAGAGTCTTCTGTTTGCACAAATTGAGAAATATTGGTGTTTCCACAAATGTTCTTAAAACTTACTATCGGTGCTGCATTGAATCGGTTCTCACTGGATCTTTCATGTGTTGGTATGGAAGTTTGAATGTAAGGAATAAGCATAAGCTGAGTGATATTGTGAATGTTTGCAGTAAAGTTGTGGGTGAAAGACAAAGAAGTTTGCAAGATCTGTATGAGGAGCGAGTGAAGAAAAAGGGACGGCAGATTGCGAATGATGACAGCCATGTTTTAGCTCAACACTATGATCTTTTGCCTTCAAGACGCAGATTTAGAACCTTCAAGTTTAAAACACGAGCTCAAAAATCTTTCCTTCCGCAGTCAGTCCATCTGTTGAATTCTTAATTGTGTAGATTCTGTACATTTTCTCTTACTGTGAGCAGTTGAACAGTATAATTATGTATGTATGTGTGTGTTGTATGTGTGCATATGTACATCTATGTGTGTGTGTGTGTGCTTTCTTGTGTGCAGATGTGTGTGTGTGTTTGTATGTGCATGCGCGCACATGTGTGTGTATGTTCTGTTGCAGATTCGCGCATGTATCATGCATGTATATTTTGCATATGTAGTTGTGTGTTGGGGGGGGGGGGGGGGGGGGGAGGGGGGTCTTAAAATGCATTTTGATTTGTAACATTTGTAATGCTGGGATCCTGCTTTTAAAAGGCTCTTTAAAGACCCTGTTTAAAAGTATGTAAATATCTTATTCATGGTGATTTAAATGTGTTTTTATTGTTCGTAGGCCTCTTAATGATATTCCTGTCTTTTCGTGTTCTGTGATATGTTTTTATGTAATATGTTTGTAATAAATTGTGTTGCACCTGATAATAATTTCTCTTTTTGAGATAATAAAGTATACTTGACTTGACTTGACTTGACTTGACTTGAGATACTGTTATGCCATTCAGACGTAGGTAGACTGCTATGTTAGACGTAGAGAGACTGTTATGCCATTCAGACGTAGGTAGACTGCTATGTCAGACGTAGAGAGACTGTTATGCCATTCAGACGTACTAGGAATGTTTTCCCATTCAGACGTAAGGACACTGCTGTGCCATTCAGACGTACCGAGACTGCTGTGCAATTCAGACGTACCGAGACTGTTGTGCCATTCAGACGTACCGAGACTGTTGTGCCATTCAGACGTACCGAGACTGTTGTGCCATTCAGACGTACCGAGACTGTTGTGCCATTCAGACGTAAAGAGACTTCTATGCCATTCAGACGTAAAGAGACTTCTATGCCATTCTGGGTAGGAAGGCTGCTTATGCCATTTAGGTGTAAAAGGACTGCTATTGCCTTTCGGACGTATGGGGACTTCTATGCCATTGTATTTTAGACATGAATGAGGTACTGGTAAATGTAAGGCAGTCTGTAGTGCTGTTTAGACGTCCCAGAGTACACAAATAAAAAGAATGAAAAAATGTCAAAGGACGAATCCCGTTAAAATTAAAAGAATGAAAAAAATGTCAAAGGACGAATCCGTTAATAGCTCTTTCGGATGCGCACACTATATTAAAATCTGAAAAAAAAAAAAAGGAAAACTTATTCATATTGTCTATAAATTCAACGAAAGTATATGATGTATAAGTGTTGAAGAAATTTGTTTTGAATGATAAAGACAGGAAAAGAGACAGGGCATAGGGAAAGAGAAACCAGTCAAACAGACAGAAAAAAAGAAGATGATAAAAGAAGGAAACCAGACCACACAGGTTGCACCGTGCTGGAAGAAAGAGAGGAAGAAAGAAAGAAAGAAAGGAAAGAAAGAAAGAAGAAAGACTGAAGAAAAGGAAAGGAACCCTCCAGTCCAGGTTACTCACACAGTTCTGCTGACTCCCCAATCTTTATCGGTGCAAAAGAAAGTAAGAGAGAGAGAGAGAGAGAGGAGAGAGAGAGGGAGAGAGAGAGAGAGAGAGAGAGAGGAGAGGGAGAGAGAGAGAGAGAGAGAGAGAGAAAGACAGAGACAGAGAGAGACAGATGGAGACAGAGTGAAAGAAAGAAAGAAAGAAAGAAAGAGAGAGAGAGAGAGAGAGAGAGAGAGAGAGAGAAAGAGAGAGGAAGAGAGAGAGGAGAGAGAGAGGAGAGAGAGAAAGACAAAGACAAAGACAAAGACAGAGACAGACAGAGAGAGACAGATGGAGACAGAGTGAGAGAGAGAGAGAGGAGAGAGAGGGAAGAGAGAGAGAGAAGAGAGAGAGAGAGAGAGAGAGAAATCAAATATACAAAATTTATTTAATGAAGAAATATGAAATATGAAATTTAATATGCAATTGTGTTAAAGATGTTCAAAAGCCTAACTAGTTACACATTGTACGGGGCTTAGGGAAGAAAGAAAAAGAGAAAGAAAGACGAAAAAAGGGAACAATCAATTCATAATGTATATAAGCGAGGGCACGTTGGGGCTCAGGCAATAAACAAGCAAAGAAAATATGAAAGAAAACAGCAAGGAAATAATTTAAAGAAAGAAGGGAAAAGTAGTAAATGGGGGGGGGGGGGGGGGGGGGGGGGGGGGGGCAGAGAAAGAAAGTAATAAGGAAGAAAGAAAAGTGTAAAGAAACCACGTTAAGAACCACAAGCACAGGCAAAGAAAAGAAATGAGAGCTTTACAGCAATAAAGAAATAAAAACATGAAATGAAACTCACACTCGAACTCGAACATTTTAATTTCACAGATCTCATGTCCTTATCAAAGACTATTACAAAAG
>CM031616.1:27331224-27333724 GCA_018398815.1 Conus ventricosus | reverse complement strand
ACTGCTCTGGGTGGATTGCCGGTGCCGGCGCTGAGAAGAGACAAAGCAGGCTGTGTGGCTGCGGACAGGGAGACGGAATGAGCGGTCGGGGTTTGTAGTGTCACGAATGTGGCGCGAAAACAAAATAGATAATAAAGAGGGAAGGAAAGAAACCTCGTACCTGCGCGAGACTCGAACACAAACAGACTCAGGAGTGTGTGGCTTTCTGTTCGAGTGCGTATATCGCTGGGCCATCGTTTCACCGCAGTTAAGCATTTTATCCAAATCGAAGGAGGTGTGGGGAAAGGGGGGCAGATCAATAATGTCAGACATCGTGTCTTCTTCTTCTCTGAAGCTGTAAACCTTAGAGGCAAGTTCTCGGGATAAAAGTGGCATTTTTGATTGATTTTCATCCATTCGATCGTTTGTTTACGCAGCGCTTTTTCGGCTGATGCGTTTGAGGAGAAAACAATGACAGAAGAGGAAAAACATGCCAGCTTTGCCACTGGTAGTTCGGTGGTTGTTTCCTGTCTGCAGGCGGAGCATGTTGGCCTGTCTCTCTCTGCCTAGCTGATGGTGACTATCCTGTGGCCATGCGGTCCTTTGCAGAGGCTTTGCTGACTTGTTCTTGGTTTGTTTTTTTCAACTGATGGTAGCTACCCTGTGGCAGTGACGTCATTTACAGACTTGGTGATATGTTCCTGTCTTGCTTTGTTGAGGGTAGCTATCCTGAGACAGTGACGTCATTTACAGACTTGGTGATATGTTCCTGTCTGCTTAGTTTGAGGGTAGCTATCCTGTGGCAGTGACGTCATTTACAGACTTGGTGATATGTTCTGTCTGCTTTGTTGAGGGTAGCTATCCTGAGACAGTGACGTCATTTACAGACTTGGTGATATGTTCCTGTCTGCTTAGTTGAGGGTAGCTATCTGGGGCAGTGACGTCATTTACAGACTTGGTGATATGTTCCTGTCTGCTTAGTTGAGGGTAGCTATCCTGAGACAGTGACGTCTTTACAGACTGGTGATATGTTCCTGTCTGCTTTGTTGAGGGTAGCTATCTGAGACAGTGACGTCATTTACAGACTTGGTGATATGTTCCTGTCTGCTTAGTTGAGGGTAGCTATCCTGTGGCAGTGGACGTCTTTTACAGACTTGGTGATATGTTCCTGTCTGCTTTGTGAGGGTAGCTATCCTGGGGACAGTGACGTCATTTACAGACTTGGTGATATGTTCCTGTCTGCTTAGTTGAGGTAGTATCCTGTGGCAGTGACGTCATTTACAGACTTGGTGATATGTTCCTGTCTGCTTTGTTGAGGGTAGCTATCCTGTGGCAGTGACGTCATTACAGACTTGGTGATATGTTCCTGTCTGCTTAGTTGGGGTTAGACTATCCTGTGGCATGGACGTCATTTACAGACTTGGTGATATGTAGTTCCTGTTGCTTTGTTGAGGGTAGCTATCCTGTGGCAGTGACGTCATTTACAGACTTGGTGATATGTTTCCTGTCTGCTTAGTTGAGGGTAGCTATCCTGAGACAGTGACGTCATTTACAGACTTGGTGATATGTTCCTGTCGCTTAGTTGAGGGTAGCTATCCTGTGGCAGTGACGTCATTTACAGATTTGGTGATATGTTCCTGTCTGCTTAGTTGGGGTAGCTATCCTGTGGCAGTGACGTCATTTACAGACTTGGTGATATGTTCCTGTCTGCTTAGTTGAGGGTAGCTATCCTGAGACGTGACGTCATTTACAGACTTGGTGTATGTTCCAGTCTGCTTAGTTGAGGGTAGCTATCTGAGACAGTGACGTCATTTACAGACTTGGGTGACTTGTTCTTGTGTTTAATTAATGGTAGCTGTGGCAGTGTTTGTCATTTACAGACTTGGTGACTTGTCGGGTGGGTTTAAATTTGATGATAGCTATTCTGTGGCAGTGACGTCATTTACATAGGTGGCGACTTGTTTCTGCCATGTTTAGTTGATGGTAATCTTTTGCTGTGGGGTCCTGTGCAGACTTCATGACAGTCTTCGTCTCATGAGGCAGACGCTGTTTTCTCTCCTGTCCATCGTCTTCGCCCAGCTTTGCCATTCTGACTTCTTGTTCGTTCCCGCGGATGACCGCTATGGAAGGGAGTCAGTCACTGCAGTGCCGCTCTAGTGAAGCTCATATTCGGCAGTGCCTCTTGTTTGCTTCTATCTGTGACAGGAGAAGAAGAGCTTGCGAGTAGGAACGCAAGCATGTTACGTCATAAGTCAGAACAGTGTACTGGCGTAGTGGATTATGCGGTCGGCTCGGAAACAGTGTGCTGTAGGTTCACGGTTCCAGTCTAGCAGTAGACAGTTTTAGTTTTTTTGTGTCAAATATTAAAAGTGATCTCAGTGCTTCAGCTAGGGTTCAGAAGACATGCTATGGTCCTGTGTGTCGTCGGCACTGCATAAGCAGATCTGCTGGACGAAGCAGTCGCCAAAGAAGCGAGGCAATCCGGTGTCACGTGCCTCACCTCATACCCGAATTTCCTCCC
>CM031616.1:27318724-27326224 GCA_018398815.1 Conus ventricosus | reverse complement strand
ATTTTATCATATTTTAAACTGTTTTTTTTGATAAAAGCTATATAAACTTGTTTCTGTATTGCCCACGTACACACACACACACACACACAAACAAAACACCCAAAACACACACACACACACACACACACACGCACACACGCACACACCCCACGCAGGGCACGCAGGCGGGCAGGTGGGCAGGCAGGCAGGCAGGCACCGGGGAAACCCCACGAAACGCACCCCGCGCGCGCACGCACGCACGCCCGCACGCACGCCCCAGGGCCGCACGCACAAAACGCACCACACACACACACACACACACCACACACACCCAAACACAACACCCAACACACACACACACCAAAACACACACACACACAAGGGCCCAGTAAATGCGGGGAAACCCTATTTTTTTCTGCCAAGGGAAATTTAAAAGGGAAAACCCCACTAAATAAAAACTTTTTTAAAAAATTAACAAAAGAAAAGAAGATGAAAGGCTACGAAAGAGCCAAGACCTACCCAAGTCAAATGAACCCAGGGGACCTGTCTTTTGATGGAATCCGGGGTGTGGGTGTGGTGTGTTTGTGGGTGTTTTGGGTGTGTGTGTGTGTGTGGTGTTTTGTGTGGGGCGTGCGTGCGCGTGCGTGCGTGCGGGGGCGTGCGTGCGTGCGTCGTGCGGGGCGTGCGTGCGTGCGGCGTGCGTGCGTGCGTGCGTGCGTGCGTGCGGGTGTGTGTGTGTGTGTTTTGTTTTGTGTGTGTTTGTTTTTATCTCCCAAACCATCTATGTTTTTTGGGTGATTTCAGCTTTGAAACGTTTGGATTTTAGAACTATGAAAAAAAGAAATAAAAACCCTCTTTCCCTGAAACGGGGAAAAAAAAGACAAAAAACGAATCTTTTCCCAGAGGGTTTTTCAGTAATCATTCAGGAGTCAACCTGATTTTTTGTTTTTTGAGGGGCCCTCTGAAACATTTCCAAATCATTTGTATTTCACTATACCTCGGGGGAATTAGAAGAAAAGAAAAAAAAATTTCTTACTCATTTTTTACCCTTTTTTGACTGTGTCTTTTCCCGGTCTGACTTTGTCTTGTTGCTCGGTCTGACTGGTCTTGCCCTGGGGTTCGGGACTGTGCCCTTGTTCCCCCGGTCTACTTTTCCCTTTTTCCCTCGGTCTGACTGTGTCTTTTTTCTGGGTCTGACGTGTCTTTCCCCGGTTTTGACTGGCCCTTTTTCCCCTCGGCCCTGACTTTTCGTTCCAATAAACCCAAAACGGGAAAGGGAAACAAATCTTCTGGGGGTTAATGCCCCCCCCCCCCCCCCCCAAAAAAAAAAAAAAGGTTTTGGATTTTTCCCTTCCCCTTTTATTGCGCTTCTCGTTTTTGTGAAATACACGTTTTCCCTTGTTTGGCCGTGCATTTTTAAATGATTTTTAATGTTTTCAAAAAAAGAATTAAAATTTGAACAAAACCCGCTGTCTCAATACATGGGAATAAAAACGTTTTTTTTTTTTCTTTAGCAAAAATTATTTGACTTTTCTATATATCAGAAAATTTTTGGTCTCTTTTTCCGGGAGCAGATTTTCGTCAAAAGGGGGGCCATTTTGCCTTTTTTAAAACGAGCGGAATCTGGGAAATCAAAACCTTCATCCATCAACGGTTTTCCCCATTCAGTCACATTTCAGACCATCAACAGTTTTACCCCCTTCAGTCCCCCATTTCAACCGTCAACGGTTTAAAAACCCTTCTTTCAATTTCAGACCGTCAAACAGTTTTTACCCCATTCAGTCACACTTCAGACCATCAGCAGTTTACCCCATTCAATCACATTTCAGACCATCAGCAGTTTAACCGATTCAGTCACATTTCAGACCGTCAGCAGTTTACCCATTCAGTCACATTTCAGACCATCAGCAGTTTACCCATTCAGTCACATTTCAGACCAGCTGCAGTTTGTGCAATCATCACATTTCAGACCATCTGCAGTTTGCGCAATCAGTCACATTTCAGACCATCTGCAGTTTGCGCAATCAGTACACTCTCTTGACCTTCTTGTCTTCATCGTAAAAAAATGTCTTCTAGGGGGAAAAAAACCCTCAAACGGGTTGTCTAACGGACAAACAAACTCAAAAACGACTTGTATTTGCTTTGACAGAATGTCGTAAGATCAGTAGAATTAAAAGTCATCATAGTTTAGAGGAAAAAAGAATATTTTACAACAAAGAAAACAAAAAAATGAATAAATAAAAAAGAAAAGCGACCCAAATAAACTTTCAACACAGTTTTTTGGTTAGGGGTGAGGGGGGGGGGGGGGGGGGGGGGGGGGGGGGGGGGGGGGGGAGGCTAGGACGGAGGTTGGGTAGAGGACAGACAATATCTCGCTAATTTGCACGCATAAAAGTCACAAGAAGTGAGGTTTTTCTTTTCGACTATTTTTCTCTATCGAATGAAAAAACAAAACAAACAAAAAAACGCATTCAATTTTACTTGTTAGTTCAGAGATCATCTTGTGAGAGCTGGTTTTTAAGGAAAACATGCTACAAGAACTACGTGCATGAGCATGTTCGTCTCTCTCTCTCTCTCCTCTCCCTCTTTTCTCTCTCCCTCTCATCCTCTCTCGTCCTCTCTCTCTCTCTCTGTGCGCGCGTGTGCGTGCATGCTTGCGTACGTGCATGGGGGCTTGCACGCGCGCGCGCGCGCGCGCGTGTGTGTGTGTGTGTACGTGCGTGCTTACGTGTGTGCTTACGTGTGTGTGTGTGTGTGTGTGTGTGTGTTGTGTGTGTGTGTGTGTGTGTGTGTGTGTGTGTGTGTGTGTGTGTGTGTGTGTGTGTGTATGTGTGTGTGTGTGTGCGTGTGTGTGTGCGCGCGCACCTGCGCCCTTGCTCGCGTGCGTGTGTGTGAGTGTGTGTGTGTGTGTGTTGTGTGTGTGGTGTGTGTGCGTGCGTGCGTGCGTGCGTGCGTGCGTGCGTGCGTGCGTGCGTGCGTGCGTGCGTGTGTGTGTGTGTGTGTGAGAGAAGAGAGAGAGAGAGACAGAGAGACAGAGAGACAGAGAGAGAGAGAGAGAGAGAGAGAGAGAGAGAGAGAGAGAGGGGAGAGAGATTTACCGCTTGTATGTCTGAACTCTACAGTGGATATTCAGAGGCACTACGAGATGTACGAAAGTAACTGAACACGTGATTGCTGCTGCCAAGTCACACACGCACACAGAGAAACAGACACATAGAATCTCTCATCTCTCTCTCCATCTCTCCTCATCCATCCTCCTCTCTCTCCTCCCCTCTCCCCTCTCATCTCTCTCTCTCTCTCTGAGTGTGTGTGTGTGTTGTGTGTGTGGTGTGTGTGAGAGAAGAGAGAGAAGAGAGAGGAGAGAGAGAGAGAGAGAGAGAGAGAGAGAGAGAGAGAGAGAGAGGAGAGAGAGAGGGAGAGAGATCTATGTGTCTGTTTTTCTGTGTGGGTGTGTGACATTTGGGAGGAGCAGCAATCACGTGCTCAATTATCTCCTTCTGCCATTCATCCTAAACAAGCAGCCCGCATCGAAGTCTTTGCCTCTGTGAAAGAAAAGAATTCTTCGGCATGGCATGTTGTGTCTGTTGGGATTTGAAAACGAAAATAAGAACGAAACACAGACTTCTCGTGCTCTTTGATGTGAAAAATCAATAACATTGCACTTTTTTTTCCATTTCAAAGAAGGGATTTCGATGTTACTGTCATAATATCTCGATTCAATTTCCATTCACGCTTCATAATTTCATTTCCCTAAAAGCCTTCCTTACTCTCCTGTTCTTCACGATTACCTCCCATACCATTCCCATTGAGTTGTCCTCGCTGTCCCACTTCCCCCCTGTGCTATTTCCTCCTTTCACCGCTCACGCAGACGGGTCTTCCTCATAGTCCCATTTCGACATACAGTTTCCTCCCAGTCCAATTTTCCCATACCTCTTTCCCACTCTAAGTCCAACATAAATGTCCTACACAGTTGCGTTTTCCTTCCATTCCTCTTTCGAAGCTCTCCCCTCCCTGTTTGATTTACCCATCATTTCCCATGATGTCCCCAACCCCCCGTATATGATACTCCACGTTACATTTCCTCTACTTTCTCAGTTGTTCCATGTGTATTATATCCGGTCCCATAGCCCCACACGTTTCCCCTCAGTTGCCATTCCTTCCTCCATTTTTCCTCTCAGTCCATTTTAACATAATCTTTCTTTCCAGTTCCCTCTACTCCCTAAGCTTTTCCTGGCAGTTCAAATTTCGAATAGATTTTTTACTCTGGTCAGATATCTTAATAGGTTTTCCTTTTAAAGTCCCATATTCCCTTACTTTTTTTTCTGATGACGTTTTTCCGCGTCTGTGTCATCCTTCCAGCCTTAGGTTTTCCCTATATGTGTTCCGCCTAATTCATTCTCCCGCTGTTGTTTCCTTCCATTTCCATTTTCCGTAAAGTTCTTCCCCCCACCCCCTCCACCCTCATTCAGGTCGTTTCAGACGTTTAAAATTCCAGTTCCATGTTCGTAGATTTCCCAATGCCTCACTTCCTAAGCTACGATTACGTTTCTTTAAAAACTGTATTTCTCGCTTTTTCCCTTTCTGTCTCATTTTCAAACGGCGTCTTATCTCACTGTTATTTCATAATAAGGTTATCCTTCTAGTCCCACTACTCCATGCACTTTTCCTTCCAGTCTCATTTCCGCAACCTTGTTTCCTTCCATTCTCATTTCCGCCATCCTTGTTTCCTTCCAGTCTCATTGTCCGCAACCGTTTCCTTCCAGTCTCATTTCCGCAAACCTGATTCCTTCCGTCTCATTTCCGCAACCCTGTTTCCTCCCAGTCTCTTGTCCGCAACCTGTTTTCCCCTCCAGTCTCATTTCCGCAAAACTTCTTTCCTTCCAGTCTCATATCCACAAAACTTTTTTTTACTTCCATTCTCATATCCACAAACTGGGTCCATTCCAGTCTTCATATCCACAAACGTTTCCCTCCGTCTCTATACACAGACTCTTTCCTTCCAGTCCTATATCAAAACTCTTCCTTCCAGTCTCATATCCACATACGTTTCCTTTCTAGTCTCCTACCTGAAAATGTTTTTTCCTTCCAGTCTCATGTGGCAACATGATTTCCTTTCGCGTCTTTTGTTTGGATACGTGTTCTTCCAGTCTCATGTTCGTCTGTACCGTTTTCCTTTCAGTTTTCATGTTCGCATACGTGTGTGTGTGTGTGTGTGAGTGTGTACCGTGCGTTGATGCGTTGCGTGCGTGCCGTGCGTGCGTGCCGTGCCGTGCGAGTTTGTGTTAGTGCGTACGTGCGTGCGTGGTTGCGTGCGGCGCGTGCCGCTGTGCGCGCGCTGCGCGCGCGCGTGTGTTGTGTTTGTGTGGGTGTGTGTTTGTGTGTTGTTGTTGTGTGTGTGTGTCTGGGTGTGTGTCTGTGTGTGTGTGTGTGTGTGTAGAGAGAGAGCGAGGTGAGTGTGTGGGTGTTCTAATTCCGTCTTCATTACGCAAATGTTTTCCTTTCAGTCTTTTGTTTGCTTGCGTTTTCCATCAGTTTCATTTTGGCATAAGTCTCTTTTCTTTTACATTCAGTCTTATATTCGTAAATGTTTTCCTTTCAGTATCAGTTTTTGCCGTACGTTGTTCTTCCACTCAAATTCTCTCTAATCACATTCCGTCGAGTGCAGGAACCCCACACAGTATCCTTCAAGCCCCACTCCCCCATTCATTGTATTTCTGTCTTAGGACTGCTCCGTGCATTTTCTCCTCAGTCCCATTGTCCTCCAGGAAGCCACCTCCCCTTTAATTTCCCATCTGTCCAATTCTCCATAAGTTAATTCCCACTCCCATTTTCCCCAGAAGTATCCCTCAAACTTCCATTTCTCTCAATGCGCCGTTCGTTTTTCCCAGTGGTGATATTTTCCGAGAGTTTCCCTCAAAGTTCATGTTCACAAAAATGTTCGCAAATACAAAAAAACTAATTACTCCGAGTCTTGGTTTTCCCCATACGTTTCCCTAAAAGCTCTAGTTTCTCCCCTGTTTGCAGCAATAGCCCCGCCTGTCCAGAATGTACCCTCCTGCCTCCACCCGCGCTCCCCTCGCCATGCACTCTTCAGGGGTTTCGCCCACTCACGGTTTCCCATTAGTTTACTCTTCACTGGGAAATTGCCACATTTGGTTATTTTCCCTCCCAATTTCAATTTTGCCGACGTTTCCGCAACAGTCACCTTTACTCCCATAAGCTCGTGGCTCAACCTATCAATCACTGTCGTCAATGAGAGCATTATTTGGGAGGTTTCGTCTGGCCGCCGGATCAAACTTAATTATCTTTTCCACCGCCCCGTCTTCATCTTTCTGGTCTTTAAATCCCATCAAGAGGGTCGTGAGATGAGAGAGAGAGAGAGAGAGAGTTTAGGGACATTGTTTTCATTTCTGAAATCCAATTTGTCTTCCGAGTCTGTAACATCCTACCTCTCCTTAAGCTTCTCCTCTCAGCATATTGATCATGCAGTTTTACCCCAGTTCCCATTTTCATCGTTTTTCGCTCACCCTCATTAGGTGTCTTTTTTCTCGTATCATCTAAGTCGCTCCTCATGCGGTGGTGGAATAGCGTCAGTCCACTGAGTCGTAGGTGGGCGGAGGAAACAGGCGACTATTCCCTGTCTGCTGGGGAAGACACGTCTAGCAAGCCAGATGCTGGGGGTGGCTTTTGTGTGGTTGGTTAGCTAGCGCCGTGCGTAAATTTGGCATGCTTCGGGGTCATGTATCGTTGATAGCGATACGGTTGATGTGCTGAGTATTAGTTTCATGGTATTTTCAGGTAATGCTCTCACTTGAATTTCCATTCATGGAAGAGTTTTGGATATCAACTTCCGTTTCGGAGTTCGATTTCCTATTTTTTATTTTTACGAAAATTAACATTCCCGATCAGTGTTTTCTCGCCCTGGGTCTTTTCCAATATATAAATATGCTCCTGTTCTCGGTGTCTTATAAATCTGCATCCTTCTCCTAAGTTGCTCTTGTTTCATAAATAATCCATAAGTTAGTTTCTATTTTTTTTTCCTTTTTCACATAACTTTTCTGTCACACTTTTCCTCTCCACGTAAGGTTTTGTTCCGGCTTCTTCCGCCCCCCCCCCCTTTCTCCCGCCACCACCCCCCCCCGTCCCTCCTTTTCTTCCCTCCCCTTTTTAATTCGATCACCCGTCGTCCGAATTTATCTATAAGTTTGCTCATATTCCCAAAGGTTCCCTATTTTCATTTCGACGGAACGATTTTTGTTTTTTTTGGTCTTAAACTCCTATTATTTCAAATTTTCTGCACCACTTCTTTTCCTCATAACGTGGCTCCTCACCATTATCTAATCCGTTTTTACTTTTCCTCCGCCAGCCATCCTTCTAACATGCTCTTTACGTTTAACAGTTGTCAGCCAGCATCACCACATCCTTAATAACAAGCAAAGCCTATCGTTACCAAAGTTATTCAGGATCAAACCGATTGGTAAACTGACTCGGGGAGGAGGATGAGTCTGTCGAGAAAATATT
>CM031616.1:27308724-27311224 GCA_018398815.1 Conus ventricosus | reverse complement strand
ATCTCTACTAGTTATAGACTGAGCTAAGATCTCTACTAGTTGGAGACTGAGCTAGATCTCTACTAGTTGGAGACTGAGCTAAGATCTTTACTAGTTGGAGACTAAGCTAAGATCTCTACTAGTTGGAGACTAAGCTAAGATCTCTACTAGTTGGAGACTGAGCTAAGATCTCTACTAGTTGGAGACTGAGCTAAGATCTCTCTAGTTGGGACTAAGCTACGATCTCTACTAGTTATAGACTGAGCTAAGATCTCTACTAGTTGGAGACTGAGCTAAGATCTCTACTAGTTGGAGACTAAGCTAAGATCTCTACTAGTTGGAGACAAGCTAAGATCTCTACTAGTTGGAGACTAAGCTAAGATCTCTACTAGTTGGAGACTGAGCTAAGATCTTTACTAGTTGGAGACTAAGCTAAGATCTCTACTAGTTGGAGACTGAGCTAAGATCTCTACTAGTTGGAGACTAAGCTAAGATCTCTACTAGTTGGAGACTGAGCTAAGATCTCTACTAGTTGGAGACTAAGCTAAGATCTCTACTAGTTGGAGACTAAGCTAAGATCTCTACTAGTTGGAGGACTAAGCTAAGATCTCTACTAGTTGGAGACTAAGCTAAGATCTCTACTAGTTGGAGACTGAGCTAAGATCTTTACTAGTTGGAGACTAAGCTAAGATCTCTACTAGTTGGAGACTAAGCTAAGATCTCTACTAGTTGGAGACTGAGCTAAGATCTTTAGTAGTTGGAGACTAAGCTAAGATCTCTACTAGTTGGAGACTAAGCTAAGATCTTTACTAGTTGGAGACTGAGCTAAGATCTCTACTAGTTGGAGACTGAGCTAAGATCTCTACTAGTTGGAGACTAAGCTAAGATCTTTACTAGTTGGAGACTAAGCTAAGATCTTTTACTAGTTGGAGACTAAGCTAAGATCTCTACTCGTTGGAGACTAAGCTAAGATCTTTACTAGTTGGAGACTGAGCTAAGATTCTCTACTAGTTGGAGACTGAGCTAAGATCTCTACTAGTTGGAGACCGAGCTAAGATCTTTACTAGTTGAAGACTGAGCTAAGATCTTTACTAGTTGGAGACTGAGCTAAGATCTTTACTAGTTGGAGACTAAGCTAAGATCTTTACTAGTTGGAGACTGAGCTAAGATCTTTACTAGTTGTAGACTAAGCTAAGATCTTTACTAGTTGGAGACTAAGCTAAGATCTTTACTAGTTGGAGACTAAGCTAAGATCTCTACTCGTTGGAGACTAAGCTAAGATCTTTACTAGTTGGAGACTGAGCTAAGATCTCTACTAGTTGGAGACTGAGCTAAGATCTCTACTAGTTGGAGACCGAGCTAAGATCTTTACTAGTTGAAGACTGAGCTAAGATCTTTACTAGTTGGAGACTGAGCTAAGATCTTTACTAGTAGGAGACTGAGCTAAGATCTTTACTAGTTGGAGACTAAGCTAAGATCTCTACTAGTTGGAGACTGAGCTAAGATCTTTACTAGTTGGAGACTAAGCTAAGATCTCTACTAGTTGGAGACTGAGCTAAGATCTCTACTAGTTGGAGACTAAGCTAAGATCTCTACTAGTTGGAGACTAAGCTAAGATCTCTACTAGTTGGAGACTAAGCTAAGATCTCTACTAGTTGGAGACTAAGCTAAGATCTCTACTAGTTGGAGACTGAGCTAAGATCTTTACTAGTTGGAGACTAAGCTAAGATCTCAACTAGTTGGAGACTAAGCTAAGATCTCTACTAGTTGGAGACTGAGCTAAGATCTCTACTAGTTGGAGACTAAGCTAAGATCTCTACTAGTTGGAGACTAAGCTAAGATCTTTACTAGTTGGAGACTAAGCTAAGATCTCTACTAGTTGGAGACTGAGCTAAGATCTCTACTAGTTGGAACTGAGCTAAGATCTCTACTATTGGAGACTGGCTAAGATCTCTACTAGTTGGAGACTGGGCTAAGATCTCTACTAGTTGGAGACTAAGCTAAGATCTCTACTAGTTGGAGACTGGGCTAAGATCTCTACTAGTTGGAGACTGGGCTAAGATCTCTACTATTGGAGACTGGGCTAAGATCTCTACTAGTTGGAGACTAAGCAATATCTCTACTAGTTGGAGACTGGGCTAAGATCTCTACTAGTTGGAGACTGAGCTAAGATCTCTACTAGTTGGGACTGAGCTAAGATCTCTACTAGTTGGAGACTGGGCTAAGAATTTCTACTAGTTGGAGACTGGGCTAAGATCTCTACTAGTTGGAGACTAAGCTAAGATCTCTACTAGTTGGAGACTGGGCTAAGATCTCTACTAGTTGGAGACTGGGCTAAGATCTCTACTAGTTGGAGACTGGGCTAAGATCTCTACTAGTTGGAGACTGGGCTAAGATCTCTACTAGTTGGAGACGGGGCTAAGATCTTTACTAGTTGCAAAGTGAGGCGACTGCAGGCGGAAATCTGAACAACTTGAAAACGTATTGCTAAAGCAATGCCTGGCGGCCTCGTTTTCATTCA
>CM031616.1:27299349-27303624 GCA_018398815.1 Conus ventricosus | reverse complement strand
TATTGAAAGAGGGGGGAAAATATGGGGTAAAATTGTCCCGAAATGAGTACTCTGGGGCTGAATGCAAGCCTGATTAACTATCTTGGAAGCAATCCAAGCCTAGTATTTAACTATTTGGGAACATCGTAGACAACCCCTTGTCTTAGGATTACAATACTTGAATCCACCCAGCTTCCTTTGAAAAGTTGAACAATTATAATAAATGGGCCAGAATATCCGGGCGCTCGCCAATAAATTGTCACTCGGTGTAATGTCAGTGGAGGAAGGACTAGCGCACAGCCCAAACACACTCACAGCTTGCTTACAATCTCATTCATATATCATGCATTCGTCACATCAAACCACTAGTAAAGTCTATAACTTTACTATACATGATCATAGAAAGAAAATCAATGCATATAAAATTTCAAACAGAAAAAACATTCTCTCTTTCCTTGAACTTCACAAAATCATTTATCTAAAAATCATTAACAAACCCGGGGTTTATAAATTTAGATTTCTACTTTACCTGGCCAGGTGATCTTAACTATTCACGAATCACTGTCTTTTCTTTTCTTTTCTTTTTCTTTTCACTGTCACTTTCACAACACGAACAACTGCCGGCATGGTGTTGGTCTGATGGCGCTGGTCAGGTGAGACGTTGGCGTTGGTCTGTGGTTGCTGCTTGGCGAAGTGACGCTGCCAGGTATGATGTCGAACCCCGGTTGGGGTTTAGAACAGTGATACATCATCGATCTGTTCTCCTTTCTTTCTTCCTGCATTAACACATTGCACTTCTCTCTCTCTCTCTCTTCTAGTCTGCTTTATCAAATGGACAGGGGTTGCTTTTCTTTTCTTTTTTTCTTTTCTTTCTTTTCTTCTTCATAAATTAGCAACTCTTTCTCTTTTCTCCACATCTCTCCTCGTCCTTCCTTGCGACTATCTCATGCTAATTCTCAACTTGGTCCTTCTCTCCTCATCTCTCTCTCTCTCTGCCTTTTTCTCCTGCAGAGCTCCACTCAGAACCTCTCTCTCCTCTCTCTCTCTATTCGTTCTTCCCTCGTTCTCTCCTCTCTTCCTCTCTCTGCCTTTTCCCTCGTGCAGGGGCTACCCCTTTAAACCTCCTCATTTTCTCTGTCTCTGTTCGTTCTATCTCCTGCCTTCCTGTAGGCGAGAGCCTACTCTCCCGAACCCCTCTCTCTCTCTCTCTGTCTGTTCGTTTTCCCCCTTCCTCTCTCTCTCTCCCACACATTCCTTTATGCTCTAACCCCGTGCCCAAGGGCCAGTACCATTGGTCAGTATTTTTACCCTTGATCCCCGAAGTTGTCTCCCTCTAATTCCATTGGACGTTCAAATCAGGGACAGTCCGTTACACGCCTTACTCTCTGTGGTGGTCAATTGGTCATTTAATTGATTAGCTAGATTTCACCCCCACCACACACTACCTTCCCCCCTTCCCTACTTCACTGGGGGCCCGGTGGGCTTAAGTGGTGGACACTGGTCAATCTAAATTGGCCAGCTGAGTCTGGGTAGGCACCACGACGTCCGAAGGTTTTAACAATGACGTTGGTTCCAAAAGTGGCTAGATGAGCTGAGCTCGGGTCCTGCGACTCGTCTCGCTAGACATCGAGGCGTCGGTCAAAGCTGCTTTTGCCGTATAGCCGGACAGACGTCTTCTGAAGCCTCTCCGCTAAGCTTAATTGGCCGGACCCGACCCATGGGCCTGTCTTTCTGACGCCTAGAATGTTTGAGTTTGGACTTAGGTCCGAACAAATTGACTGGCGACTCCCAAGTTAGGTTGTTCCCCCCAAGTTAGGTTGTTTCCCCAAGTTAGGTTGTTCATTTTTTTGTCCGTGACAGTGTGTGAGAGAGAGAGAGAGGAGAGAGAGAGAGAGGAGAGAGGAGAGAGAGAGAGAGAGAGGAGAGAGAGAGAGAGAGCGAGAGAGGAGAGAGAGAGAGCGAGAGAGAGGGGAGATATTCTATGTGTCTGTTTTTCTGTGTGCGTGTGTGACATTGGCAGGAGCAGCAATCACGTGCTCAATTATCTCCTTCTGCCATTCAACCTAAACAAGCATCCCGCATCGAAGTCTTTGCCTCTCTGAAAGAAAAGAATTCTTCGTGCATGGCATGTTGTTTTCTGTGGGGATTTTAAAACGAAAATAAGAACGAAATACAGACTTCTCGTGCTCTTTGATGTGAAAATCAATAACATTGCACTTTTTTTCCATTTCAAAGAAGGGATTTCGATGTTACTGTCATAATATCTCGATTCAATTTCATTCACGCTTCATAATTCATTTCCCTAAAAGCCTTCCTTATCTCCTGTTCTTCACGATTACCTCCCATATCCATTCCCATTGAGTTGTCTCGCTGTCCCACTTCTCCCCTGTGCTATTCTCCTTTTACCACTCACGCAGACGGGTCTTCCTCATAGTCGTATTTCGCCATACCGTTTCCTCCCAGTCCAATTTTCCCATACCTTTTCCCCTCAGTCCCATATCTCAGTGCGTTTTCCGTCCATTCCTCTTTCCTATGCTCTCCCTCTCTGTTTGATTTACCCATTCTTTTCCCCATGATGTCCCCAAACCCCGTATACGATCCCTTCACTTACATTTCCCTCTACTTTTCCCAGTTGTTCTATGTGTTTTAAATCCGGTCCCATAGCCCCCACGTTCCCTCAGTGCATTCTTCCTCCATTTTCCTTTCAGTCCCATTTTAACATACTTTTCCTTTCCAGTCCTTTTCCCCACAAGCTTTCCTTGCAGTTCAATTTGCAACGTTTTTTTTTCTCTGGTCAGATATCTCAATAGGTTTTCCTTAAAGTCCCATTTCCATACTTTTTTTTCTGATGGGTTTTCGCGAATGTTATCCTTCCAGCCCTTTTTTCCCTATATGTGTTCCGCCTAATTCATTCTCCCGCTGTTTTCCTTCCATTCTCATTTTACCGTAAAGCTCTTCCATTCAGGTATTTCCAGACGTTTAAAATTCCAGTTCCTTTGTTCGTGTGAATTTCCCCATGCCTCGCTTTCAGTTTCCGATAGTTTTCTGTAAAGCTTTACTTATCGCTTTGCCGATTATCCAACACTTTTTTCCTTTCTGTCTCATTCTCAAATGCGTCTTCTCTCACTCTGATTTCATCATATTTATTCCTTCTGGTCCACTACACCGTGCACTTTCATTCCAGTCTCATTTCTGCAACCTGTTTCCATCCAGTCTCATATCCGCAAACTCTTTCCTTCCAGTCTCATATCCGCAAACACATTCCTTCCCGTCTCATGTCCCCAAACTATTTCTTCCAGTCTCTATCCGCAAACTCTGTCCTTCCAGTCTCATATCCGCAAACTCTTTCCTTCCAGTCTCATATCCGCCAAACTCTGTCCTTCCAGCCTCATGTCCACAAACTCTTTCCTTCCAGTATCATATCCGCAAACTCTTCCCTTCCAGTCTCATATCCGCAACTCTTTCCTTCCAGTCTCATATCCGCAGACTGTTTCCTTCCAGTCTATATCCGCAAACTCTGTCCTTCCAGTCTCATGTCCACAAACTCTTTCCTACCAGTCTCATATCCGCAAACTCTTTCCTTCCAGTCTCTATTCCGCAGACTGTTTCCTTCCAGTCTCATATCCGCAGACTGTTTCCTTCCAGTCTCATATCCGCAGACTGTTTCCTTCCAGTCTCATATCTGCAAACTCTTTTTTTCCAGTCTCATATCCGCAACTCTTTCCTTCTTAGTCTCATGTCCACATACGTTTCCCTTCTAGTCTCCTACCTGAAGATGTTTTCCTTCCAGTCTCATGGTGTGGCAAATGATTTCCTTTCGGTCTTATGTTTGGATACTTTTTTCTTCCGGTCTCATGTTCGTATGCCGTTTTCCTTTCAGTTTATGTTCCATACGTCTTGTTTGTGTGTGTGTGTTGTGTGTGTGTGGTGTGGTGTGTGTGTGCGTGCGTGCGTGCGTGCGTGCGTGCGTGCGTGCGTGCATGCGTGCGTGCGTGCGTGCGTGCGTGCGTGCGTGTGTGTGTGTGGGTGTGTGTGTGTGTGTGTGGGGTGTGTGTGTGTGTGTGTGTGTGTGTTTTAATTCCGTCTCATATTCGCAAATGTTTTCCTTTCAGTCTCTTGTTTGCTTGCGTTTTCCATTCAGTTTCATGTTCGCATACGTCTTTTCTTTTAGACTCAGTCTTATATTCGCGTACGTTTTCCATCCAGTCTCAATTTTGCATACGTTGTTCTTCCACTCAAATTCCTTTTAATCACATTCCGTCGAGTGCAGGAACCCCACACATTTATCCTTCAAGC
>CM031616.1:27242534-27285849 GCA_018398815.1 Conus ventricosus | reverse complement strand
TTCGTTAAACTTTGTGTGTGTGTGTGTGTGTGTGTGTGTGTGTGTGTGTGTGTGTGTGTGTGTGTGTGTGTGTGTGTGTGTGTGTGTTTGACTGGTTTGATTTACAGCGAGCGTGCTGACAGGACAGCTTTGGTCGTTTTTTGCATTTGTAAGGAATGGCACAATGATGATTTCTCCTATCACGGCAAGCAGCGCGGGATCTACGTTTTTGCGACGTGTGTGTGTATGTGTGTGTGGTGTGTGCGTGTGTGGTGCGTGTGTGTGGGCGGGGGTGTGTGTGTGTGTGTGTGTGTGTGTGTGTGTGTGTGTGTGTGTGTGTGTGTGTGAGGAGTGCGTGTGTGTGTGATGATGTGGTGTCGTGCGTGTGTGAGGTCAGTCTTTGGCTCGTTTTTCGCTGTAGTTTTGTCAGAATTGGTGGTGGTCAGAAAAAAGTCTCGATACAACTACTGTACAGAAGAGCCAACACGGATACAAGGTTGGCAGCCACTCTCTCTCTCACCCATCTCCACCCATCTACCACACACTCACTCCACTCACCCTACCCACACACACACACCTCCATCCTCTCCTCTGTGCGTGCCACACACACACACACACACACACACCACCACACACACACACATACCACACGCACGCACGCACGCACACGCACACACACACACACACACACACACACACACACAAACACACACACACACACAACACCAATGAAATACTCATTAGAGACTTCTACCAAGGTGGAACGGATCCTGGCTCCGCCTTTCAATCCAGATCTAAACCACAACTCCGCATAAATGTTTAACGGGCTGTGTTTTTGTCGACATTCAATATTCCCACCAAACTTCATTCGAATCAAGTCCATAATTTCTGCGTAATATTCATGAAAGTATTCGGATCCGGAATCCTTAATACGTGTCACGATCTACACCGAAATTTACTGGGTTTGCTGTTCAGTCACAGTCCCCCTTTCCATCAAGTTTTGTTCAGATCAGATCCGCTATTTGTACGTTTTCTTACAGACAGAGAAGACAAAAACACGCTTACCAATAGACGCGGATAAATATAAACCTCTTTGGCGGAGGTAACCAAACAAAACCAAACAAAACCACGGGAAAATCATCCCCTCTCCGCCTATTTCAGCATAACCCCCCCCCACCCCCACCCCCACCGTCCACGAAGGGGCAGTAAGTTTTTAAACGATCGTCAGGGGAGGTCACTTATGAATGGCTCAGATCAGAGTTCGGTGTCCCGTGGAGTGGTTTACCCTGTGGCCTCCCGTCGCGATCGCTTCCCCGTTTTTCCCTGAATCACTCCTCTTCCGATCCACTTAGTTTGTTTTCAGTTTTCTCCCTTTCCCCGAGCACGTCACTTAGATGTGAAGAGTCCTGTGCGACGTGAAGAAGAGTGCTAGCGTTCAGTAATCGCTACGTTCAGTAATCGCTACGTTCAGTGATCGCAAGCGTTCAGTAGTCGCTACGTTCAGTAACCGCTACGTTCAGTGATCGCAAGCGTTCAGTAGTCGCTACGTTTTCCTACTTCTTCTTATTTTGTAAAGCTACATGTGACATGTCACCGCTTTCATATCTTTTTACAGCGTTTTACAGCTTTAAAACCACTGTTCAATACTTCTCTTCTTTAACTTGTTCACCAGATTAAATTTCTGTCTATTGATTAAAAAAAAAATCTCTCTGCTACTTTAAAACAAACCAAAACAACTAAGATAAAATGTTATTTCATTCTTTTCCGTGAGCTGCAAGCTTTCGTTGACTTCAGTCAGAAAACTATGGTGCACAGCTGCCAGAAAAAAGAGAGCACCAGGACATTAAAAAAAAAAAAGCAAGGAGAATGAGGAAATTGTAGGGAAATGTTCAAAACACCTGGTGAGTGTAGGAAACTAATAGGGCTGTATAAGAAACATTAGGGAAACTTACAAAAAAGAAAAAAAAAAGGAAAATTGAAAAAAAAAATGA
Source organism: Conus ventricosus (assembly GCA_018398815.1). NCBI lineage: Eukaryota > Metazoa > Mollusca > Gastropoda > Neogastropoda > Conidae > Conus > Conus ventricosus. Next base: position 27,283,879 of record CM031616.1, on the reverse strand, counting down.
AACAAAAGGAAAATGTACAAAAAAAAGAGAGCAAATGTAGGAAGCAGTATTAAAAAAAATATAAACATATGCAGGGAAATATATAAAACAGTAGTGAAAAGCAGGGAATAGCATGGAAACGTAGTACAAACTGGAAGAGACATATAGTAAAATAGAAAAAAATAAAAATAATTTTAGAGAAATGTAGGAGGTGGCACGAAAATGTTAAAAAAAATCTTTTTAAAGAAAGAAAAACCAAAAGCTACAGAAATGAGTGAAACTGCAAGAAAACGAAACAAGATAGTAGAAAAGTGGAGGAAACAGGAAAAAAAAATTGTAGTGCATAGTAGGGAATAAATGGAAAAGTCAGGAACCTGTACATGTAACAAACAGATTGGAAATATACTAAACAGTTGGGACATATGGTAAACAGTAGGAAAATGTAGGAAATAAAAGGACAATGTACGAAACTGTCGAGAAATGTAAAACAAAATTGTAACAACAATTTAAGAAACAGTGTAGAAATGCAAGAAACAAAGGGGGAAATGTAGGAAACCGTACGGAATAGTAAAAAAAACAAAAAAACAAAAAACAAACAAACAAACAAAAACGGAGGAAAGCTAAGAAACAGGAGAAACATGCAGGAAATAGGATGGGAATGTAGAGAACTGCAGGAAAATGTATGACACAATAGAAACAGGCAGGAAGCTGTACGCGCATGTAGAAAACTGAGAGAAATATACGAAACAACAGGTGGATGTGGGAATGTATACAGACTTTATGTAGGAAACAGTAGGGGGAAATGTATAAAACAGTAGACAAATCTAGGTAACAGTGCAATGAATGTAGGACAGTGTAGAGAAATATACAAACAACAGGGGGGGGGGGTGGGGGGGGGGGGGGAGGAAACGGCAGAGGCATGTCAAAAACAGTAGATTAATGTAGGAAACGGTGTAAAAACATAGAAAAAAAAAAAGAAACAAAACAAAAAAAATGTAAGGAAATGTGGGGGGAAAAGCAGACAATTGTAGGGAATGTCAAAACAGTGGGGTAAATGTAGAAAATAGTAGAATAATTTAGGAAACAATACATGAATGTAGGGAACTAAAATATGGAACAACACATGTGAATGTAGAAAACTCAACAATGCCCAAAACAGCAGATGAATAAAGGAAACAATACATAAATGTAGGAAACTGAAGGTGAATGTAGGAAAGAGTAGAGATAAATGCAGAAAACTCAGCAATGCAAACAAAACCAGCAGATGAATACAGGAAACAATACACGAATGTGGCAAACTGAAAATGAATGTAGGAAAGAGTAAAGATGAATGCAGAAAACTCAGCAATGCAAAACAGCAGATGAATAAAGGAAACAATTTATGAATATAGGAAACTGAAGGTGAATTTAGCAAACATTAAAATATGTAGGAAACACACTAACGAAAAAAAACGGTAAGTGGATATAGGAAACTCTACACAAACGCAGTAAACACTAAGGAAATATAGAAAACAGCCGATGATTTTAAGAAACTGTAGAGAAATGCTGTAAAAGTTAAGAAAATGCTGTAAACAGCAGATAAATGTAGGGAACGCAATGATATGTAGGACACGGTGTGTCATGCAAAGCACACTATAAAATGTATGAAAAAGTACAAAATGTATGAAATAGTACAACATTCAGCAAACAGAAGATGAACGTATGAAACTGTAGAGAAGTAGTGGAAAGAACAGATAATTGTAGGAAACCGTAAATGATTTTGGGAACCTGTAGAACAAATGTCGGAAAGAGGAGAGATGTCCGAACAAAAGGAAATGTAGGAAACAAGAGAAATGTAGAAACCGCGGAAAATTTACAAAACGATAGGGAAATACGGGAAATAGGAATAAAATAATAAAACAGTAAATAATGAAACAGTTAGGAAAAATAGGAAAACAAAAAAACGTAAAACACAAAAGAAAAATATAGGGAAGAGTACAAAATGTAAGACACTTTAAAATGTAGGGAAAATATGAAACACATGAAGTAGTATGGAATGTTGAAAAGAGAATGTAGGAGGTAGTGAAACATTGCACAAAATAGGACACGGTAGGAGAGCGATAGAAAACGTAGGAAGTAGTAGCGCTGTCTGAACGAAGACAGCTGTGGACATGGTTGGGGAGACAAGGGTCAACAGGCTGGAGTGTCATGTGACTGACTGAAGTACACAATACTAATTGGTCAGCAAACAGATGTCGGTTTGCTCTACAGTCACTTACTCTCTCTCTCTCTCTCCTCTCTCTCTCTCTCTCTTCTCTCTCTCTCTCTCTCTCTCTCTCCTCTCTCTCTCTCTCTCCTCTCTCTTCTCTCTCTCTCTCTCTCTCTCTCTCTTCTCTCTCCCACTTATGATAACGTACTTAACTACAGAAGTATTATTTCAACAATAACTACAGCAACCACAAACAACAACAACAACAAACAACAGCAGCAGCAGCAGCAGCACGCAGCCAGCAACAACATCAACAAACTACAGCATTGAATTTGAACGGGAAGAACATACAAACAGACAAAAACAATAATCATAATCATGTTTATAAAGCACGGATTTAGAGCATTGTACACATATTGTGTCGTCAGAGAGAGAGAGGGGGAGAGAGGAGAGAGAGAGAAGAGGAGAGAGAGAGAGAGAGAGAGAGAGAGAGAGAGAGAGAGGGAGGATATCTCATGATACAATAATGAATTTAGAACTTGGATTGAATGAGAAAACAACATTTTCTAAGGTCGTGCTCTGACTTTTAAAAAAAAGTCCTCTAACAGGAGGCCTACGAAAAAGAAGCTCATAAGGTTTGCTTCAACACGGTCTGCTATCATTTACCATTTGCCTGGCACATTCCTTTACTCCTATCTCACACAACTTCTGCATACTGGTTTGCCTCAAGCATACAACTTCACCACCCACACTCTCTGTTTCATTCATCAGGCGGTTGCAAGAATGAGAATCCCTATGATCTAATACATCAGTCACAGGTATGCTAATACCTAGGATGTTTGGAAAACAAATAACGGTGGAAGAAACGTAGAAAATATCTCTTTCCAATTTCTATCCCTTGAAAGCAACATTTTTCTTGGTTTCAATTTTGCAGCCAGATCGAAAGATAAAGTGACAGTCTGTTCGTCTTTCGTTTTTGTTGTCTTGAACGTTATTTGCCTCGCCTGGAGAAGACCCAACAGATCGAAACCCATTGTGTTTGTTTGTTGTTGTTGTTGTTTATTTGTCTGTCTCTTCGTTTGGCGGCACAGCAATACTATTTTGTTTGCTCTCCTCCCCACATATTTCTTGTTTGTAATAAGATTATGTGGATCTTATACGGAAAGAAGCTGATAAAGCTGTTAAACGTCACCTTTGGCTTTTCACCCTCTTTCTCTTTTGGTTTACATCTGTGTAAGCATTTGTGTCGGGCGACGTGATTGGTCCAATTCTGTTCTTTTCCTTACGATAGGTACCAGATAGCACCGCAATTCATCTGTGTCGCGTCTTCTCCCAAATTTCCTTTCTAGCACACCATGTGAAAAGTGTGAGTACATGCTGAGAATGGCAGAGCGATTGTAAGACTGTAAAATCATGGGTTTTACTCAGTGATATTGCTAAGCTTCTTTAACACAGAAATCGTGGATGCTCACTGTTAATGAATAGAATTGGCTCTGTTTTCTTTCCCAAATCATCCATTTTATTTAGAAGACTTCTCAGGCAATGATATTTATTCACTTTCTTAAAAGTCGCTCCGTCTGTGATGGGGCGCTACATGTCGCTTTTGCTTGGTCAAATTGTTAATTTTTAATTTTATAGGAAAATAGTATTTCTTTCGTTTATACGACGTGTAAGTCACAGACAGTTTTCTTTGCTCCCAAGAACAAAAACATTTCGATTTTTTAACTAGCAAACAATGTCAGAGCTGAGCAGATCTTCAATGGCATAAAAAATAATAAAAGTAGATGTATAATATTGACCTGTCGGTTGCTGTACATGTACACGGGACAGTGTATATTGTTAATTACTCTCCTGTTACGGACCCTGGCTTCAGAATATTTTATATTTATTTTTTTTGGGGGGGGGGGGGGGGTTTTGGGGCTGTCTGTCGGATCAGAAATGAAATTTTGCTGAGATTATTTGTTTTAATATTTTTGTCTGTCTGTATAAGTTTTGTCTGTCTTCTGTCTGTCTTCTGCTTGTCTGTCCCGCCCCTCCTCTCTCTCTCTATTAATATATATATTATATTATTATTTATATAATATATATATATATATTGAATTATAAACAAATCTTGCTCTTTTCTTAGATTGAAGAAATTGGTTACCATTCATACCTCAGGCCAATATTCTGCCTAACTAACAGTATGTGTTGAGTGGGGATGGGGAAAAAATAAAATGTTCTTTTGGCCTTTGCAGCTTTATTCTCCAAGGGGGAGGCTCCTCAAATGGGCAGGGAACCACTAACATATAACGTCCTGGTTGCGATATTGTTGAATTGGTGGTTTCTCATCAGTGACGGAAAAGTGTGTATTTACTCTCGCATTTTTAAGAGAATGCAATTCCAGAAAAGGCTGGTGAATCGTTATTTTGTTGGTTTCAAAAACCCAAAGTCTCTAGAAGCAAAAGAAAATCATGAAAGAGGAAAACAAGCTCATTTTCTTGTGAAAAGTGAAATAAAAAAGATATCCTCTAAGACACAAGTGCTGAGGGCCAGTTACTTGGAATGAATCCGCAAGGGACTAAATACAACAAACAATAATTCCAAGGATAAGTAACGAGCACCGTTCCCAACTAAGCACTGTGTGGCAATTGACTTGCAAGAAAATTGAAATAACAAAGCTAGCTCTTATGCTTAGATTGAAGAAATAAGGGATCGCTTTAACACCTCAGTGAAAGAATCTGCCTAAATAACAGTATGTGCTTGAGTGGGTGTTTTGGGGAAAAAATAAAATAAATTTCAAATGTGCCTTCAGCAAGCTTATATTTCCAAGGAGAGACACCATTCATAACTATGAAACTCACTTACATATAACCGGTCATATACCGTATTTCGAAACTTGGTGTTTTCATCCTGCCGGAAATGTAATTCTGACTCACTTCTATTAGTTTAAGAAGAACCACCCCTCTCTACTCTCTCTCTCCTACTTCTCTACTCTCTTCTCTTCATCTTCTCTCTCTTCCTCTCATATATATATATATATAATATATATATATATAGTGTGTGTGTGAGTGTGTGTCGTGTGCGTGGCGTGCGTGGCGTGCGTCTGCGTCTGCGTGTGTGTGTGTTGTTGTGGTGTGTGGTGTGTTTGTGTGTAAATGGCACAAATCGTTCCTCTTCTGCTTGCAAACAAATCTCGAAACTGTCGAGTATCACGTGACGTTTTTTTGCTTTTTTTTGCAGAATACCCAGAGTGAAGCAACCTAGTACATACCCGAGCCATTTCCTGAAAATGATTAAAAAGAAGTGTCGCCACTTTAGGGAAAGTTTACACAAAAACGTGGAACCCGGACGACCATATATGACCATTTTTGTCTGGAGAATGGGGTCCTTGGTTCCAGCCATTTTAGGCATCACGTTGGAGGGGGTTTTTTTCCCTTAAAAAACAAAACGCTCAAAGCACACCGCTACGTCGGACTTCCAGGAGACTTTAAAATGGTGTCCGGCGTGTTACACGGCTTTAAAAAATTAAATAAATTAATACACCCCCTTTTATTTCGCTTTAATTTAAATTTAATATTTATTAAAAAAAAACAGCGATTGTGTATTGTTGGGCAAAAATGAAATTTAATATAACCTTTCATTTTTACTTTATTTTGATTCCATATTCATTTTATTTCAAAAAACAACGGGGTTTTGTATTGTTGGACAAAACAAAATTTATAACCCCCCTTTCATTTTTTTATGCTTAATTTGTTCAATCTTACTATAAAAAAAAGAGAGAAAAAACAAAACAGGCAATTGTATATTGTTGGAAAAGATGCTACCACGTGAACACTTATTGAAAACGTTATGGATGACATGTTCATGTTTGTACATAATCTTCCAACATAGAATAAGTCTCCCTTAATAACTGAATTGAAAACGGCTATATATATATAGCAACAATATATATAACAACAAGTCCATCAACAGGTTGGACCAGCCAGTGGAAGGAAAACACATCAAAGAGAAAGTGATATATAAAGCTTATATAAATTTGGGTCATTAATGCACCCCTCCCGCCCCCCCCCCCCCCCCCCAACACACACTCATGCACACTCAAATGCACAAAAGCGCACACGCACACACACACACACACACACACACACACACACACACACACACACACACACACACACACACACACCACAAGTGAGAGAGAGAGAGAGAGAGAGAGAGAGAGAGAGAGAGAGAGAGAGAGAGAGAGAGAGGTTGGTGGAGGGGGAAAGTGGTGAGGGAGAAGGGTGGTGGGGGTGGAGGCGGGGGGGGGGGGGGGGGGGGCAACAATGATCCTACTCAAACCACTGTTGTGTTTCATCACAGATAAGCGTTTCATTTCGGTTGGCTGATTTCATAGTGACCAATGTGGAACTGGGTTATTTGCCGATTTTGTTAAAAGCTTGGCAATCTGTTCTATCAAAAAAGGAGGCAGACAAATTGAGAGAGAAGAGAGGAGAGAGAGAGATGAGAGAGAGAGAGAGAGAGAGAGAGAGAAGAGAGAGATTCCATGAAAGGCATGAAAAAAAAGAGCCCTCCAATTATCGCCAACACACTTTAGAGCCCAGAAGAGAGCAGAAAAGGCACCTGAAACTCGAGGATGGAAATCAAATCTCCTCAATCGAATTTCATTTTTATTCCATTCATTTATTTGTTTGGATTTTTTGAGGGAGGGGTGGGATGGGGAAGGTGGGTGCGTTTTTTTTTTAATTAAAAAAAAATCATTTTCTTTCATCACTCTGAGTGGCATCTCCCATTTTACTTCAGTCTCGACAAAATGTGTTTTCATCAGTCCTGAGCCCTCGCCATAAAGAAGCGGCATTTTGGATAACGTGTTTTTCTTTTCTTTTCTTTTTCTTCTTCTCGATTTTATACTATAGGCCAACGAAAAGAAATCTGGTAGAGTGGCTCAAGATGTAGCCACGAGGAGCAGTAACTCCTGAAGTCATTATTTCATGAAAACGGCAGCTGATTTTTTCGGTAGGGGTCATCCGAATAACACACTCTGCAACTACGGCTGTTATGCCAGCTTCAGGAGCGGGTGGAAGTTGGGTGGGGGTGGGAGGTGGGGATGGGGGTGGGAGGTGGGGATGGGGGTGGGCAGGGAAGGAAGGAAAGAGCGTCTTGGGTGAGAGGGGTTGAGAAGGTGGATGTGGACTGGAGATGGCGTCGTGGCTGTTGTTAAAGAAATATGTTTCTTTTTTATTTCTCTCTTCCACTTGTTTCTCACGTCCACATCGTACTGTAACGACATTTGCCCATAACCAGCCATCTAGTCAGGCTTAGTACTATTCGTTATCTTTTTGGTGCTAAATCGATAACTTTCACGCATTAATTGTATCTTCTTATCAGGCAAACGTGGCCCTGTGGTTCGTGACCTGGACGGCAGCATGGGGGGTCACAGGTTCGAACGTCGGGATCCAAACCACTATGATTATCATCATGTGAATTTTACGTTCTATCGGCTCCTACCCTGAAGTATAATTATTGCTCGTACGATTGTCTCAGAGAGGAAGAAAAGGGACCAAACGGTGAAATAAAAGATTCTTGCACATAACAGAAGGACGGACGCTTTCGTCCACCCGTTATGTCCAAGAATTCTTTTGTTTAATTTTTGTTTTGTTTTGTTTCCCTTTCATCATAAAATTCAGCAGCCACATTTACCCTATCGCAGAGAGCAAAATTGTCATAAAAATATTGTTTTTCACTACCTCTCTACAAGTACCAGTATCTCACAGGTCTGACTGACACCGGGATATGTTACACCAGGAAGTGTAGAGAGTGCAGCACTGACTTACGATTTTGAACTAAAGTGGAACCCGAAGCAATATCGTCATCATTCTCTTTTTTTTTATTGATCGTCGTAGAATAAATAAACAACAATGTGTCAAGATCGATAGCCCTCCGCGCTTTGCTCTAATAAAGATCTTAATCCTCCGCAAACCTCTTTATTTCTCGCTTTTTTTTCCCCTCAGTCCCATCTTTTGTAGCCCCATCAGTGGCATCCCTCCAAAGTGCTAATTCTAGCCCCCCTCCCCCCCCCCCCCCCGCCACATCACACACCACACACACACAACACAACACACACCTCATACGTCACATTCCCCACACTTCGGCCTGTTCTGGTACTCCCCCAGCAGTACAGTCCACAGGGTTTCGTCCGTGTTGACTTGTCATGAGATAACTTACCACAGGAGACACTGCACCGCTGCCGAATCACTCCGGCAATGTCCAGCGGTTCTGATGTAATCTAACAGACGCAGGACACTGCTCACAAAGCTTTCTACTGACAGTCAATGATGTAATCTAAAGACGTAGGGACACTGCTCACAAAGCTTTCTACTGACAGTCAATGATGTAATCCAACAGACGAGGACACTACTCACAAAGCTTTCTACTGACATCAATGATCGCTTCGTCGAGTAGCTGAAGTGCATTAGAGTCCGCCTCGTAGGGACGACCAAATTTCATTTTTTTTTTAAAAAATCTCATCAGTCTTATATTTTGTGCTAAAAAAAAGTGTTAAATCCTTGGTTCTGGCAGATTTAGACTTAGGAAGGAGGGAGGACGGGGGGGGGGGGGGGGGGGGGGGAGGTGGAAGTGGAGAGAGGGGACACTAGGTGGCTTTTCGATCGGAACAAGCACCACTGAACAATGACGATGTTTTTGCTGTTATTGATGTCATGACGCAAAGGTGTGCGCTTACTTCCTGATCGCATTTTCTACCGATCTTCTTGTGCCCACCTTCTGTTTTTGGTTGCCTTTGGTAGTCATTTGCATTGTGATTTCCCTCTGTGGGCTTTACACTATTCCCGATGAGAGCCCCACCCCACCACACCTCTCATTTTCTCTCCCTAAACCCACACACACACACACACACACACACACAACACACACACACACCACACACACACACACACACACACACGCACACATACAGAGAAGAGAGAGAGAGAGAGAGAGAGAGAGAGAGAAGAGAGGAGAGAGGAGAGAGAGAGAGAGAAAGAGGGGGGGCTGACTGCTGACACAGTTCAGATCATAGTCGTCAACTCCGAAAAGATCTGAGGAAGATGATAGATGCTTTCAAAGAGCAGGTTCTAGAGTTACAACAGACCGGCTGCAGCCAGACAGGTTTAATTCCCAAAGGCGAGTAAATGCACAAGGAGGAGGTTCTAAGGGAGTGGTGGGAGGGAACAGAGGCCAGATGATCACACTCAAGATCATGTTGACAGGAAAGACCCCGAGCCTTTATATCTGTCAACGGAAGTTGTATCGCCGGTGAAATGTTACTTTTCGTTTCGGGGACAGAAGGTAGACTTATGAGGACAACCCATGTTCTCCACTTACCAGCGTAAAAGTAAGCATGAGCTTGTACGCCCACAAACAAACAAACGTACACAGACATACACACATATATACATACATACATACATACACAAATACATGTATTCATACATACATACATACATACATACATACATACATACATACATACACATACATACATACAACATACATACATACATACACACATACATACATGCACAGTCACACACATAAAGCACGCAACACACACACACGCAGCACCACCAGCACCACACACACACACAACACACACACCACACACACACACACACACCCACACCACCACCACGCACGCACGCACGCACGCCGCACCACACCACACCACCACCACGACCACACACACACACAACACAACACACACACACAACACACACACACACCCACACACCACGCACGACACCACACACACCACACAACACGCCGCGCGCACGCACGCACGCACGCCACCCACACACACACACACAACGACCACACACACCACACACACCACACACACACACCCACACACACACACACACACACACACACACGCGCGCACGCACGCGCGCGCGCGCACGCACGCACGCACGCACACACACACAGACCACACACACACACACACACACACCACACCACACACCACACACCACACACACTCACACCACACACACACACACACACACACACACACACACTTTCACCAACCACGCATTCACATACACACACGCACCACGCCCACACACACCACGCACCACACACAAACGCAGCACGCCACCACCACCACGTACGCACGCACGCACGCACACACACACACACACCACACACACACACACACACACCACACACCACACACACACACACACACACAAGAAAGAACAGACTATTTCAAAGAGCAGGTTCTAGCGTTACTGCAGACTGGCCGCAGCTAGACAGGCTCAATTCCCAAAGGCGAGTCAATGTACAAGAAGATGGTTTGAAGAGTGGAGGGAAGTAGCAGAGACAAGATGATCAACTCAAGATCGTATTGACAGAAAGACACCGAGCTTTCGTAAATGTCATCGTCGGAAGGTCTGTTGCTGTTGAAATATCATTTCTTCGTTCAGGAGACAGTACATGGACTAGTGAGTGCAACCTGTATGTTCACGTAAACGCCCCAGCTGCAAGCATGAACGCTCCAACACACACACACCCCACACACACACACACACACACACACACCCCACACACACACACACACACACAACACACACACAAGCGCATGCGCGCGTCCCGCGCGAGAAGAAGAGAGAGAGAGAGAAGAGAGAGAGAGAGAGAGAGAGAGAGAGAAAGAAGAGAGAGAGAGAGAGGAGAGAGAGAGGGGAGAGAAGAAGAGAGAAAAGCATACGTCTATGTACACACACACACACACACATACACACACACACACAAACACAACACACCACACACACACAAACACACACACCCAACACACACACACACAGCGCGTGCACGCGTGAAGAGAGAGAGAGAAAAGAGAGAGAGAGAGAGAGAGAGGGGGAAGAGAGAGAGAGAGAAGAGAGAGAGAGAGAGAGTACATTTTGCACACACCAAACACACACACACACACACACACACCCCACACACCAAAACCCCACACCACACACACACCCACACACACCACACACACACGAGCTTCCGTGGCTGTTTGCCCATAATTTTGACGATTAAGTTCTGTGGACAATGTCCCTTGATTTGCTTGAGTACTGCTTAAATATCAGGGCACGGAGTCTAATAAATGACGCTTTAACCATATCATACCGGCTTTTTTATCCGAAAGGCTGAGGACGTGTCATTATCTCTTTGATGAAAGAGCAGAAACGCACGCACGCCACACACACACACATAGACACCTCCACCCGCCCCCATTCCCACAGCGCTCAAACATACAGCTATCCATCTACACACCACCCAACCCACATATATGCGAGCGCGCAAGCGCTCTCTCTCTCTCTCTCTCTCTCTCTCTCTCTCTCTCTCTCTCTCTCTCTCTCTCTCTCCTCACATATTTAAAAAATAAACTCGCTGACATTTCTTTCCTTGATTTTGTTAACAAATATGATATAATTTGTTTGACAGAAACTTTCATTGACCATGCTTTTGATTTCAGTTTCCACTTTAAAAATTATGTTGCGTTTAGTGCTCGTGCTAAGAAACTGTCTGTGCATGGACGCGTTTCTGGAGGAGTTGTTGTTCTTGTTAAAAAAGACTTAGCAAATTTTATACAAAATATTGAAATTGACTGCGAGAATGTTGTCGTGATTCAAATTGATAAATGTGTGTTTGGTTTAGATAAAGATGTTGTATTTGTGGGGTGCTATGTTGTCCCTGAAGGAGGGCCCCTATATAGACAAACTAATCTTGCAGATGGTATACTTACGCTTGAAGATAGTCTGCTGCAGTCTCTTTCTGATAGTAATGTTTATTATATTATGTGTGGCGATATGAACGCCAGAACGGGTTGTGAGCAGACAAAGGAGGAAGAAATGTATAATTATGTGTTTAATGTGCAAAATGGTGGTGACAACGAAAATGATGAAATTGTTTCTATGAAAAGATGTTCAAAAGATAAAATTGTAAACAAGTTTGGTCGTTCCTTGTTGGACCTTTGCTTTTTGTTTGATTTGTGTATTCTGAATGGTTCGTGTGACCAGATGCTGATGGAGAATTTACTTTTGTTGCTCCCCAGGGTTGTAGTGTAATTGATTATTTTCTAGTATCTAGTGAACTATGCTTATATTGTGCTTTAAAGGTGGGGGATGTCTCTTTTTCTTGGCATTTGCCAGTCCAGTTTACATGGAATTATTGTCCTGTTAAAAAGATGTACCGTTAGTTGATAGGGTGGAGTGAGGAGCGAGTGGTGTGGACAGAGGAAAATGTACAACGTTTAAGAATGAATTGAATTCTGATGATTTTAAACAGTGTCTGGTTACAGCTATGAACAACATGATAGTTGATGTAATAAGTGTGTGGATGGCTTTGTTAATGCTTTATATGGAGCTGCGGCATGTATGGTAAGGAAGTAGGAGGGAAGAAAAAAAACAAATGAAGATTGGTTTGACGATGAATGTGAGAAAAGAAGAAGGAAGTAAAGAGATTATTAAAAATATTTAAAAGGGGCTAGATCAAAAGAGTCAAAAGAAGAAAAGAGTAATTTATTATACAAAAGAAAGAAAAGAATATATTGATTTAAGAAAAGAAAAGAAAATGAAATTTGATGAAAACAGAATACTAAAGCTTAAACAATCAGTAAATGATCCCAAATTGTTTTGGAGTACAATACGATCAGTTAACAGGAAATCCACCATTTACAATGAAATAACATCACAGCAATGGTTTGACCATTTCCGTGGTGTATTCAACTCTCTTTGTAATGGTCAAAGTGATCCAGCGGTAGAAGAAATAGAAGAAGAACAAATGATGAGCTTTTGTTTGACGACCCTATAACTACAGACGAAGTAAGAGCAAGTATTAGAAATTTGAAGACTGGTAAAAGCCCGGGACCAGATAGAATAATAAGTGAAATGATAAAACATGACTATGTGATTGATTTCTGTGTTTCTTTATTTAAAACCATTTGTTTAATCATGGATTGTTTCCTTTGTCGTGGTCAACGTCCATTATTGTACCCATTCATAAAAAGCAGCACCCAAATAACCCAGACAATTATAGAGGTGTAGCTCTCACAAGTATAATTAGTAAAGTATATACTCATGTTTTGAATAGAAGATTGACACAATGGGCTGAAAAGGAGAGGAAAATTGGGGAAGAGCAGGGGGGGTTCAGGTCAGGGTACAGTACAGTTGATCATATTTTCACATTATATGCTTTAGTCCAAAAGTGCTTAAGAAAATACTAAACTGTATGTTGCTTTTGTTGATTTTAAAAAGGCTTTTGATTCTGTTAATAGAATTTTGTTGTGGCAAGTTTTTAGAAAAACAGGGGTTAAAGGAAAAATTGTACTATGCTCTTCGTGGTGTATATCATTCAGTTTTAGCATTGTGTTCGTGAGAAAGGATTGTACAGTGACTTATTTCGATTGTCCGAAAGGAGTGAAGCAAGGTTGTATACTGAGCCCTCAAATGTTTGCATTCTTTATTAACGAGATAGCTTTAGAAATGTCACATAAAGGCAAACATGGTATACAGTTGATTGCAGGTGCTGTGGAACTGTTTATGCTTTTGTTTGCAGATGATGTAATCTTGTTCTCTAGTACTGTTGTTGGTTTGCAAAATCAAATAAATGTTTTAAAAAATGAAGCAGATAGACTTCAATTAAGTGTTAATCTAGAGAAAACAAATATTATTATCTTTCGTATGGGTGGTTATTTATCCCAGTATGAAAGTGGTGGTATGGAGATGTAGAAGTAAAAGTAACCAATAGTTACAAATATTTGGGGATGCTATTTACAACTCGTTTAAGTTTAAATGCAGGGTGGCGTGAAATCGGCAGAAAGGGTAAGAAGGGGATTGTAGAAATTCTAAGATGCATGAAAAGACTTAATAGCATTGACCCTTCTTTGTTCTGGAAGCTATTTGACTCGCAAATATCGCCTATGCTGACTTATGCTGCAGAAGTTTGGGGATTAGAAGAAAATTTGGAAATGGAGAAGGTGCATACTATGGCTATTAAAGATTCATGAACATTCCACTGCATTCATCAAACACAATGGCTTATGGTGATTCTGGAAGATATCCCTTTATTTATTCAAACGTTTTCAAAATCTATTAAGTATTGGTTTAAAATTGACACAACTTCCAACGTCAAAGGGTATGTAGACAAGCATATGATATGCTATATTTACAAATGGAAAGTGGACACTGCAACTGGGTTAGTAAAGTAAAACATGTGTTAACTATTAATGGGTTTGGTATTGTGTGGCTTAGCAAAAGGTAGGGAACGAAAGGACATTTATGTCAGAATTTAAGGATCGCTTAATAGCCTGCTACAAACAGAATTGGCATTCAAAAATGGAAGAAAGTGACAAGTATTCATGGTTTTATTCCTTTAAAAGTATTCTTCAGCCGGAAATGTTTTTGAAATCTGTTACTAATAAATGGCATAGAAGCATATTGGCCAGATTTAGAAGTCGGACCCTCGGTTTCAAAGCAAATAAGAAATGGTTTTGCAATGAAGTTTCTGTTGATGATGTTTGTGTGTTGTGTCCAGACAACAGTAAGGAAGATGAAGAGCACTTTTATTTCAATTTTAAGGCATATGAAGATAAAAAAAAAAATCAAAACTGTTTAATTTGATGCCAGAAAGACCATATACTTTGATTGAACTACTATCGTCTGATGATGGAAATATTCTTCGTCTGTTTGCTAAATATATTGCTGAATGTTATGATATCAGAGGAAAAAAAATGTCGTTGCTGTTCCCTGTGAGACAGTGCTTTGGTTCTTCGTATGTCATAGCTGGTCTTTTAGGCCCATGTTTGGTGATCTTTTGTTTGACGTTAAATTTATTATTCCCAGATAGATCAATACCGGGAATTATGTTTGTAATGTACTATTCATTTTTGTTTGTTTGTTTGTTTTGTTTCATGAATTCTTGACGCTGCATTGATGATAGCCCCCTTGACATGAAGACTGTATTTTGTCATTGTCAATAAAATGATTCTGAAGCGTCTGAAGCGTCTCTCTCACACACACACACACACACACACACACACACACACACACAACACACACACACACACACACACACAACACACACACACACACACACACACACAAACAAACACACACACACACACACACCACACACACACACGCGCGCGCACACAGACAGACAGACAGACACACACACAGACAGACACACAGACACACACACACACACACACACACACACACACACACACACACACACACACACACACACACACATGCTCTCGCAGAAGTGCACATACAAAAATCACATTTCCCTCTGTTTCTCTCCCCTCACTCCACGCCAACCCTTTACGGACCGAAAATAGTGCGTGCGTGTATGAGACTCTCTCTCTCTCTCTCTCTCTCTCTCTCTCTCTCTCTCTCTTCTCTCTCTCTCTCTCTCTCCTCTCTCTCTCTCTCTCTCTCTCTCTCTCTCTCTCCTCTCTCTCTCTCCTCTCCTCTTGTTATGCCTCTCCACCTAATGTTTTGTGACATCTTCAATTCTGTGTATTCTGGGCTCTCCTGCAGATAAAATGACTTCCCTTTCACTTATCCGATTGGCTTATTTTGATGACGGACTTCACAAAGGTTTGTTTATTTGTTTATTTTCTTGGGGGACAGAATGCGTGCTTCGAAAGGGGAGGGGGCGGGGGTGTCGTTGCGAGAACGGGGAAGGTGAAATAGGGATGGTGGAAGCTTCTGCCTTCATGGCAGCGAATCTGTGTTTGATTGCGTGGTTCCTTTAGTGGCGATGTTGAGTCCTGCTGCCTACCCAATTACTTGAGAAAAGCATTTTATGCATCCGATGCTTAGTTGAAGTGATGAAACAAGACTTTTCTGTTCATGTCGTTTTTTCCTCAAAGACATGTTCTGAATTGTTGCTGGTTCTATTCAAACAAATGTTTATATGAAAGTGGTATTTGGGGCTTTGTTTTACGTACGTATTGACAGATGTGTTTGTGTCATATCCTCAACACTAGATACACTCGATAATATGTATGACACGATTATCTGAAATAATTACTTATTTTTCAGAAAAAACATATTTTGTGATGCTGACTGCTCCTTGCAATCCATGTCTTGTGCTGGGTGATATTTGTCTCAAGGTGTACACAGTGCGTTGGTTTAATCACACTTTCTTCTGATTAATGCTTTAAAAAAAAGGGGTATGGATAGCATTGCAATTGCCTCTTTTACATGTTAGGGGATAGGGGATATGAATAAACGTATAGATGTATTTCGCTATTTGAGACACCACAATTTTTTCCATCTGTTGACTTTGAGACTCCACTGAGATGCTGGCGAAATATGTAACAAACAATGTATATGCTATTTGTATCTTTTCAATCGAATGCCAGAGGTGTGGCTGTTTTGTTTTTCAAATAATTTCGGATTTCAAATTACATTTGTACATCAAGACGAACATGACATTCTGATATCTTGTTTCTTCTTTCGATAAAAAACAACATCCCTTTAGTAAAAGTTTATGGATCCAATGGTGATAGTCCCATATTCCTTAACACAATTCATGATGACAACAATAACAATACTATTACCACTACTACTACTACTAACTACTACTACTACTACTACTACTACTACTACTACAATTATTATTATCATCGCAGTCGGGAACTGGAACATTGGAAACGCTCCTGATTTAGACTCTTGCAAGATAACAACATATATATATATATATATATATATATATATTATATATATATATATATATATATATATATATATATAATTATAAACAAAGCTTGCTCTTATGTCTTAGATTGAAGAAATAGGGGGAGATACAGCATTCATCAATCTAGACATAAGAGCAAGCTTTGTTTATAATTGAATATTTCTTGCAGTCATTGCAACACCAAGCTGCTCTGTAAGTTGCTGGAATGGAGCTCGGTACTTTATCCTTGGAATTTATTAGTTTTTTGTATATATTATATATATATATATATATATATATATATATATATATGTGTGTGTGTGTGTGTGTGTGTTGTGTGTGTGTGTGTGTGTGTGTGTGTGTGTGTGTGTGTGTGTGTATGTGTGTGTGTGTGTGTGTGTTGTTGTTGTTGTTGTTGTTGATGATTTATAGTCTGTTCACACTTGGTGATATTAGACTTTAAAGGGGGGGGGGGGGGGGGTGAAGGAGGAGGACAGGGTGGAGGAAAAGGTAAGAAATAATGTCAAGAACAGTACAAATCTAAATATAAACTACACTATCCACAATCATAATTTTAAAAATATGCTAATTTGAGATTGAGAGATAATTTTTGCAACCTCAACCATTTCTGAACTGAAAGAAATAGCGTGAACCGGTTTAGATTTCGAAATTTCAATGTTTGCTTTTGAATAAAGAGCATTTAAAATGGGGGCAATGGAAAAGTATATGTTCACCAGATAATGGCTTAGAACATGCACACGCTATATCTTGGGAATATGGGCGATGATTTTGTGACGATTCCGACATTGCATCAGGATACCGATCAATTTTAATTTTGAAAAAAAAGAAGAGAAAAACGTAAAACGATTTGGAAATTTAGCGCTTTCTCATTGAACGATGTACAATACTGTGGCGAAATTAATCAGTTGATTTTAGATATATTGAGAGAATATACAGATAACCAGTCTGCGATACACATCAAGGCAGTAATACACAAACTTACAGATTCTCTATTCAAATTAAAGATTTCTGATGAACCCTTCCTAAAGCTTTCTGCTGCTGAAATTCATGCTCCAACAGTAGTGTAGGAGGAGGAGGAGGAGGAGGAAGAAGAAGAAGAAGAGAAGAAGAAGAAGAAGAAGAAGAGAAGAAGAAGAAAAAACAACAAGGACTGTAAATTTAACAGAAATATACAATCGATGTGAAAGACTGGAGAAAAAACAGAAAATAGACATTCTTAAAAAAAAATTCAAACAATTAGAAAAAAAGAAATGGAAGGCGTTTTGTTGCTATCAAAATCAAGATGAACTGCAGATGGTGACGAAAAGAAATCTAAACTCTTGTGCAGTTTTGAGAAGAGAAAGTATGTCAGGAAACAAAAAGACTTAACTAGTAACCAGGGAAGGTAAGATCATATAGACTCGAGAGGCATGTCAAATGAACATGAAAGGTAGGTCTTTTTATGAACATCAATGCAAGAAAAGAGAAACTGGAGTGTATGAAATAGAAAATCGCACTGAAAATATACTTGATTAATTGGAAGATGAGGGGATTTAGTGGACGGTGAAATTACCGTAAATCAAACATGCCATGCTTTGAAAAAAATGTGACATGGCAAAAGGCAGGTGTATTCGGATTTGATACTGAATTTATGATTTTTTTTTGTGGAAACAACTTTACCCCATAAGTTGTGCGATCTTTGAATGAGACTACACACATAAAAAGAAAGGCAGAAAAGAAACACGAAAGAATCGGTGCGCTACGGTTGTTCGTAGATGAACATCACGTTTCCATTTTAGCGCCTTCTAACGCTCGAGTAAATGTTGGAATAATGACGTTTGGAGCAAAAAGTAAAGACTTCGAGCTTGTTGCCAGTGTCGAGTATCTTTAATTCGTCTGTCTAGATATGACTCCTCTTCAGGTTAGAAATAGTCGTGGCACCTGCCGGTGAGACTCTTCAAAACAGATGGACAATTGTTTACACACGTGGACAGAGAGAGAGAGAGAGAGAGAGAGAGAGAGAGAGAGAGAGAGAGAGAGAGAGAGAGAGAGAGAGAGAGAGAAGAGGTTTCTGACATGAACCCAAATATTGTCCCATTTACAGTTAAGGTTTTACTTCATGACCAGACATTGTTTGGTCTACGTCAGGACAAACGTGCGTAAGTTCTGCTATACTTCTTCGAATGTGCGCCATACGACGCCTAATTCCTTACTGACGTACATTCACTAAAGTCCGGAAGCACGTAACAAGTTCGGAAGCTTTCAGAAAGTTCCAGAAATGGCATCGATACTTGTGACTGGTTATCATACGTCATCTCTAGACAGAACACAAACACTAGTCGCCGTGGCGCAGTGGTCAGCGTCATGGGTGCCTCCCTGCAAGATCGTGGGTTTGATTCCCGTCAGAGCAACGTCTTTGTGGGATTTTGTTTGCCCCGACCAGCTCCCACCCACAGCCCAGCTTGCTATAGACTGATGTGGAAAATCTGGCACCACACGGTCGAGTGTTATCCTATTTAACAAATACGTCTCCTAGTTTTGCCCACATTTCCATGACGAACACTGCAGAGTTTGTGTCTCTCGGGCCTGGTTCACGACGGAATATATAATGACAGTGAGAGAAGAGTGCAGCCCTTCCATTCGGTCTCAGACCCACACAGAACTCCGAAAGCTTCATCTGTATCATTCTCATCCTGACCGATCAGCATTAAAAAGGAAGTCTGAAATTTTGTGCGGCGCTTCATGCCCTGCTTTCATGGTGACCTCATTTTTCGAATTCTTCTCCACGTCAGTGCTCTTGGTGCGTTCGTGTCGAGGTCACCGGTATGGTCAAGTTCTTTGTCGAGGTCACCGGTGTGGTCAAGTTCTTTGTCGAGGTCACGGTATGGTCAAGTTCTTTGTTGAGGTTACCGGTATGGTCAAGTTCTTTGTCGAGGTCACCGGTTATGGTCAAGTTCTTTGTCGAGGTCACTGGTATGGTCAAGTTCTTTGTCGAGGTCACTGGTATGGTCAAGTTCTTTGTCGAGGTCACCGGTGTGGTCAAGTTCTTTGTCGAGGTCACCGGTATGGTCAAGTTCTTTGTTGAGGTTACCGGTATGGTCAAGTTCTTTGTCGAGGTCACCGGTATGGTCAAGTTCTTTGTCGAGGTCACTGGTATGGTCAAGTTCTTTGTTGAGGTCACCGGTATGGTCAAGTTCTTTGTCGAGGTCACCGGTATGGTCAAGTTCTTTGTCGAGGTCACCGGTATGGTCAAGTTCTTTGTCGAGGTCACCGGTTGTGGTCAAGTTCTTTGTCGAGGTCACCAGTATGGTCAAGTTCTTTGTCGAGGTCACCGGTATGGTCAAGTTCTTTGGGACTGCCATGGACAACATAGTGACCGGTATGGTCAAGTTCTTTGGGACTGCCACTGGACGAACATAGTGACTTTCTCTGAGAGGGGGCCTCTCACGCTGACTCCTCGACTAAGTGATCACTGTCGTCGGTAGGGGGAGGGGGGGGGGGTAATGTTTGGTAGGCACCACTGAACACTGCGGAAGTGATTTGGCAGCAGTGCAGTGTCCCCTCTGGTGGGTTGCTTCACGACGACTTGACATTGACTGCTGCCTGTAGGTTACCGGTGTCGGTGCTGTGACCGGACAAACCTGGGTTTGGCTGTTGATAAGGACCCGGAATGAGAGGCGTGTGGGAGAGGGGAACAACACAAAGATATAAACATATAATTAGAAGGCGGTTAAAGTGAAAGATAAACCGTGTCATCAAAATTTAGAAAGAGAGGGGGTTAGGTACCCCCAAGGACATAGACAAACAAAATACAGGACAAAACACAATGCATTTCGACCTCTTGGGTCTTCTTCTTCAGGCAAAAACAAATAACATTTAGGAAAGGTGAAAACGAAGAACGAGAAACCACGCATCTTCTCATATTCGGCGCAAGATCAAAATGGCCGCTGGACGAAAACGAGGTCGTCTAGGAGGGTTATATCCTTGGCGGTAACTAACCCCCTCTCTTTCTAAATTTTGCTTTATTTTCCGCCCTCAGTCACTTCGTTTTGAAACTTGTCATAAAGACAAACAGCCCCCGCCCCACCCCTCTCCCCGTCCCATCTCATCAGAAAGGTTCTTTGTTCACTGCTCCTCAGCCATAATCCATAATCCTAAAATTCCGGAGGTAAAAACGCCTGTACTCAATCCTTTTTTCATGAGGATTTGAGCCTTATTTCATCAGACATTTACGAAAAGATAGAATCAAAAATACGCTTCCTCGCAATTTAACAAACCTTTGTTTAAAAAAAAAAAAAGAAAGAAAAAGGTAGCCATGGAACTGCCCTTTGGGTTGGATTTGCATCCAGATTTAAAGGATTTTCTCTTGGCAAATGTCCATCTTTCCACCAACTTTTTTTTTTTGAAAATAGAAAGGAGAGAAAAGGTGAGAAAAGGAAAAAAAAAAAGAAGAAAAAAAAAAAGAAGAAAAAAAGAAAAAGAAAAAGAAAACAAAAATCGGTTCAGTTGTCTTGTTTGCGTCATTCTGCTGACGAGCAGACAAGCAGCAGACAAGCAGCAGACAAAGCAGCAGACAAAGCAGCAGACAAAGCAGCAGAGAAAAGTCAAGCCATCACCTTCCTGATGGGGGCAATAAGCCAACGGTAGGTGGCTGAAGAGCAAAGAAGGGATTGCTCGTTTCATTTTAATCGGAAAGCACGTCACTTTTGGAAACCTTCTCTCTCTCTCTCTCTCTCTCTCTCTCTCTCTCTCTCTCTCTCTCTCTCTCTCTCTCTCTCTCTCCTCCCTCCCTCCCTCTCTCTCTCTCTCTCTCTCTCTCTCTCTCTCTCTCTCTCCTCTTTGAACACAGTCTAAGATCATGCTCAGTCCTAATTGACATCACTTGTTGCCAGGGCCACATTTGCCGTCACAGACTTGAAAATGTGTTTCTTTCAGGTTAATACTGCCCCACCCCCACCCCTCCTTTACGAAACTGTCATTGGCGGTTCCTGCATTGTAATTACAAGTACGGGTAAATGTTTACCTGGGCTTCTCAAGACGTCGGCACGCGAGTTTATGTCTTGTTTCGCACCCTTTCACTGACCTCTGGCGTAGCAGCAGGGGAAGCAACCTGCCAGTTATTTACTAAATGGAGACCTCACGCGCTGAAGAATTATTGTGTATGACACCATAAGGTCCATGAATTCAAATTTGCGTTTAATTTCTCATAAGCGGAGTTAAACTCTGTGCACAAGAATAAGTTTGTGTGAAAATTTGAACAATAGTGTTTGCACCAGCTAAATTTTCGCATGACTTGCGGTATATGTTTGTTAGTTAGTTTGCTTTTCATGAATATGCACAATATCAAAATGATTGGGTAAACTGCCGTACTGCTTTTGGTTTATATATATATATATCAGTTGTTAAATAATCAACAGTTTCAAAACATTGAATGTTTTTCATTCTCTTAATGCTCTTGTTGTCATTTCAGTCCAATCTTTTACATTCACCGGTGAAAGACATTAAAAAAATGTAAGGACTGTTTTATACACAAAGACAAAAGAATATGGAGGAGAGAGGAGAAGAGAGAGAGAGAGAGAGAGAGAGAGAGAGAGAGAGAGAGAGAGTTTGTGTGTGTGTGAGAGAGAGAGAGGAGGTTCCTGTGCCGCGTAAAAAAAGAGGGGGAGGAGGTGAAGGGGGTGGGGGCAGTACGTCTCATCCCACGGCAATTCTCTGCCCTCTAACCTCTCCCTGCTCTTCCTGATCACTCCCATGCGTCCTTTGCTCCAGGACAAGTTACCGCTAGGTCACCCCTTCCCATCCTTCTCAGACACCCCCCCCCCACTCCACTACTCCCCTCTCTCCCTACCACCCACACCCACCCTACCGCTAGGTCACCCCTTCCCATCCTTCTCAGACACACCCCCCCACTCCACTACTCCCCTATCTCCCTACCACCCACACCCACCCTTCCGCCCTTCACACACACACACACACACACACACACACACACACACACACACACACACCCTCCCATTTTACCTCCCTCGGTCATCTAGCCTACCCTCCACCCCACCCCTCCCGGCTTAACCTCCACCTCCTCTCCCTGTCACGTCTCATTCCAAGCCTGGCGGACATTGGCCGTACACTTTCTGCCTTCTTCTGCCTCGCTTGTTTTCAGATGCTAACGATGCCATGCTGGACGATTCCTGCCCATGCCCTCTCATGTTGTTCCAGGATTTGGCAGACTGGTGTGTGTGTGTGTGTGTGTGTGTGTGTGTGTGTGTGTGTGTGTGTGTGTGTGTGTGTGTGTGTGTGTGTGTGTGTGTGTTTGGGATAGGGGGAAGGGGCGGGGGTGTGAATGTTACTTTTTATGATTTATGATTGATTTCGTGGATGATGGATTCGTTAGCTTGTTTATGTTCTTTACTTTTGTTGGTTCTCTTGCAAATACTCGCATGCGTGCACATGCGTCTTTATTCATTTAAAAAAGTTATTCATTTATTTATTTGTTTACTTGTTTATTTGTTTACTGTTGTTCTGACCTAAATGTTCATTGAGAGAGAGAGAGAGAGAGAGAGAGAGAGAGAGAGAGAGAGAGAGAGAGAGAGAGAGAGAGAGGGGGGGGGGGGTCGGGGGGTCGGAGGATAAGGACACATGCTACGTTTTTGCCTCGGACACACCACACAACAGATATAAAGACACTAGGAACCTATCAATAACTCTGCCTTGCCTCGCCTCCCCTCCCCACTCCCCTCCCTCGTCACTCCCCACTCCCTCCTCCTCCTCCATTTTCAATGACAAATACATTTCCTTTTTCCCGTGTTTAAAAAAAAACAGGTTTTTGATGATGTTAAAAAATTAACAAAGTTTTGCTGTTTTTGATGCTAAGAGTCTAAAATCATCGACACGATGAAGAGACTTAAAAGAAAAGAACTAACTGACAATAAATAAGATAATGTATCAGTCAATGGGTAAGCTGAACACATCTCCATCGGGTGCCAGTGAGTAGAGCACCAAAACTCTGAAGATGGAGAGGCAGGCCTGTCACAAGTACTAGGTGTGACATAGAAATAATAAGTGGTATCACCTGCATGTCCATTCCTTTCTCACTGTCTTTACAGTCCTTTCGCCTTTCAAGCTCATCTGTATGTGCACTTTGGGGGAAATGTCTTCTTCTGCAGAGGTGTACACATGGTGTTTTATTTGTTATTTTTTTTCTTTTTTTTTCTTTTTCTTCCGATCATGTCATCACAGATTATTTTTTCCTATTGTTATTTCCCAGTTCCTTCTCCCATGCTTGGGCTATGCTGTTGTTGGCTATCCATTTACTTTCATAGTAACAACACCAGCAACAATGATAAGAATAGTGATGAAAATGATGATGGTGATGATGATAATGATGATAACACTAGCAACAACAACCATAACAATATTCATGATGATAGTAATAATAGTAATGTTGACAACGACTCCGAAGATGATTATGATAATTTATAACGACCTTAATCTTTGGGTTTAGACGTTTACATGCATTCACATACAACTGCTCATGTTGCACATGTTCATCACTGCATTTTATTGACAAATACGCAACATGAATTTCCTAGCCTACATGAATACGTGCATGCACACGCAGACATCTTCTTCTCTCTCTCTCTCTCTCTCTCTCTCTCTCTCTCTCTCTCTCTCTCTCTCTCTCCCTCTCTCTCTTTCTCCCTCTCTCTCTCCTCTCTCTCTCTCTCTCTCTCTCTCTCTCCTCTCTCTCTCTCTTATGTTAATCTCCAATTTATTTAGTACGACTTTTCATGCGATACCTCCTTTTCCCTTAAAATCAAGTCTTTTATCTCAAGTGATGTGATTTATCTGAGACGGATGTAATTGTTTACTCCGATTTCTGTCTGGACACTAAAGGAATCTGGGTTTATGTTTATTCATCATTTGTATTTTTGTCATGTCAGGTGTTAACTTTTGAACCCTTCCAGCATGTGGCGCGTGTCTTGAACTTGGGATTTGATGAGCTTACACACACACACACACATACACACACACACACACACACACACACACACACACACACACACACACACACACATACACACACACACACACACACACGCGCACACACACACACACACACACACACACGCACACGCCACACACACACACACACACACACACTAACACACACACACACACACACACACACACACACACACACACACACACACACACACACACACACACACACACCACACCACACCACACCACACCACACATTCTTAGCTGTGAGCGCAGATGTGGCTGATAATGTTGGGTTCTATGAAACAGCGGAGCTGATCACCTGTTGGCACTTGCTTTTTTTTTTTTCCTCCCTTGCATTTTAAAGAAAACCCTCAGGCACTGGCTTAAAGATCTCCACCTATATCTAATACTCTGTACACAATGATTCTAACTTTAAAGCAACTGTTTTCGTTCCGGTGTTTTCTTCCAGTTTTCTTTTGGACCCTACACCTGCTGCTTTCTTGTGTTGTTGAATTCTGTGTTTGAACTCACTGTGGTGAGAATACCACAGAATTATGGGTGATTTATTTTCATTTAGTGATGCCAAAACTGGTGCTAGATGAGTCGACGTGTCCCACTAAAAAATCTAAGTTTCTCGACAAAATTTCAATTCCGTGAACAGACGATATTTTGGCAGCCAGCACGAACTTTTATCTTTAATGCCGAACAGTTACAGTGTTTTTTTTTTTATTGACGTTTAATGTGAGGGTATAAAATTCTATAAGAAAACAAACTTTCTGTCCCATATTTGTTCGTTATCACGGTTTTTCCGCAGTTTCTTCTCCTTTACATCGATTTTTACGTTCATTAAACCGTTGTCGTCATGTGTGCTTCCACTACTTCCTCGTTTAGAAAAAAAACCCATATATGTATATCAATATGTACACACCCACACAAAAAGTAGACAAATCAGCATTCCCATCTTCCAAGATTTCGCCTTTGATCAAACACTTTCTTGTAAACAAACAGATACCATAGCTGGACTAAATTCACATTACAAGTAAGAAAATTCCATTTAAAATTCAGTGTAACAGGTATAGCGCGCGGGGGAGAAAGGAAATCCAGGAGGTGGAGGAATAACAGGGATGAAATCTGAGATACGAGGAGACACAAAGGGGATCACTGGAGAGGTAAATGGTACCGGTCTCTTGTCAGGAAACGGAGGGGGAAAGGAAAGCGTAAGACAGACTGAGAGAGGGGGGAGGGAGGGAGGAAGACGTTTGAGAGTGAGTGAGAAAGGGCGAGCGGAGGGGTTGGGAATTAAGGATCGGAGGTACCGGGAGAGTGAAAGAGAAACAGAGAGGGACAAAGAGAGAGAGAGAGAGGGGGGGGGGGGGAGGTTAGTTCATGTAAATCAAGACAGAGAGAGGCCGGGAATGAATGAAAAAGAGACAGGGAGATAAAGTGGGGAGGGGGATGAGGCTGGGCAAAAAACGAGAGAGAGAGAGAGAGAGAGAGAGAGAGAGAGAGAGAGAGAGAGAGAGAGAGAGAGAGAGAGAGAGAGAGGGGGTGGAGAAGGGAGGAAAAGTGGACCAAACAAGAAAGATAGAATTGTGGTGCAGGTAACACGTGATAAAGAGGGAGAGAGAGGGGAGAGAAAGATAAGAGAGAGAAGAAGAGAGAGGGGTGGAAATAGAGACTACTGTGCTTGACAATAGAATAAGTTGCGAAGGATGAATCCGACTAAAATGTAACAAGGAAAGGAAATCCAAGAGTCAATCCATCCATAACCTAAGTAACCAAGCATTCCATAAATGGCAATATTAAGAGCGAGAGAGAGAGAGAGAGAGAGAGAGAGAGAGAGAGAGAGAGAGAGAGAGAGAGAGAGAGAGAGGGGGGTTATGGACACATTATTCACAACTGATCCTGCCTGCCTGCGATATCAATTTGATCCAGTACACACAAAGTCGGGAGCTACCTAGAAAACAACAACAACAACAACGAAAACAGAGAAACTTCCTGGCGAAGCTGTAGGAGGGCTCGGCCTGCCCATGAGCGAGAGGAAAACGAAGACCATGACGTCAGGCGACCATCATTGAGGATGACAAGGACGTATTATTCACTGGATAGATACGAGAAGATCCATGTAGGCGAAGATCTCACCAGGGAAGGTGCATCAACAGCCATGCTGACATGACAAAGGAGCTGAACTGCGGAATAATGAAGGCATCAATAGCGTTATACCAACTCAGCAACAAAATTTGGTCTGAAAAGAAGTTTTCACCCAGTTCCGCAATGAGATAGAATTCAAATGTGCTACGACTCTATTGTGCAGCTTGCGAAACATGTCACCTGAAAGCTGCCCAAGAGAAGATGCAGCTGCGAAACATGTAAACTGAAAGTTGCCCAAGAGAAGATGCAGCTGCGAAACATGTCACCTGAAAGCTGCACAAGAGAAGATGCAGCTGCGAAACATGTCACCTGAAAGCTGCCCAAGAGAAGATGCAGCTGCGAAACATGTCACCTGAAAGCTGCCCAAGAGAAAATGCAGCTGCGAAACATGTAAACTGAAAGTTGCCCTAGAGAAAATACAGCGGCAAAACATGTCACCTGAGAGAGAAGATGCATGATTCCTTCGACTCAAACGGCCGAAGAGCGATCCCGGGTATAAACAGCAGCGACACCATTATCAACGAGATAGTAAGAAAGCGCTCGGATTAAAAACAAAATTTCCAGTATCCGCTATCGTATGCAAGAGGAGCCGAAACTTACGGGGCCAGTAGCATATCATCCCGCCTCACTCACGTCAAATAACCCAACTACTTCGGCAGACAGCCGTAACAAGAAGACGGAGATGACGGTTGAAAGTGAGCTGACCATTCGGAGTGACCTCCATGTCCTGCACAGGAGCTGGAGCGATGGCAGTGCACTGACAACCGAACCCACACAGTGGTGACCACCAGTGGTGACCGCCTCTAGCGTCCAATGACGTGAAAGGTTCTTCAGTCGCCTTGTCTCTCTTAAGAATTTTTGTCCGTTTTTTTTCGCAAACGAGGTTGAATGTTTATAGACTTAACCGTGATATTATCTGTTACTTGCTTGTTCAACATAAAAGAGGGAGCATTTAAAGTTTGTCTTTTTCTTAAAGTGCAGTCATCCATCAGAACTCTTCTTCAACAATCAAACACCAACAACAGCACCAAAAACATATGTACTGAATCTCCTTCATCATCGTACCTCTCACACACACGCACACGCACACGTACACACACACTCACACACACGCGCGCGCGCAGGCATGTGCAGGCACGCACACACGCACAAACACACACACACACACGCACAAACACACACACACACACGCACAAACACACACACACACACACACACCACACGCGCGCGCGCGCGCGCGCACACGCACGCACGCACACACGCACGACGCACACGCACTCAAAACCGAACAATATAAAGCACGCTTGCGCGCCGACACCCACACCCACACCCACCAACCCACCCACTCATACACATTCACAAAACCGAACAATGACACACACACACACACACACACACACACACACACACACACACACACACACACACACACACACACACACACACGTACTTCTTCGTCTAATATCACGTTTAGTGGAAAGACGTTAAATGAATGACACACACACACACACACACACACACACACACACACACACACACACACACAAACCAAATAAAGACAAGTGTAAGGAGCATGTTTTTCAAACTTCAAGGACAAGCAACGAGTTCTGAAAGAAAAGAAGAACTTGAAAGAAAATCAGACGGGAAAATCGATCTTCATTGGTGAAGATTTTTCAAAGAGAGTGCGAGATACCCGCCGTCTGCTCTTGCCTTTTCTGAAGAAGGCAAAGTCGGAAAAGAAACAGGCATTCTTGAAGTTTGACTCACTCATGATTGACGGCAAGACGTTTGACTACGACAGAGCCACCCAGGGACTGAAAGAACGACCACGAAGATGAAGATCAGGCCGGCCCACTTCCCAGGCAAGAAAGAGTCCCGAACGACCCCCTTCCTCTTTGGCCTTGTCAGCAACACGTTTTGAGGATCCTGTCGTTTATTCAACGCATCCGCATTCTCCGAATATATTTTCTGAGTTTCAGATAATGTCTTGGAACATTCAAGGTCTTTTTGGAAAACTAAGATGTCCATCTTTCAAATCTTTTTGTACTCAATTCAAAATCTTCGCACTCTGTGAAATGTGGTCTTGTAAAAAATGTGACATTGAACTTGCATTCCCTAACTATACAGTTTTTTTTGCCCACGCAAGAAGCGAATGAAAGGAGGTGTCGTTGTTTGTGTTCAAAAGGATATTTCGTGTTATGTGGAAAGGTTACTGGAAACGGCTCAGGACTGTGTCATTCTGAAAGTAAGTCAGTCTCTTTTGCACTCGTCCATTGATATTCTTACATGTTTTGTTTATATTGCACCTGAACGTTCGGTTATATACAATGATGACAATATTGAAGGTTTTGATATTCTTGAGAGCTACATGACGCAAATAATGACTATTTATCCTGATTTACCATGGCTGTTATGTGGAGATTTTAATGCTCGCACTTCCGGCCTTTCAGATGTGGATATTGATAACAGTAACCGGCATATTCAAATGTTTGATGACTTGAATGAATTGATAAATGATCAGTTTGTAACCAGTCGCAAGTCTAAAGATACAGCAGTAAATAATTTTGGTAGAAAATTGATAGACTTATGCAGAGAATTTGAACTGATCATTGTAAATGGAAGATCCAACAGTGACAAAGATGGTGAGATCACATGTACAGCAAACAGAGGTAAAAGTATTGTGGATTATTTTATTTGCTCGTTTTCCTTATTTGAACTGATCACAGATATGTATGTCTGAATCCGACCATTTTCCAATTGCTATCTCCATCCGTTCAAGATATGTTGAAGAGATTAGAGAAGAAGAAAGTATTGTCTTGGAGGAAATGCCCAAATATGTTTGGAAAGAAAACTTAAGAGACAGCTTTTACTCTAAATTACGTGACAGGGTAGAGTCTGAATTTGAAGAATTCATTCTAGCATTGGATCAAAACACTGATGTGGCATGTCAGATTTATGTCTCTTTTCTTCAAAGGGCCGCAGGGAAAATGAAATTGACAAAGAAAAAAAACTTAAATTCTCCATTGCAGCCACCATGGTGGGATGCTGAATGCGAAGGTAGTAAACAAATAAAATATAGCGTACTGAACACTTTTACATATACAAACTCACAACCGATTTTGGAAAATTATCTTAGTCTCAAGAAAAGTTTCAAGGATTTATGCAAAAGGAAACAGACTGAATATAATGAGAAACTTTTGAATGAGCTTAATGTTTCTTGTAGCAATAAAGATTCAAAGGCATTCTGGCAAAAACTGAAAAATATTACCTCATCAAAGATGAATAGGTCAAATGAAATTCTACCACGCACATGGTTTGACTACTTTAAATCATTATTCCACTTAGAAATGTCTTCTTTTTGTTCAGAATTTAATGAGGCCGTTAAAGACACAGTAACTACGCATGACCCAAACAGTTGTGAGAATTGCATTAATTCTTGTATGAATGAGGAGATAAGTGAAAGTGAAGTGTTAAATGCCCTGAATAATATCAAAAGTGGCAAAGCACCAGGTCCGGATGGTCTATCTTCAGACTTTTTCCGTCATGCTACTGATATCCATGCCAAATTTTTGTTGCCTCTGTTTAACAAAGTTTTTACAACTGGGATTTACCCCGAATGCTGGTCTAAGGCGGTAATCTTTCCACTGCACAAGAAAGGTAGCACTGAACAAGTTGAGAATTACAGGGGCATATCACTGTTAAACATTATCGGTAAATTATATAGTACAATATTGAACGAAAGGTTAACAAAATTCTGCAGTCAAGCAGATTTGATCCCGGAAGCCCAGGCAGGTTTTCGTAAAGGTTATAGTACAATTGACAACATTTTTTCTCTGCAATCTCTCATACAAAAATATCTCACAAGGAAAGGTGGCCGTTTCTATACTCTTTTTGTTGACTTTTCAAAGGCGTTTGACTGTGTTGATAGAATGAAGTTGTTGTATTTACTGTTGCAAAGGGGTATCCATGGTAAACTATTTTTATCATTACAAAGCATGTACAAAAGTGTAAAAGCAGCTGTGAAAATTGGAACAAATATAACAGAGTATTTTGATTGTATTTCTGATGTTAGACAAGGATGCATTTTGAGTCCCATGTTATTTTCAATTTTTCTTTCAGAACTGGAACAAGAGCTTAATAATTTTGGTACTAGAGGAATAGACGTGTTTGCGCATCCATTTGATATATTCTTACTAATGTATGCAGATGACATTGCTCTTGTCTCAGATTCAGTGGCAGATTTACAGAAGAAGATAAATTGTTTTGAACATTATTGTAAAAAATGGGGTCTCATGGTCAATATGGATAAAACTAAAGTGATAGTATTCAAAAATGGTGGTTTTGTTAAAAATTGTGAGAAATGGTACTATACAGGAAAACAGATAATTGTAGAATCTAGTTATAATTACTTAGGAGTTATTTTTGGTTCAACTCTCAACTGGTCAAAATGTGTTGAAAATTTATCAGGAAAAGCACTGAGAGCTGTTGCAGGGATTAAAAGACTATACTTTAGACTACAATGTATCCCTGCCTCTACAGTTTTTAATATCTTTGATGCAAAAGTTAAACCCATTCTCTTGTATGGATCTGAAGTCTGGGGCTATCAGCAGTATGATGATGTTGAAAGGGTTCAGGTCAAGATCTGCAAAATGATCCTAGGGGTTGGTAGGGATATAAAGAATGACATAGATCTGGGTGAATGTGGTAGATTTCCGATTTACATTGATGCTTTCATTCGATTAGTTAAGTATTGGATCAAATTGATTGACATGCCTCACCATAGGTACCCAAAACAATGTTATATGATGCTACATGCTCATGATACTTCAGGCAGAACGAACTGGGCAACACACATTCGAAAACTGTTATGTACCCATGGTTTTGGGTATGTTTGGGCAATGCAGAATTGTGGAGATATTTTGTCATTCTTAAATACGTTTAAGATGCGATTACGTGATATTCACAATCAGAAATGGCACGATTCCCTCACAAATCAGCCTGAATATTTAGACTACCATCCAAACATATGCAGTGCAATTTACATAGATGAAATGAAATCAAGTGAACTTCGTAGAGTTGTTTGTTTGCTACGAACAAACAAATTACCTTTAAATGGAGTGTCTCGTTATGGAAACCCAACGTCCAACCCTTTCTGTTTGCAATGTGATGGTCAGCATATTGAAGATATTTTTCATTTTGTGTTTGTATGCCCGAAATACTCCACCCTTCGTAGAAAGTTCATTCCTTTGTATTATTATAGATTTCCGTCAATTGTCAAACTTCGACAACTTTGTACAACCACCAATGGAAACCTTATCTACAAAATTGGGTTATATCTTACTAAATGTCTACACTTAAGAAATAGCAATGTTCACCTCTCATCTATTAACTAATTTTGATAAAATATTCTGTTGTTCATATGGGCCAAAAGGCCTGCAAAAACTGAATAAAATTATTGTTATTGTTATTGTTGTTATTATTGTTACACACACACACACACACACACACACACACACACACACACACACACACACACACACACACACACGTACTCACATTCAGTCACTCGCTGAGAGAGAGAGAGAGAGAGAGAGAGAGAGAGAGAGAGAGAGAGAGAGAGAGAGAGAGAGAGAGAGAGAGAGGAGAGAGAGAGAGAGAGAGAGAGAGATTCCTGCTATGAAGACTCTAACTGACCGGGACTGGGAATAAGAAAAAAAAAGACAGAAACTTAGAGTGCCAAACTTGCAGCAAAACAAATTGATCTTTTTTTTTTCCGAAACCGGAATAACAATTTACAAAATCCATGAATAATAAAAGGAGTTCCTCAACTTTCAATAAACAGATGAATGCGAGATAAGGACGAGGGTGTGTGGAAGGGAATTGCTGGCAGGGTGAGGGATGGTGTAGGAGGGTTACTTTGGACAGAAAGAAAAAAAACAACAAATCAGAGCAAACTCTTTCAAAATTGGAAATCACGCGCTCTTTGTACATGGAGGGCTGAATGCATCTGTCAAATGTCCAGAAACACTGAGTGTCACAGCGGAAACTGATCGCCTGAGATGTCATACATTCATAACTATAACATTCCCCCAAACACCACCATCAAAACGGAAGAGGAAAACAGCATAAATAAACACATAAAATAAAAAATAAATGTAACAAAATAAAATAAAGAAGAAAAGAAAATTGGACGTAACCTTTAAATAACAGAATGATAGCTTAAACCCGACAATATATTATTTGGGAGACTTTTCTTTGCTTTTTCTTTAATAGGATGGTTGTTCTTTCTTCTGTCTGTCTTTCTTTCTGTCTTTCTTTTCTGTCTTTTTTTTTCCTTCTTTCCTTCTTTCCTTCTTTCTGTTTCATTCGAGTTTTCAGTCTGTCCCTTTTTTTCTAGCAAAATCAGAACAAGAAATGAATTGGACTAATGACTATTTATCGCTTGGTGGTACACACACACAGGATTTGGCGAAATGGGTTATTATCTGAGCCAACAGCGTATTTCCCTATCTCTCTAGTGAGCTAGCTAACTATCTACCTAGAGAGAGAGAGAGAGAGAGAGAGAGAGAGAGAGAGAGAGAGAGAGAGAGAGAGAGAGAGAGAGAGAGAGAGAGAGAGAAAATACGAATACGAATGTTTTATTCAGTTTAAGGCCACAGCCCCATACTGAAGGGGTATTCGTACATGCATCATACAACATTCCTAATACATAACACAATGAAGCCTTTTCAAAATCCACAAAGGCAACATATATCTTCTGAGAGAGAGAGAGAGAGAGAAGAGAGAGAGAGAGAGAGAGAGAGAGAGAGAGAGAGAGAGAGAGAGAGAGGTGAAACAAACAGACAACAAAACAAAACTATAAAACAAAACAAAACTGAAAAAAAAAAACCGAAAAAAAAGTCCCGGTCTCTCATTCAGTAGATTCTTCTGTTTGAAATCCGTTTTAACTCCAAACATAAACAGGATAAATGTTGTTTTGAAGGACCTGACGTCAGAAAAGAAATCTTTCCGGATTATTTACCGCCATCATTGTTTTCCCCGGGGTGACATACACAGTGCGGTCCACGGATCACTCAGTAGCTATCTGTGTGCAGATTATTCTCTGCAATGGCGCACTGCCATGACCATTTCAGGACAGTTTGGGATGGGTTGGGGTTGGGGTTGGGGGAGGGGGAGTGAGGAGGGATGTGAGGGAGAAAGAATGGGGTGGGGGTGATGGGGAGTGTGAGGGAGGGGAAGGGGCAGGGAGTGACAATGACTAGTTAAACACTAATTGAATTTCACACCACCAGCAAGTCGGCACCGTAAGGTGGGTAGGGAATTATCGCGCTCTGTGTGTGTGTGTGTGTGTGTGTGTGTGTGTGTGTGTGTGTGTGTGTGTGTGTGTGTGTGTGTGTGTGGTGTGTGTGTGTGTGTGCGTGCGTGCGCGCGCGCGTGCATGTGCGTGCATGTGCGTGCGTGCATGCGTGTGTGTGTGTGTGTGTGTGTGTGTGTGTGTGTGTGTGTGTGTGTGTGTGTGTGTGTGTGTGTGCTTACTCGCGCGGTCGAGCTGTCAACATTCGACTTTCCATGTCTCTTCTGCTTCTTTTTTTATGAATATCATTGTACACCTCAAGCCATGTGAGTCGTCCAATTCTGTTAGCTTCCTTCCGAGTGGACAGTGGAGACTCGGGCGTTCACCTTGCGGAAGAGAACGGAAGTGGGGTAACTGGACAGGCCAACAAAGAGATCTAACGAGTCGACAGGTCATATAATGAACGCGTTTCGACATAAAGAGCCATCTAGAAGAATAAGATGGAGGTAGAAAGGAACAAACAAATCAAAACACATTTAAAAGAGCAGTGATCTCAGTGCGCTTCGATGGCTTTCTGTTGCAGGCGCATGGGGGGGCGGGGGGGGGGGGGGGGGGGGGGGGGGGGGGGGATGAGGGAAGTGGGAGGGACCAGAGAAGGAAAGGCGCAGGAATGGTGGAGGTGGTGGAGGGAAGGGGTGGTGGTGGTGGTGGTGGGATCAACAGTGGGTTGAAATTCAAGCGCATTTGTTTTATTGTCGGAGTGAAATGTTGCAGCGGTTGTTTATTATGCGATATTTAATGCTCCTAATCACAGCCAGGATTTTCTTGCACGTCAGCCGAAATGTTTATCGACTGGCCCTCCAAAATAATTCCCCCAAATTTAAGAGAACTACGATTCTTCGTTAATATTCATTAAGTGTTTCTATGTTCACTTTGAAGCGTCTTTTGTGGAGGGAAAAATGGTGAAGTCGTGTGTCAATTCTCTGTTTTCAGATTGATATTTATTTCAATACTTGTTACCATCAAAATATTGCTTGGTTTTCAAAAGTGTGCTTTGCGTTGATTGCTGGGATGCAGTTATTTACTCTGTCCTTCTTGAGTTTATTAGAACAAAACGTTAGTAATTTATCGAGAGCCGGCGATGCAGAATAACTGCTTTGGGAGAATCTGGTTTGTACCCAATATTTCTGTTAATCTGTGTGTGTGTGTGTGTGTGTGTGTGTGTGTGTGTGTGTGTGTGTGTGTGGTGTGTGTGTGTGTGAACTTAAATGTTTCGGATTTACTCGTTTTTAAGACTATGATCTACGTGTGTGTGTGTGTGTGTGTGTGTGTGTGTGTGTGTGTGTGTGTGTGTGTGTGTGTGTGTGTGTGTGTGGATATGTTCCGGCAGCTATACTATGTTTGTTTGTTTGTGTTGTCGTTGAAAAAATACGTGGTGGGCTTGTCGATGTTTCTATGAGTCATACGCGCACATACATACGCGCGCACGCGCGCGCACACACACACACACACACACACACACACACACACACACACACACACACACACACACACACACACACGCACACACACACCCCACATGTACACACACACACACACACACACACACACACACACACACACACACACACACACACACACACACACGCTTGTTCTTATTTAAATGTAGCCTTGTTTTGTCTTATCTGAATGTGGCCCTAGTTTTGTCGTCTTTGAATGCAGTCCAGCTTCGTTGGTCGTTTTGTAATGTAGCTCTTAGCGTTGTTTGTCTTGTTTTGAATTCATCCCTAGCTTTCTGTGACCTATCTGATTGTAGCCCTGGCTTTGTCTTAGTTGAAGGGAACTCTAGTTTTGTTTGTATTATTTGAATACAACCCCAGCTTGTATAATTTGAATGTAGCCTTAGCTTTGTCTGTCTTATTTGAATGTAGCCATGCCTTTGTCAGATCTGAATGCAGCCCTAGCTTAATCTTATAAGAAAGTAGCTCTATTTTTGTTTGTTGATTGGAAGGAAGACCTAGCTTTGCTTAGTTGAATGTAGCCCTAGATTTGTTTGTTTAACTGAATATATCCCTAGCTTTAAAAAAAAATCTTATTTAAAGTAACACACAAAACTAGAAAAGGGCTTAAGACTATTTTCAGATGTAGTTGCAAAATGAGACGACTGCAGGCGGAAATCTAAACAAATCTTAAATAAATGTTGGCAAACCGCCAAGAGAAACGTGGACAAACGAGTCACAAGACAACACACGACGCGTTTCGACCTCTTAGGCCTTCTTCAGGCAAGACACAAACAAATAGGACAATGAAAACGAACGAGTTTGTCACTTAGCTTGGTTCGCCAACATTTATTTAAGATATATATATTTTTAGATGGTTACACGACATTAACAAGAGAAGCAATGAAACTAGTTTGAAATCATGAGACGAATAATCCCTACAGGCAGATGAAGGGCGAAAGGAATCGTGGGGAGGGGGGGGGGGGGGGGGGAGGGGGAGGGTCGGTGGGGAGTTAGGACAAATCGGTAGGCAGAGAGGCCTGCAGATACCGTGCCCATGATACAAATCTGTTTCATTTAAAACAGTTACAGAGCACAGTCTTTGTGAATGAGTTGGAGGCCACGTTACGTCGTTAAGTCACAGTCAGAGAGAGGATGCGATTTTCTCTTTTTCTTTTACTCCGTGTGTGTGTGTGTGTGTGTGTGTGTGTGTGTGTGTGTGTGTGTGTGTGTGTGTGTGTGTGTGTGTGTGTGTGCTTTGGTGGGTGGGTGGGGGGTTGGGGGGGCGAGAAGATGGGTAGGGATGGAGCGATAATACGGAGAGAGAGAGAGAGAGAGAGAGAAGAGAAGAGAAGAGAGAGAGAGAGAGAGAGAGAGAGAGAGACAGACAGACAGACAGACAGACAGACAGACGGCATCGACAGAAAGACAGAGAAGGAGGGGAAGGGTAGGGAGGGTGTAAATTGTACGAAGGAGAGTGAAGAAGGGAAAGAGACGGGGATATCCGCGTCTTACTCTCTGTTTTCTAGGGATGCCAATGGCATGTATAATGTCGGTAATTCAGTTCTTCTGGTGGACGCTTTGCTCTCTTTCTCCTTTCCTTCACTGACAGGTCGCGTCGTTATGCCATGGTCGAGTCATCAGCAAGCTTTTACGTCATGCAATACTACGTTTCACGTTGACGTTAGGACGTTTCATTTGACGTCTTACATACCACGTGTTTTTTCAGTTGATGCATCCATTTTGCATTTCGGTTAACGCTTATTAGCCTGTCATTTTGAAAACCATGTAACTGGCTGTTTGAGCTGTATTCGTACATCTTTTTGTAAAGATCCGCTAAGAACGCTTTTAGTTTCAGATTCCATGCGGTTTGACTTGCCAGATTCACCATAATGTTAACGTTTTCAGATCATACACAAACAACTCGGGTGTTTTAAGCATAGTTAGCTACGTTTAGCTAGATAATGTTATATGCGACCTATGTTGTTAAGATATCGATTTATGTGTGCATTTCTGCTTTGAATCTGAAAAAAAAATTTTTTTCAATCATCGCATACAGTGTCATCAGACACATCAGTTATCAGTGTGTTAGCAAATTGTTGATGATCACATAACATCTGACAAATCTACACAACTTTATTAAATCAACATCTTGGTCGTAGGTATGCGACTTGTTAAATTAAGTGACATCTTTAGGTGGGGGTAGCCGAAACTGATTTGTTCTTGTTTATAGTTTTGTCAAGTTTGTTTATGCGAAAACTTGTAATTCTCAAGAAAATGCCAAAGAAAAAGTTGTCCATAGGCGCACGAGCACGCCGCGTGCGCGCAAAACACAACACACACACACACCCGCGCGCGCGCACGCACGCATGACGCACGCACCCAGCCCACACACACACACACCACACACGCACACACACCCCAACACGCCACACACACCCCTCCCCCCTCTCTCTCTCTCCCCTCTTCTCTCTCTCTCACAACCCACACATTCTTCTCCTCTCTCCCTCTCTCTCTCCTCCCTCCAAAAACACACACGCACGAAAGCACGCACGCACGCACGAACGCCGCACCCACCCCAACCCCCACACACACAACTCTCCACACCTTCTCTTCTCCCCAACACACACCCCACACCACCCCTCTCTCTCTTTCTCCACACACACCAACACCTCTCTCTCTCTCTCTCTCTCTCTCTCTCTCCCCCCCACACACCCCCAACTCTCTCCCTCTCTCTCCAACCCAAACACACCACACCACACAACACAACACAACACACACACACAAACCCCCCCACGACGCCGCACGCACGCACGCACGCACGCACGCACAACACACACCCACAACACACACACACCCCCACACTCACACACAAGATCCTGTCCCCGATAACTGAACTTTGGGACAGCGTCCCACGTCAATGGACTTTTCCAAAAAAGGAACGGTTGAAGCCCTTTTTTAATAAGATGAAAGAAATAGAATGGCGAATTTGTGAGTAAGCTTTTCCCGGGGACGTGAAACCGAAACGAAAATGAAAATCACCCAACGGTGTGGATTTTTTCGCGACGGCGAGGAGCCATCGCGAAACGGAAAGTATCGGGGTTGGCGAGGGGGTGTAAATTGCAAAACTTTTGTCAGACGGGGGGGCCTGTAAGGGGTTAAAGGTGAGAAAAAGCGACTTTGTCTGAATTCATGCCCATACAAAGGAAAGTGACGGCGTTTGGGGGGGGTGTGTAAATTGCAAAAACTTCGTCAGATAGTGGGGGCCGGGTGTCGTATTAAAAAACTGTCGCTCATAAAAACGTTGCAGCGAAGTTTTCCCGGGGGAAAAAAAGCTTTTATGGACACAAATTTCTATAGGACATTTTTTTTGTGAAAATTGTCGCGCGCAATTTTTCCCCCCAAAAAATTTCGCGCAACAGTATTTCACGTAAAGCGCGCTCATACAAATTTCCCCGGCGACAGTATTTTACGACACCGGGAATGGGGGTTTAAAGGGGAGAATAGCGACTTTACTGAATACAGCCCATAAATCGATAACCAGTGAAGGGAGCGCAAAAGCAGGGTGATATAGTCGGTCTTTGTAGTATGCTTTTCTCCAGAACTGTTTTGAAATTTGGGGAGTTTGACACATTCAGTTACGTATCCGCTTAACCATGAATGATCATACTCTAGACATTCCGACGTGCCTTAAATGTACCTTTTTTTATTATTAACTATGGCTGCAGGTAGAGAAGTAGAAGTTCCACCTTTGAATGAATATCGTCAACTTGCTCTCGCAAAACCTGTTTTCAGTACTTAAGTAAATAGTGAATAATGTTCAAAATGAAGAAAGTTTAAGATCTGATACTGAATTCCCGAAACGAGCAAAAGTATAGCTGTCCTCACTGTGACTGGAACTCAAACCTCTGATTTATTTCCGCTATCAAAAACTTTGGGGAAAAATACAGAAAAGATCGTTGTCAAAAGTTCAGTTTCCTACCAAAGGCTAATTTTGACATCAGTCATTCTTCCATCCAAAAACATGATAATCACATTTTCGGCGCATCAGAAAATAGATGATTTGAACACTAAATACCGTAATCATCTAACATCTACACGGAGGGGTCTGTAACGGACAATCAAGAATCGGGTGCAGCTTTCAGTTTCATTCTTTCAAGTGAAAAGATCTGCCCGTGTTGGGTTAGAACAAAACAAAAGAAAACAAACAAAAACAGAGCCATATCTACTGCTAAGCTCTGTGGTATTTTGGTCCGTTTGCTACTTAGATGCTTCTTCAAACGTATCTTTCAAATACTTTTCTGTATGAATTTAATGTCGATTTTATATCCTCCCAGCGTACAATATTCTAATGCAAAAGATTTTATTATTGAAATGAATTGTTTAACACTTTTTCTTGCTATAGAGAGGGAATAACAATCGATGTTGTTGGTACATTCATATTGTTACTTTTTTCCCTTTTTTAAAAAAAAGGGGAATCAGCATATTTAGTTCGTTCATTGAAAATGAACCGGACAATAACTGTCCACACCCAACTTGTGGTGTTTGGTCGTGGGTATTGTTTGTGTTTTGTGTGCTGTGCTTGGTGATTGTGTACATATTGTTAAATTCATTTTAATGAAAAAGTTAACAGAACTGCCGGAAGTGGGGTATTATGTATGCAGCTTAAACATGCCACCATTTCCTGCCTGCACAGAATGCTTGCTGGAACCATTTTCGAACGAAACTACAGCATTCTGGTTATTTATGATAATGTAAACAAGCCCCCCTCCCCGTCAACGTTTACTATTACTCTTTGCGGTATTATGATAAAAGAACTGGCCATAATTCAAAAGCCACACGGTGAATTATTTCTTGATTTATGTCTGCAAAATGAATGTCCGTTTTAAAGCAAGAATATGAACATGATTTTTCCCCTCCTTTATATTAATTCATCTTTAAACGAGGTTTGAAATGATTCATATCTAATGTGTCATATTGGACTATTATTCGCCGGATTTTTTATTCAGTTCTTGGTTCTCCTTAATAAGGTGCGGATGGCGTATATTTGTTTTTGATGTTAATTGGTAATTTTTTTTCACACTTGTTGTTGGCATGCTGACATTAGCCCCCCCCCCCCCCTCCACATACACACACACACACACACACACACCACACACACACACACACACACACACCACACCACACACTCTTTTTGACTAGGATCACATTAAGTCGATAGAATTGAAACTTAAAGGACACACACACACACACACACACACACACACACACACACATGCACACACAACACACCACC
The DNA here is from genome assembly GCA_018398815.1 of Conus ventricosus. Lineage (NCBI taxonomy): Eukaryota > Metazoa > Mollusca > Gastropoda > Neogastropoda > Conidae > Conus > Conus ventricosus. The sequence continues at coordinate 27,242,747 of CM031616.1, read as the reverse complement.
CCACACACACACACACACACAACACACACACATGCACGCACGCACACACACACACACACACACACACACACACACCCCACACACACACACCCCACACACACACCACACGGCTCACTTTGTTTGCATATGCCAGTCAAAATGACGAACACAATGACGTGAGACTCATGCTCCTGTGAACGGCTGCATTTGATGTTGTTCGAGCGTACAAGCACA
>CM031616.1:27232534-27237534 GCA_018398815.1 Conus ventricosus | reverse complement strand
CCATTGTTTTTGTTTCACATCGTTACAGTAGGCAGATGCTAAAAACGTATGGTGTGTTAACTAAGCGTTCTTTTGTACTCGAATTAGTGTGTTTATTTGTATTGTGGTTTCTAATGTTCTCGTTGCATTTACACGTTCACAGAAAGTATCCATTTGCTGTTTTATCTGTGTGCATTCTCGACTAATACTCCGTTTTTGATATACCTGTTTGGTTGTACGTGTTATCGGCAGAACGTCTGTGTTTTAGATCAGGAAAGTGTTTTTTTTTTTTTCTACCTGGGAGACTATTTCGCTCTGAACTTTGAAAGGCCTCCTTTAGATGTGTTCTCAGACTGATTCTTTATCACTTTCTAATAGTAGTTCTGCGTCTTCTTTCTTTTTCCGTTACTTTTATCTCAGTGGTTGCGTTTCAAATTATCCTCCTCATGTGTGTGTGTGTGTGTGTGTGTGTGTGTGTGTGTGTGTGTGTGTGTGTGTGTGTGTGTGTGTGTGTGTGTAAGACAAAGTTTCATTCCAACTTTGTGTCTCCTTCTGTTTTGTTTTTTCCGTTTTCTTAAAACACTCAGTTTCGGCACATCATCTCGCTTCTCCTGTTTCGTCATACGAACATCGGCACATCATCTCCTATCTTCTGTTTCGTCATATGAACATCGGCACATCATTCCTATCTTCTGTTTCGTCATATGAACATCGGCACTCATTTCTATCTCGTTTCGTCATATGAACATCGGCACATCATCTCCTATCTTCTGTTTCGTCATATGAACATCGGCACATTATCTCCTATCTCCTGTTTCGTCATATGAACATCGGCACATCATCTCCTATCTCCTGTTTCGTCATATGAACATCGGCACATCATCCTATCTTCTGTTTCGTCATATGAACATCGGCACATCATCTTCTATCTCCTGTTTCGTCATATGAACATCGGCACATCATCTCCTATCTTCTGTTTCGTCATATGAACATCGGCACATCATCTCCTATCTTCTGTTTCGTCATATGAACATCGGCAGATCATCTCCTATCTTCTGTTTTGTCATATGAACTCGACACATCATCTCCTTTCTTCTGTTTTGTCATATGACACATCGGCACATCATCTCCTATCTTCTGTTTCGTTATATAAACACTTTTGTGCACAGTTATTAGCTGCTGTGAGCACCAGTGTGATTGACAATGCTTGGTTATTGACAGTGGTGCTGACACTGACTGTTTATACTATTTGTCTCCTTGTATCCTAATACTGAAGCATCGGCTTAAGTGTTTCCCCCGTATTTATAAATTTCTACTTTTGTATTTCATCTCTAAAGCAAGTTATTCCCTTAGAGCATTTAATTCTCATTTTGCTTTTCTACGTTTTACTGGCTGCTTTGAGATGCGGTGCTTTTTAAAAAAGTTATTCTGAGTCTTTTGTGGTGATTATATCACAGAATTTCAGGCTGTTTCTCGATTTAATGCCGAGGGAGGGAAAAGCTATAGATCAGAGACATGATACCAGCTTGAGTCGTAGATGATACAGATCTACTTTGTAAATAAAATAAAATTCATGGCCTCATGTGTGGCTGTGTGCTTATTCAATATTCAGAGACAAATTTGAAAGATTAACGACCAACACAGTAACATCGCTTGCCATTCTGTAAGGACAACGTGGATACAATACATCGCTTGCCATTCTGTAAGGACAACGTGGATACAATACATCGCTTGCCATTCTGTAAGGACAACGTGGATACAATACATCGCTTGCCATTCTGTAAGGACAACGTGGATACAATACATCGCTTGCCATTCTGTAAGGACAACGTGGATACAATGTTTTAGATCCCTTTTTTATAGCTCTTTTTTCAAAGTCGATGAAGAAATAGAAATTAAAAAGAGAAAATAGTTCTTTTTATCAGTTAATTAAATCTGACTGCGTTTGAATATTCGTGTAGCATTCCATTTTTGGAATGTGGTGCTAGTGGTTATTTTTGTTGTTATTGTAAACATCTGTTAAGGGGTATTATTTAGGCCTGAGTAAAAGAAAATAAGACCATAGAACTCCCTTCAATTATATCTTCTAACATTCCTATTTATTACCGTCGTCGTCATCACCTTTATTGACACTACGTGCTACAACCACGTCCGTTACCGTCGATCGTTATGTCTGAGAGGGAGCATAAATGAAGTACCCCACCCCCACAGAGAGAGAGAGAGAGAGAGAGAGAGAGAGAGAGAGAGAGAGAGAGAGAGAGAGAGAGAGAGAGAGAGAGAGAGACACTGACACTGACACTGACATTTTTTATTGTCCGTTTAGCAGTTAAGCCTTTTAGACAAGGGGGTTGGCAAATGCATTCACCGATACAAAAAGCAGAAATTTCATGCGTATACGTACTCTACACACACACACACACACACACACACACACACACACACACACACACACACACACACACACACGTCCTCACCTTTCCCTCCGCCCCACCCGCTACCTTTCTACTATTATCCCCCAACATCCATACCGCCATAATCACACACACTTGACCACTAACCCTTCCCTCTCCCTCCCCCTATTCCGACAGCCCACACACCCTCCCCAGCCCCCGCCCTCCCCAGAACATCCGCACATTGGATCATCCTTATGTTAACCGGTATTTTGCTCAATTATCTTTTTTCTCACATACATGGCTTCAGCTATGTACTTAGCCACTTCTTTAACAACACGTTCATTATTATTAGATAACACTGAAGCAACGCTAGCATTATTTTGGTGGAATGAACGAGTATTCAACACACTGCAGCTTTTACGTTTGTCAGCATAAGTAGTACAATGAAACAAAAAATGTTCTTCGTTTTCTAATTCATTTCCACAAGATGGGCAAATAGTGTCATTCGAATATTCAGAACTTAAGAACCATTGCTTACAGTTTTTTAGACCACTAACCCTTAACCTAAATCTGGCCAAACTGATTCTGTGCCATTTATTTGTAACTAACGTTAGGTACTTTTCTGCCTGAAAAATATTTTTGAAGGAACAGAAGTATCTATATTTATCGTTATTATCTATTTCTGCATGCCAATTTTGTTTGAAACAGGAAATGAGTCTGTCTTTGAATTCTGTTATAAAACCATATTCGGAACAAACTCCCTGGTTCAGCCAAACAATACCAAAGCCATTTTCAGTCAGAGTCTTTTGTACTTCTGTCACCCAATTAAAGTGACCAGATTCGTGCTGTAACAGAAGCATTTCGTAGGCTTGCCTACATATTCTCGACATGGGGAGTCTGACTAGTTTTAACCAGTATTTGATGCATTTTACAGTAGTTGTAACGCGTAGAGAATACCTCCCAGTTTCTCCATATATCAGTTTATTTGATGTATGTAGGGGTACATTCAGATGTCTTTTTATGGCAAACATGTGGACATTTTCAATCTGTTTACTGTCTTGTTCTAATCCCAGACTTCAGCTGCGTATGTTAGGATAGGCTGAATTTGTGTATCGAAAAGCTTCCAAAATAAATTTTATCAATAGTGTTTAGTCTTCTTAATGATTTCATAATTTCCATCACTCCTTTTTTTGCCTTTCTGCAAACATCAGACAGAGCACTGCTAACACTCAACTTTGTGGTAAAAGCCATCCCTAAGTATTTGTACGAGTTAGTTACCTTTACTTCTTCATTTCCATAAAACCATCTTTCTCTGTCACTTAAGTAGCCACCTTTTCTGAAAACCATTACATTTGTTTTGTCAAGATTGACTGTTAACTTTAATCGATCTGCCCCTTCTCTAAGACTATAGAAAATATCGAGTTTAGCCATGTGAGAGAAACAACAGATGACTCAGATGTTTTGTTCGATGAAGTAATTTCCAGGCATGAGGTTCAAGCCAGCATTGGTAATCTCAAGGCCGGAAAAAGTTCTGGTCCTGACAAAATTATTAGTGAGATGCTGAAGCATGCCAGTTCAAAAATTATTGATTTCTTAGTTATTTATTTCAATAAATTGTTTGACCTTGGTGTTTACCCAGATGACTGGTCGAGATCTATAGTTGTTCCAATATATAAAAAGGGAAATCCAAACCTGCCAGATAACTATCGTGGCATTGCCCTAACGAGTGTTGTAAGTAAGGTGTATACACATATTTTAAACAAAAGACTTTCAAAGTGGGTAGAGAAAGAGGAAAAAATAATAGAAGAGCAAGCAGGCTTCAGACCAGGTTATAGTACCGTAGATAATATTTTCACCCTATATGCGATAGTACAAAAGTTTCTTATAAAAAAGTCTAAACTGTATGTTGCCTTTGTGGACTTCAGAAAGGCATTCGATTCTGTGAACAGAAATGTTTTATGGGCAGATTTGAGAAAATGTGGTGTGAAAGGAAAACTTTATCAAGCAATACGAAGTGTTTACGATTCTGTATTAGCATGTGTACGAGATAAATGTTGTTCTTCAGATTACTTTGAATGCCCAAGGGGGTGAAACAAGGATGTCTACTTAGCCCGCTCTTATTTTCCTTTTTTATAAACGAATTGGCTGTGGATTTGTCAAGCAATGGAAAACATGGTATTCAGCTCATTCCTGGTGCAGTTGAAATATTCTTATTATTGTTTGCGGATGATGTTATTTTGTTGTTATCTGACTCTGTTATTGGGCTCCAGAATCAAATAAATAGTCTTAGAGAAGAGAGAGAGAGAGAGAGAGAGAGAGAGAGAGAGAGAGAGAGAGAGAGAGAGAGAGAGAGAGAGAGACGGGCGCATAAACACTCACACACACACACACACACACACACACACACACACACACACACACACACACACACACAGTTGGGGGCGGGAATAAGTACATGCATGATTCAAAGATTCCGTTTTGATGAAGTTTGTGTTATGAAGAAAATCAAGCAATCAATCAAACGAACAAACCTACAACAACGACAACAAGACAAAGAACTAGCATGGCTGCTGGAAAAGCCAGTCCGCCAGTCCGGTTTCCATCGCCGCAAAGCTAGTGGACTGATAA